>CM038678.1:366320045-366519141 GCA_021605205.1 Aegilops longissima
CATTATGGTTGTGCGAGCTACCTCCTGCATGGGTATGCTGAAATTGTCCTCCGTCTTGGGGTAAAGCGAAGTTTCTGCTGAGCTCCAGAGTTATTCTTCCCCTGTCCATACTTTCTCTTGCGATAGTCAATCTGCTGCTGCTTCCCTTCAATCATAAGCGCATGATCTACCAACAACTGGTAGTTATTGAAGGTGGCTACCATCAACTGCATGCTCAGCTCATCATTCAGTCCTTCTAGAAACTTCTCCTGCTTAGCTGCGTCCGTAGCAACGTCATCTGGGGCATAACGTGCTAACTTACTGAAATCATCCACATACTGGCCAACTGTCCGTCCTCCTTGGCGCAAGTTGCGAAACTCACGCTTCTTCATGGCCATAGCTCCTGCTGAAACATGGGCGATCTGAGCTTCTTTGGCGATCCCATGTGGCGGTGTCTCTTGGGTAAGTGGCGGTAAAATTCTCCCACCATGCTGCTGTGGGTCCTTCAAGCTGATGTGCGGCAAATTTAACCCTTTCTCCATCTGTACATCCTGCAGTGGTCAACTCCCTCCCTATCTTACGGAGCCAATCATCTGCTACAATCGGCTCGGTGCTACTGGAAAACACCAGCGGATTCAGCCTTAAGAAACATGTCAAATGGTCAACAGGTGGTGGTGGCGGCGGATTGTTGTTGTTGTTGTTGTTGTTGTTGTTGTTGCCTTGGTTCTGTACCAATGTTTGAATCAAGGCATTCTGCTGCTGAATCAACTGAGTGATCTCTGGCGGGAAAACGAATCCGGGGTCACGTCTCGGAGGCATCTGAGGGGTTTAAGAAAAGGCGAGAGTTAAGAATAGAATGAGGTCTAGAGAGAAACACTACCCATATGCACATGAGACAAATCACACAATATCACTCCAATCAATTCAAACAAGGGCATACAACGGTCTATCTATCATTACTAAGTGCTGGAACTAAAACTAATTTAAAATGGGGGAAATCTACTACTGTTATGGTGGTCAACAGGAAAAACTGCTCCGATGAAGACTCCATGATATCTGCTCCAGCTTCATCTTCGTAATCATCATCACTAGGATCGGAATCGATGTCGTCGATGATGATGTAGTTCTCTGGACAGGTGCTATCTTCATCTTCTCCTCCGGGTGCTGAATTCCCCATGAGTTCTTCAATCTTCTCCTTCAGATCGCCGTTTTGTCCCACTAGAGCTACAATCTCCTCCATGTAGTCCTTGCCAGTGGCCTTCAGTTCTCCTTCTAGTTCGATAATCTTGGCTTTTGCTGTCTTCAACTCCATCATGTATGCACACATCTGGTTCTCCTGACGTTGAATGTGCTGGTTTAACTCCTGGATGAAAGCTGCAATGGATCGGTCCTTCTTAGTGCCAACTATCTCCCATTGTTCATCTCGGCGCCCACACATCTGGTAGATAGTATCCTTGAGGTCTTCTTTGTAAACTTCTCCAATGCGTCCCATGGTTATGTGAGCTGCCATGCTCTTTCCCAGACTCCAAGTTGGTGCATTTAAAACACACTCTATGGGCTCCGTGATTGGCGCAAATGTCCTTCCAGGAACTTGAGCTCGAATCTTCCAGCTCTCTTCTTCGGGTAAAGTGGAATTGTAGGTCCCGGTGAAGCTTGGTAATCCAATGTTAAGGTACTTAGTGACTTCCTTCAGGTGTCGTCCGAAGGTTGTATCTTCATCCGGCTGGGTGAACTTGATCCTCGCTTAGTCATCCTAAAAGAGTAGAAAAGATGAGGAGTTAGAAATGAGAAGAGAGTAGTGATCTAGGGCTTTAGCTTAATGGTGGTGTCCTACGATCGTGTGCTCGATACCATCTTTGTAGCGACCGGACCTCAAATAGTCGATCTCTGTGATCGGTGTCATCCTGGATCGATAATCTTGACACCACACGATTACTCGGAGGATTTATAACAGAGTAGCAATCACACACTTATTACAATCGAATGTCTCAAGAGAGAACTTAATAAAATAAATATGGCTTAAGGCCATCTAACACGATAACAAATGAAGGCTTGGAAGAATAAGCGAGTCCATCAACTCCAGCGGCATCATGAGTATAGAACCACGACTTAAGCACCTTACTGTCGTTCGAAAAGTCTGCAACATGAAACGTTGCAGCCCGAAAAAGGGTCAGCACATGGAATATGTTGGCAATGTAACACATAGAGAGTAATGGAAAAAATAATCCTATACTACATGCATATTTGGCTGGTGGAAAGCTCTATGGTTACAGTTTTGCGTAAAGCCAATTTTTCCCTACTGCAAAGGAAAAAATTTATTTAACTATCATGGTGGTTGTTAAACATTGAGAATGGTTGACAGCATTCTCAATCCCAATTAAAAAGTACTCATTAAAAACCCAACAATATTAATTAGAAGTAACATGATGAGATTCACATGATATCCAAGTACTAGATACTCAAGATGTCCATAACCGGGGACACGGCTAACCATGATTAGTTTATACACTCTGCAGAGGTTTGCGCACTTTTCCACACAAGACTCGACCGCCTCTGTTTGATTTCTCGCACTACATGGTGTTTGAGAAACGGATGACCGAGACATAGTCTTTCAGAAGCACTAGCACCTTACATGTGGGTAGACCGGTACACCTACTTTCCCCTACATCGCTAGTCTACCCATAAAGTTCGCACAACAATCAACTATGCGAGCCCATAATGGCTTGTGGCTGCACACGAAAGTTTCTAGTTTGAATAATCTCATGATCCCTTTGAGCACGGGTGGCGGTCCAAGAAATCTGAGCAAGTCTGATAGAAACCAGTGCCTCAATCCACCCGGATGTGTGTTTAAGTTGCCACCTTAAATAAACCATTAAATAACAATCTCACATCTGTCATGGATACACTCACCCAATCCACGTCTACTAGCATAGCATGTCATAATAAGCAAACGTAGAAGTAACTCCCAAGGGTTTGATAATAAAACAGGTAATAGGTACTACCTCAATCTACTTCCCAAAACCCACAATTTAAGTAGATCCTAATCATGCAAGTGTTTGAGGATAGATCTAATGCATAAAAACTGGGCAGTAGAAAAGGTATGATCAAAGTGTTACTTGCCTTGCTGATGATCCGCGAAACCTAGAGACTCGAAGTAACAGGCGGCGCACTCCGGGTATTCTATCGCAGACAAACAAACAAGCATACAATAAGTACTCATCTAATGCACAGGTAAAACTCAAATAGATCTAACCAGATACTTCAACTTAAGAACTCCAGTTGGCAAAAAGAATCAAATCAAATGAAGCAACAAAAGTCAAACGGCGGAAGAAAACAGCTTCGTTTTACTAATCTGAATCTAGATCAAATTTTACAGAAGCAAATACGTGTTTAAGTAGGTTATTCGGAAGAGGGTTTGAGGCGAAACTCTAGGCGCTTGAATCGCTGATTCGATAAGCGAGCGAAAAGTTATACTAAAACGAAAATCGGATCGGGAATCGCGATCGGAAAAATCGCGATTAAATCCGAGAAAAGAAAAAAGCGACGAACGGGTTCACGAATGAGCGTTAGTTAACTAAACTAATCTGATGAGCGCGTTCGTTTAAGCGAACTAACGACTTAACGTCCGCTAATTAGTCTAAACCGAAAAAAACCAAAACTAAAAAAAACGAAAACTAAAAAAAAAACCAAAAAATACAGAAATAAAAACCGCCCGGTTTGTAAGAAAAACCGGCGGCACGCAAAACGAGGCGGCGGTGAACCTCGGGCGGCGGGTCCGTGGTCGGCGGCGGCGGCGGCGGCGGCAGGTCGGACTAGGGTTAGGGTTAGGGTTTGCGGGTGTGGGCAGGCGGCGGCGGCCGGTGGCGGTGGCGGTAGTGGGCTCGCGGGCGGCTCGGGCTGGGGCGCCGGGGTCGGGCGCTTATATAGTGCCCCGAGCGAGTCCCGCTCGCACGCCTAAAAGCGGTTCGCTCTTTTTTAATAATTACTGCGGAAAAAAAGAAATACTAAAGGACTCCAAAATCCCGAATAAATTTTCCCGGCTTCTAAAATCAAGCGGACTAGATGAACTTTTATTTGGGGCCTAAATGCAATTTTGAAAACAGCATTTTCCTAAATTCAAATAAAAGGCAAAAACTCCAAAATAAAATCTTATTTGATTTTATTATTAAATCTTCATTATTTCTTTATTTTGGGAAAGCCATTTTATTCCCTCTCTCATATTTTGATAATAGAAATAATTGAAGATAAAATAATTAAAATCAAATGATCCTATTTTCAAAATTTGAGAAAACTCAAATATGAAAATAATGAAATCCCCAACTCTCTCCGTGGGTCCTTGAGTTGTGTAGAATTTCTAGGATCAAGCAAAAAAACAACGAAAAATATGATATGCAATGATGCTCGATGTATAACATTCCAAATTGAAAATTTGGGATGTTACACTATGATTTCTAACAACTTAACCTCTACTCCGAGTGTGTTTTCTTTGGTGCTAGGTCTCCTACATGACAACTTGCCTATCCTCGACGAGTCCATACCTCAATTGGAGACAACTATGGCCATTGTGGACGATGATGCACCCCCCCACATGGTTCCATCAAGATTAAGATGACAACGAGTGGATCTTCGACACCTCACCTACAACACATGAGCGATGCTCCAAAGGTAACATAGGTGATGGTGCTTCTCTTGTCCCACTAGTGGACTATCTCACCAATGATTGCTTGCATGATGTTGATCCACCTATTCCCATGCTTCATGCTAGTGCCACTTCTTCATGTCATGACTTACCAATTTATGATGAATATGATGATGAGCATGTTGAGTTGCCTAGTTGTGATGCTATGCTCCATAGGATATCATGTGAAAATTCTTTTGGTCACATCATGTTTGACAATCCATTGAACTTGTCATATGCTATGAGTGAGATCTCCCATATTGATTCATTTCAATCTCAACATAGTAACTATGCATGCCCCATTAAAATAAATCCCATTTGCACTTATGGCATAGATGACGAAATGATGGTCATTGGCTTTTGTTTCTCATGTGATGATATTGTTATGCTTCCATTACATGATTTGGGCAATTAATCTACTATACCATGCCATGATCACATTGTTCCAAATATGCTTTGTTTTGGATGTTGTCAATATTCTCCATGTGATGTTTCTACAAATGCTCGTGAGGAGACCCCCATAGTTTCCTCATACATATTAGGAGATTTTGATGCATTCAATAATTTGCATGATTCCCATAATTGTTTGCACCATATGCATTCCATGAATAACAATGCTCTACATATTTCTCATGATGCATTACACCCTTTGAGTCTCCATTATGCTATACATAAAAAAAAACCTATCATGATGGATGACATGTTTCTATATCACGCATCTCATTTATTTGAGCATTGGATATTTGGTGCTAACCAACACAAGCACGTGCGCATCATGATGGATGATGTGTATATCTACCACGCACACACAATTTTCCTTTTGTCTTTGTTTTGTGTAGGTACTCACGTATACTCGTCAACCTCTCAATCCCAAGAGTTGATGAAACGAGCTCTTGAGAGCAAAGATGACTTGGGATCCCATGGACTATCCTTACCACCATTCCCTTAGCGCAAGGACTAGGCGCATCTATTTTACTTGTCTCTCACACGGCTATGGGCTATTTACCACTTATCACCTTATGCCCATTCTATCGTGTTAACTTTGCATGTTATGCTTGCTTCTATGCCTTTGCCATGCAATTGTGACCCTTGCTTGCACTTACATATGATTCACCATTATACTACTTCTATGTGTATTTGCATGCTTGGTGGAGATACTTGTTGCTATTGCCATGTTTACCATGTGCCACATGCTATTGATGCTTGTTGTGTTGGGAGAGTCATCATGTCCCATTGCTATTTACATATGGCCTCTCGCCAATACATTGATGATATTTTACTCATATATTGCTTTCATGCTTGTACTATGTCATGTGAATTCTTCATGCACACTATTCGCACACATGACATGCTTGCCATGATTCCTTCTAGTACGTTGCATCTTCGCACTACTAGCTTGCTTGACTTGATCACCATCATTGCTTGCTTTGTCGCATCACCCATGTTCCATTATTACTCGCTTTCTTGGGTTGATGACATATATGTTCATGCCTCTCACTTGAATTATCTTGCTTATTGTCACTTGTCTCCATTAGTTGCATCTCTCATATCACCTTGTATTGGGTGCCAACTTGCTATGCTTATTGATCTTGGAGACTTGGACATATTACTTGTGATGCATGCTTCTTTGATTGAGCCTATTGGATTTGGTTGTTCTCGCATCATATGCCTCCATACTATGAAATGCTCCCTTGTCATTTCTTATGATGAGCATGATGCATACACTTGTTGGGTATCTTACCACACGAATGATAGGTTTTGCACTTCCGCTAACCTCATTTGTTTTTCCGAGTGTTTGTCATGTTCTTTCATTTTGAAGGATTCACAAGGTGGTACCATCACGAGACAACTTGGTCATGTGAAGGCGTACATGATGCGCGACACCAACATTTTCGACATTCTCATAAAGGTGAACTCCTTCCCTTTGAGCCATCCTCAAATACGAATATTGGATGGGTCATTCTTTCATTGTTGTTTCCATCTTGTTGTCTACATGATACATCTCGCGAACGGAGGAGCGACATTGGAGATTGGCTCTATGGACCTTCAAGTTGAGGAGTGCTCGAACTTAGTCGATTCACCACCGGACCACCATTTCTACCATGACATCGAGCATTGGTACATCAACACTCCTTTGACACATTTCACCCACACCTTCATATTTGTTGATTGTGCTCACACATGTCATGCTCGATGGACATATCATACTCACCACAAGTTTGCACCCTATGCATGGATTGACACACATTATGATTGCCTTGTTGCATTTTGTATTCCCATGTCATCCATGATATATGGGCTTCTGCATTTTCTTAGCAAATTTGTTGTGATCTTCCTTGATGGCATATTCATACATCATGATCATATTGCCTACCATCAATTGCATGATAACTTATTCATATTGAGCATCCATTGCCATATTCATGCTATTGATAAACCGTCTCACTATGACATCATTTTGCACCGTGGTTGCATTGATCATATTCAAAACACATTTGTGTGCACAATGAATGCTATTGCTCCCATGAATGCTTTACATCTCATTCCATATCATCTTGCTAAGTTTCATGTGCTTTGTCATGAACAATCTTGCCTCACGGACTCATTCTTACATGATGGACACTTTGTGTGCGCTAACCATTATATTTCCAAGTGTTGTTTGTGTTTGCTCTTTTTGCATGTGTACCACTCCGGAGACACCTTGGAGTACTTGGATTGCGCCATGTCTTCCACTTTGTCCGACTACAAGTCAGTCCACGACAATCGTTTCCATGGTGATGAGGATTTCGATCCAAGGTCGGTCTTTCCCAAGGGAGGGGAGATGATGCGGAGCATCCGACGATCATCCCCATGTACACTCGAGCCTACACCATTAGACCTAAGGTGAACTCGCTCCTTTCTGAATCTTTCCTTTCCGCATGTAAGACATGGATGCTACTTCAAGTGCAGACCTTGTGCATACTTAGGTACACCCGAGGAGACCATGGAGAGCCCAAGGACCAAGGCCAAGTGTGCGCGGAACCCCGCGCAAAGGAAGGAGAGGGAAGAAGAGCCAACTGCTACAGGTCCCGGACATCCGGCCCGACCCCCGGAAATCCGGCGCCCATCACAGAACGCACCCGAAGCTGAACCCCGTCAGCCCGGACATCCTGCCAGAGTCCCGGACATCCGGCTCTTCATGAGCCGCCGGACATCCGGCCCCCAGCACGGACATCCGGCACCTGCCTGTGCGCAGAGAACGGGCCAAGGGCCCATGTATCCCCCCTCTCACTTACACCTTCGTGGGCTAACACTATATATAGACCCCCACCTCCTCCTAGTTAGGGTTAGCATTGGTTTAGCTCATATGTGAGATAGAGCATTGCTCATCCATACGGATCTGCTTCTCGAGAGAGACCGCGGCCCCTCTACGGAGACGATCCACGTTGGATTCAAGACCCCCTTCTTGGGTGGCCCCATCAAGACCTCCTCACGGAGAAGAACTGGTTACCTTTGTATCATCCTTTGTTGGATTCGGATCTTGTATCTTCCCTTTTGTTTCGAGGATCTAGCATATGTGTGACTATATCTTGTTGGTTTTGAGAGTTCCTCTTGTGTTTTCCCTCGTTTTCCCCTTGTGTTCTTCGTGTTCTTAGTTGGGATCCGCTCCTTTCGTGAAAGATCGACCGTATAGGGTTCCACCCTACATCATCTTGGTATCATGAGCCACGTTGATCACGATTTCGGAGCCTCCCCGTTGTGTTTTCTAGCCTAATTTTGTTGCGTTCTTCCCCAATTTCGAAAATCCCCACCAAAAATATGATGAGGACATGGCTACCGCAGTTACACCCATATCCCCTGTTGTTTTACCTCTTGGAACAATTGTTAGAGCTCGCATACGCTAGTTAAATTATCACGTACTTTCGTTTCTTGGTAATGTTTCAAGTGTTCATGAGAATATGATGTTGCCTAACTTAGATACATTTGTGTTGCTTGCAATTGAAGGGCCTAGCAAGGACAAGAAGGATGAACATTGGAGCATCGTCAATCACGGAGATGAAGGTGCGTGCCAAGAGAACAAGAACAAAGGTTCAAGTGGAGATTTCCGGACTTTGAAGCCACCATGATGACATACAAGAAGATGGACGAAATATACAAGATGGCCTTTCATAAATTTCGTCCATAGCTTATTATTGGTGTCGCGCCACCTTATTTTGGGCCAGGCCCATGTAATTTATTTTTAGAGTCCATATTGTAGGGGAAATGACTTAGGAGGTGTTTTAGTCCCACCTTGCCTAGGGTGGACGAAATCCCCTCTCTTTTCCCTACAAATATTGCCCTTAAGGCATCATTTAGACTTGGAATTTGTTTAGTTAAAAGTTAGCCATTGCAACTTCGTGTACTTCATTTGTGTCCAACGATCAGACCAAGACCACTTTAGGATCCCCACCTTTATCAGTACTTCATCTATATTCGCAATATTCAGATTGCATTATTATATTCTTGCTTGTTCTTTGATTGTGTGCAGGAATAGACCTTCATGGTCAGGCTGATCGTGCTTCCGGGATCGTCAGTAACCTCAGGAGATTGGTTTAGCGATTGCTAAGGCGCAACGTCGTGCACGTTTGTAGTCGGATCGTCAAAGTCGACTCCACCAAATCGATAGTTATCATCTCATCGAATGATCGGAACACCTTCGCCTCTATCAAGTGGTATGAGAGTATCAATTTTCAGGTTGCTCGGTGAGATTTTCCAGTTTTTCGTAGTCTATATTGCATCTATTTTTCATACCTAGAGTCCAAGAAAAAGCCAGCAAAAAAATTGTAGATTAGATCATCTGTGTCCCAGACAGTCTGAGCCTTTCGCTATTAACACTTAGTTTTTGCATTGTTGAATTTTCAGTTGCATCGTGTGTTGAGTTGATGGTTTTGTTGTCTAGTCTTTTAGAGTTTCGAGTTCTAGTCACGTTTTCTTCACGCCGCATCCACATACACCATCATCCACCTCACTGTCATATTCCGCTGCCACTGCCGCCATCACCACCATTTATCCATTATCACGGTTCGTCCCATCTTGTTTCATTTTGAAGAAGCGAAGAAATATTTTTTTTGGTTGTTTGTCGTACGAGAAAAAGGACAGTGATTTTAAGAAAAAGAAAACAGATTGGTTACGTGAGAAGAAAAATAAGAGAAATAATAAGGAAAGAAAAGCAATAAAGAGGAAAAAGAGTTGATTGCAGATTCGTTTTTGCTTTGGAGATCTATTTCTTTTCATGCTAAAATAGGAGGAGAAAAAGGAAGAGGGGCATAGTTGTTGGGATTTGGGACGTGATCCCCTCCCACGTTGGTTGTGTTATTAAAGTTGGAAGGTTTTGATTGGTGAAAAAGAAGAATAGAAGCGGAAAAACAAAGTCTGCAAGAAGGCAAGTTTGGATCGGCTCATCAAATAAAAAGAAGGTGCCGATCTAATTGTTTGTTTGGAAGTTTTCTGTGTACAAAAAAAAGGAGAGAATCACGTGTGGGCTTTGAGCCAATTTGAGAAATATCTGATCTCATGGTTTGGTTTCCAAAAGTACTACTCCCTCGGTCTCATAATGTAAGACTTTTTTTGACACCAATGTAGTGTCAAAAAAAGTCTTACATTATGGGACGGAGGGAGTAGTTCGCAAGCCCAAGTTTGGAAAGAAAAAAAAAGGGTAGGTTTTGATCTGAAAAAATAAATAACCAGATCGGTTGCATTTGGAAGTAATTTCACGTGAGTTGTTTCCTTTTGGAAGGAGATAAGTATTTAAAAGGAAATCTGCACGTAAATCAAGGAGAGGTGGTTATTTCCCCATTTGGCAAGAGAGTTGTTGTTTCCACGTGGAGTTTTTCTTGGGGAGGCAAGAAAGAAAGAAAAAACGCACTAACTGTCACATGTGTGGCAGAAAGGGAGACGCACCACATGTTTCTAATGTAAACAGATTACCACGTCATCGTATGCATGCATGTAGGAATCTTTTTGGATTTTCAGTTTTTAAAATGTTTTATCTCTTAAACGAAAAATCCGATTGAAAATCCGTTTTCACCATTAAATCCCTCACGATGAGATCTTCGAAACTAGATCCCATGTTGATATGCTTTGATGAATTTTTTTTTGGATTAAAAGTTGCCATGTCTATTGCATATGAATTGCCATGATGTTTACACTGAAGTTGCCATGATATGTTTCAGCTATTTTCTTCTACAATTAAAAGTAAATTTTGACATTTATAAAACGGGGAATTAAGAAACTATACTTGCCATGAACCATAAATTAAAATTGCCATGATACATGCACGTAAAATTGCCCTGGTTCATACAAAAAATAATTTTCATGGTCAAAGTACTGGAGTTGCCATCATCAAAATACTAAAATTGCCATGATCTACAAACAAAAATTGCCACATGGCAACTTTAGTTTAAGCCCTATGGCAACTGCAGTGTAAACATCTTTGCAACTTCTGGTAAAAAAAAAATTCGTCGAAACATATCAACATGGGGTCTAGTTTTGAAGATCTCGTCGAGACGAATTTAATGATGAAAACCGATTTTTAGTTTGCTTTTTTATTTAGGAGATACAACATTTTTAAGCCGAAAACTAAAAAAAATTCTGCTAATGTCATCTATTCATACGTGGCAAAATGAGTGATGGTGGAGGCGTGTAGGCGATGTGCAAACGCCCACACGTGTGGGCGTTAACATTTCCGAAAAAGATTCGGTTAGTGGTTTCCAAGGTATGGTACTTTTCTTGGCGAAAATAAGGGAGAAAAAAAATCAAAGAAGAACAGGAGGACGTGGTGAGCTATACTACTTGGATGAAGTCTTGAAAAAAAATCAGACCAGATCTTGGTTTGGTAACGTTGGATCATGAAAAAAAACTTGAAAGACAAACGTGAAAAAAAGAAAAAAGGAGATCCAAATTTTTGATTGGTTGAAAAGGAAAGAAATATTGACCGGGTGCACAAAAATCTTTTTTTGGCTGGGAGATTTCGTTGAAGAAAAAAATAGAGATTAAAAAAAGTGAAAGAGAGTTTGTTGGAGTGTTTGGATCTTTCATTCAATTTTGGCATAGAATAATTTCGGTGCAGATCTGCTGGCAGGTTTTTTTTCCTCTTGTGGGACCGAGCCATTGTTTCACGTGAGGAAAAAGATCCTTGCACTTTTCTTTATGAAAAAAAGAGAGCATTAAGAGGAGGCTATGCTCCAACGTGAAGAAGGAAACAAGTAAAAAAACAAGGAAAGTGCGCAGTGGTTTGTGGGAGTTGGTCCATATACTTTTACAAGGGAAAGGAGGCGTTCTAGATATTGAGACAAAAAAGAAAAGAAAATAAGAATACGTGTTGTTCACTTTTGGTTCGTTTGGAAAGGTTGAAAAAACAAAGAAAGAGTGCATCGGCTCTTATTTTTCTTTGTCGAAAGGCTGTTGGCCGATCTTAAATTAGATAGAAAGGAAAGAGTACATCCAGGCTGACCTTCTAGGCGATCTAGAACTGACAGCCAACCGAGCCTAAGCTCAAGACAAGAAGAGAAAAAGGCCCGGCTGAAGGCATAGGCAGGCTACAAAAGAAAGGAACATGCAGCATATTAGCCGAAGTCGTCTACACAACCCGCCGATCGCCAAATAGCGATATCTTCCTGGATGAGTTCCAGCACCCTGTCCTCGCTGCTAGCCACCTGCTGAAAAATCCTGGCGTTTCTTTCCTTCCAAATTCGCCAGTGGATCAGGATGGTCATCGTGTCGAAGTTCCGTCGGGCTGCCTTGGGAATGTCTCTCCGCGCGTTGATCCACCAGTTCTCGGAGCTACCAAATCTGTCATCGGGGATTGGAAAAGTCACCCGCGTCCAGTTCCTGAACCCGGACCACACCTGCTGTGAATAACTACAACCTAAAAATAGGTGTGAGCAATCTTCGTGTGTGGAAAGACACAACGGGCATGTTCCATTTGATGGCCAGCCCCTTCGCTCCAAATTGTCCGCTGTCAAACAGCGCTTGTGAATGACCAGCCACATGAAGAACTTGCATCTTGGTGGGGCTTTGGACCTCCAAATCGGTTTATGACAGGCAAAACGTATATTCGCAGCGAAGAACATGCCATAAGCACTGCTGACCGAGAAGCATCGATCCCTCGTCCACTTCCATACCAATCTATTTGGGACCTGCACAGCAAGAACAGTACCTTCCACAACGTCCCAGATCTTAAGATATTGAGCCATGGCCTGGGCTGAAATGCCTCCCGAAATCTCCCTTATCTAGCTCCGATTATCAATAGCATCTCTCAACGAGCCCCCCCTGTCCTTGACAAAAGAGAATAGGGCTGGAGCCGTCTCCTGAATGGAACACCCACCGGGAAGCCACTTGTCAGTCCAGAATCTGGCCCTACGTCCGTCCCCCACCTGTACCGTAGTAGCTGAATTGAACAAGGCCATAACCTCTTTCTCCTCTCTTACGGTAGCGTGCTCCATGGTGGCTCGTCATCTTCCCATGTTAAGCAAGGCCAGCGACAATGAAGGCGTACCCCAACCATTTAAGATTCGGTATACCCAATCCACCACATTCCTTGGGCATGCACACCCTTGACCATGGTAAGAGGCGGTGACCCCATTAATATCAGCGTCGCCCTTCCATAAGAAGCCCGGCATCTTCTCGTTAATAACCTTGATGCCCATGCCGCAACGGCATAACCGAAAAAATGTATAGGCATGGCCATGAGAACTGAATGAGTGAGAGTCAAACGCCCGGAGGGTGCCATTAACTGGTTTCCACCTTCATCTTATTTGAAAATTTGTCAATGGTGGCCAAATATCTTGCCGTCATAAGCGATAAATAGACAGCGGGAGCCAGTCTACTGTCGGAAAAGGCTTGGGCTGACATCCGAAGTGTTGGGCCACCGAAGCGGGGTATCGTCGTCCTCGATGCAAGTGACCGTGCTCTTACGCAAGTTGATACGGAGGCTGAAGCTTCACCAAAAGCACGAGAATGGCTGAGATCACCTGTAGATCACTTGGGCAAGGCTTGAAAAAGAGGATAGCATCATCCGCAAAGAAGGAGGCTCTTGGGCAAGGCTCGCTTCAACTTGGTCTGTCTCCTCCGTACGCTTATTATTTTCTCTTTGAGTGAATATTCATCTTTGTTATAGGCTCGCGTCTCCAGTACAGTCTAGCCTAGGACTAGCACTCGAGCACTTTGAACGAATTTTCAGTTTGCATTAATTAACGTGGTTGTAGCTTTTTTTCCACATATATAAAGCCAACCCAGCTCCACATATTTCTACACCGTGTATCCATACGTTCACCTCGCAATCGCTTTACCCAACTTTTGGAGTTACTTGACACCGCTAGTTGCCGATCACCGCCTGCTGCATGGTATGAACTGGTAAGACATTGATATTTGCTTTACTGTGAGCGTCTTACCACCACATCCTAGTAGTTATAGGAACATCATTTTTGGATTTTGTTTCTTGTTTCTACTAATCATGACAGGATCTGAAGTCAATTCATGGGCTTTGTCGATCGCGGGAGACGTGCCACCACCTATGCAAATTCCACAACAATCACCAGAGGTGCATAAACATCCAAATGCACATGATCAGGTTAATGTTCCTATACCATCATTTAATGGCCGTTTTAGACCTGCTTTATATATTGAATGAGAGTTCGACATAAATAATATATTTTCTTCCCATAATTTTGATTAATGTAAAAAAGTTAAGGTTGCGGTTGGTTCTTTCACTGGTTATGCTTTAGTTCGGTGGAGTGAATATTGTCGGTTACACCCTGATTATATACGCATTACTTGGGATGATTTGAAACTTGCCATGCGACATACATTCGTACGCGCTTATTATACTCGTGATATGATTAAAAAGTTGCAACATTTAAAACAAGGTAGTGACACTGTAACGAAATATTATGATGATTTACAAACTACCTTGTTGCATTCCTCTTTAGAAGAAACTGAAGATGATTTTATGGATAGATTTTAGGAAGGAATAAACCGTGACATTCATGAGATACTAATTCATGAGCAGTGTTATCCTATGGACCGTTTGTTTCGTCTTGCTAGCAAAGCTGAACAAGAGATAACAAGACGTGTTACCCAGAAGACAAACAAGCAGAAGGTGCAAATCCCAAGAGTTGCGACAGTTGTTCCTTCCACCACTGCGCCTACTATGACAACAACATCCATTGTTGTGAGCACTACATCACCTCCACCACGTGACCTGTCGCCACCTAGAGTGCCTACATCATCTGAGTTAACCAAAATAGGTAATGACAAAGGTATTAATCTTCCACCTCCACATGAGTATGATGAATGCCTTGTTAATTTAAATGCACCGTGCCATGAGCTACCTAGTACTTTGATCACACCAGCTATTTTAGAGGACTCTGTTAATGATTTAACTTTGACATGTGATCAAACAATTTTGAGTGAACCCATTGAATTAACTATTGATGCGAAAGAACCATGTGAATCAGGGAATAACTCAAATTTGGATCAAATACGTTTAAAAATAATTGTGCCAATGTTTAATCATTTTGATATGACCTCTAATCTTGGTGATGGTTCATCAATATTGGGATGGTTTAATGATAAGAATTGTCAATCTTTTGATATGAATAAGAGCTTCGCTTATATGTGCAAACTGAGTTGCAATATTTTCATGCCTTTGACTTCTTGTGATAATATATTGGCTTTATATTTCATGACTTGTGAAGGGTGCTCTTGTATAACCATGTCACATGTGCCCCAACTGAGATCAGTAAAAATGGATGACATATACATATACAACGTGTACACCTTGTCTCTTTTGTTAGCCACATTTCAGACTAAGCAACGCCGAGGACAAGTTTGTTTTCAAGAAGGGGAGAATGATGAGGACATGGCTACCGCAGTTACACCCGTATCCCCTGTTGTTTTACCTCTTGGAACAATTGCTAGAGCTCGCATACACCAGTTAAATTATCAGGTACTTTCGTTTCTTGGTAATGTTTCTAGTGTTCATGAGAATATGATGCTGCCTAACTTCGATACATTTGTGTTGCTTGCAATTGAAGGGCCTAGCAAGGACAAGAAGGATGAACATTGGAGCATCGTCAAGCACGAAGATGAAGGTGCGTGCCAAGAGAACAAGAACAGAGGTTCAAGTGGAGATTTCCGGACTTTGAAGCCACCATGATGACATACAAGAAGATGGACGAAATATACAAGATGGCCTTTCATAAATTTCGTCCATAGCTTATTATTGGTGTTGCGCCACCTTATTTTGGGCCAGGCCCATGTAATCTATTCTTAGAGTCCATATTGTAGGGGAAATGACTTAGGAGGTGATTTAGTCCCACCTTGCTTAGGGTGGACGAAATCCCCTCTCTTTTCCCTACAAATATATCCCTTAAGGCATCGTTTAGACTTGGGATTTGTTTAGTTAAAAGTTAGTCATTGCAACTTCGTGTACTTCGTTTGTGTCCAACGACCAGACCAAGACCACTTTCGGATCCCCACCTTTATCAATACTTCATCTATATTTGCAATATTCAGATTGCATTATCATATTCTTGTTTATTTCTTCGATTGCGTGCAGGAATAGACCTTCGTGGTCAGGCTGATCGTGCTTCCGGCATCGTCGGTAACCTCAGGAGATTGGTTTAGCGATTGCTAAGGCGCAACGTCGTGCATGTTTGTAGTCGGATCATCAAAATCGACTCCACCAAATCGATAGTTATCATCTCATCGAAAGATCGGGACACCTTCGCCTCTATCAAAATAGCCCCAATTGTTTTTGTGATTTGTTGGTGTGATGAAGTTTTGTTGGATTTGATCCATGGATTTGCTTTGTTACTTGTGGATCTAGCTTTCCCCTCCCCACTTTCCATCCACGAAATCTCCGCAATTTTGCCCCCGAAATCATCAATTTCCGCCCCCAAAATCGGGTTCCTCGAGTTCATCCTTGGATTTGGAGCCCGGACATCCGGCCCGTAGCCCGGACATCTGCCCCCCCCCCCCCCGGGACATCCGGCTCCTGGAGCGCATTTTTGCGCAGCGTTCTGGATATCAGGTCCCGGACATCCGGGCCCGACCCCGGATATCCGACCCCTGGAGCATCAGCCTCCTGTGTTTCACCGTTTTGTCCATAACTTTCACATCCGGAGTCCAATTCTCGCGTTCTTAAGCTCGTTGAGTAGCTACTGACATCCTCTATCCATCTAGATAGGTTACATCACCATTTGACTCCATCAAAATTTTGGCACTTTGGCATCTTTGCCTAGGGCTTCCACCATATCATTCGTATAACCACCACCGACTTCCGCAACCTAACCATTTTTGTTCCTCATAGCATTAGAGGTTGTTTGAGTTGTGATTCGAGTCTCCTAAGATGTTTCGGCTACTTAGGGATGATTGCTTCTTCATCAACCACCGCCATAACTTCCGCATAGGCTTCTCCACCATACATTTCCACCACCCCATATAACCCAATTTTATTTGTGTTGTGAGTTGTGTCTCCTAAGGTGTTTCGGCTACTTAGGGACGTGCTTCCAACTCCGACACTGTGTATAGTTCACCATCTTACCCCCACTTCTGCATTGCGTCTCAAAACCCATCATTGCATTTCCGCAATCCCATTGAGCTTCCGCAAAACCACCACCGCATTCCCGTTACCACCATTTGACATTTGACATTTGAGATTTTGATTTCGCGGTTTTTCCGTTTCCTAAGGTGTTTCGGCTACTTAGGGATGAGTCTCCATCATCTTGGTATCTCCATCAAGATCACCACCACTCATCATCGCCAAGGACGGTAACCTCCATATCATCTTGGTATCGTGGTATCCCTCCATTGTATATTCCCCTTGCAATTGCATTGATAACCCCTAGCCCATTTTGTGTCACTTGCCCATCGAGACTAGCCATTTGAGTATTGCCGGCAACGTTACTTGTGCACATTAGTGATCTACACCTTCCATTGCATACATACCATATCATATTGGTATTATCATATCATCCCTTGTGAAACAAGTTTGTTCCCGCATATACACAATTGCTATCTTGGTTTGTGCATTTCGCAAAGTGGCCATACAAAAAAAGAATAAAGCTTTTAAGGAAAGAAAAAGAGAAAGAGCAAAGAAGCTTGTAAGCAAGTGCCATAGCATCATCACACATTGCATATAAGATCATCTTGGATCATCTTGAAAGAAACACCAGGAACCATACATACATATCATACTTGGGATAGAAGTCGTTGCATTTTTGTCTCTTATAGGTTGTGCACAAGTGTCGTATCCGCCTATTGAGCAATCGTGCTAGCGTCTCTCTTGAGTTGTGCGACACGAGCGTTTTCCGTGGATTCCACATTTTGTGCTCATTCCTTGGTTGCACGACCCCATTTATCTATCCGTGTGTGTGTGTGCGTTTCCGTGTGCCACATATTGCTATTGGTCTACTTGTTACATTTGCGAATTTGTGAATCTCTTTCAACATTATTGACTCTTGCTAACATTTTGCATCAATTTTTTTGTGCCACTATCCTCACCGAGCTCCACCATAAGCCTTACTTGTGTATGTGTGAGAAACCGACAAGAATTGGTATCAATTGTGCTATTTCCTTGTTACATTATTGAGTGATCATTGATCCATCTTCAACATCGGTCAAGGTACATTTGGTATAGTTCTTCTCTTTCTCCCACTCATATTTGTTCGAGTCTTGTGATGGATAGGCACAGCATTTCATCTCCGGTCTTCGACAACAACGACGGCGTGAACAACTGTTGGGGAACGTAGTAATTTCAAAAAATTTCCTACGCACACGCAAGATCATGGTGATGCATAGCAACGAGAGGGGAGAGTGTTGTCCACGTACCCTCGTAGACCGAAAGCGGAAACATTAGCACAACGCGGTTGATGTACTCGTACGTCTTCACGATTCGACCGATCAAGTACCGAACGTACGGCACCTCCGAGTTCAGCACACGTTCAGCCCGATGACATCCCTCGAACTCCGATCCAGCCGAGTGTTGAGGGAGAGTTTCCTTAGCACGACGACATGGTGACGATGATGATGTTCTACCGACGCGGGGCTTTGCCTAAGCACCACTACAGTATTATCGAGGTGGACTATGGTGGAGGGGGGCACCGCACACGGCTAAAAGATCAAACGATCAATTGTTTTCTCTAGGGTGCCCCCCTGCCCCCGTATATAAAGGAGCAAGGGGGGAGGTGCGGCCGGCCTAGACGGGGCGCGCCAGGAGGAATCCTACTCCCACCGGGAGTAGGACTCCCTCCCTTTCCTAGTTGGATTAGGAGTGGTGGGGGGGAAGAGCTGGAGGAGAAGACGGAAGGGGGGGCGCCGCCCTCCTTTCCTTGTCCTATTCGAACTAGGGCGGAGGGGCGCGCGGCCCTTGCCCTGGCCACCTATCCTCTTCTCCACTAAGGCCCACTATGGCCCATTAACCCCCGGGGGGTTCCGGTAACCTCCCGGTACTCCGGTAAAATCCCGATTTCACCCGGAACACTTCCGACATCCAAACATAGGCTTCCAATATATCAATCTTCATGTCTCGACCATTTCGAGACTCCTCGTCATGTCCGTGATCATATCCGGGACTCCGAACAACCTTCGGTACATCAAAACATATAAACTCATAATATAAATGTCATCGAAATGTTAAGCTAGCGGACCCTACGGGTTCGAGAACTATGTAGACATGACCGAGATACGTCTCCGGTCAATAACCAATAGCGGAACCTGGATGCTCATATTGGCTCCCACATAGTCTATGAAGATCTTTATCGGTCAGACCGCATAACAACATACGTTGTTTCGTTTGTCAAGGGTATGTTACTTGCCCGAGATTCGATCGTCGATATCTCAATACCTAGTTCAATCTCGTTACCGGCAAGTCTCTTTACTCGTTCCGTAATACATCATCTCACAACTAACTCATTAGTTGCAATGCTTGCAAGGCTTAAGTGATGTGCATTACCGAGAGGGCCCAGAGATACCTCTCCGACAATCGGAGTGACAAATCCTAATCTCGAAATTCGCCAACCCAACAAGTACCTTCGGAGACACACTGAGAGCACCTTTATAATCACCCGATTCGTTGTGACGTTTGGTAGCACACAAAGTGTTCCTCCGGTAAATGGGAGTTGCATAATCTCATAGTCATAGGAACATGTATAAGTCATGAAGAAAGCAATAGAAATATACTAAACGATCGAGTGCTAAGCTAACGGAATGGGTCAAGTCAATCACATCATTCTCCTAATGATGTGATCCCGTTAATCAAATGACAACTCATGTCTATGGCTAGGAAACTTAACCATCTTTGATCAACGAGCTTGTCAAGTAGAGGCATACTAGTGACACTCTGTTTGTCTATGTATTCACACATGTATTATGTTTCCGGTTAATACAATTCTAGCATGAATAATAAACATTTATCATGATATAAGGAAATAAATAATAACTTTATTATTGCCTCTAGGGCATATTTCCTTCAATCTCCCACTTGCACTAGAGTCAATAATCTAGATTACACAGAAATGATTCTAACACCCATGGTGCCTTGGTGCTGATCATGTTTTGCTCGTGGAAGAGGCTTAGTCAACGGTTCTGCAACATTCAGATCCGTATGTATCTTGCAAATGTCTATGTCTCCCACCTGGACTAAATCCCGGATGGAATTGAAGCGTCTCTTGATGTGCTTGGTTCTCTTGTGAAATCTGGATTCCTTCGCCAAGGCAATTGCACCAGTATTGTCACAAAATATTTTCATTGGACCCGATGAACTAGGTATGACACCTACATCGGATAAGAACTCCTTCATCCAGACTCCTTCATTTGCTGCTTCCGAAGCAGCTATGTACTCCGCTTCACACGTAGATACCGCCACGACGCTGTGTTTAGAACTGCACCAACTGACAGCTCCACCGCTCAATATAAACACGTATCCGGTTTGCGATTTAGAATCGTCCAGATCAGTGTCAAAGCTTGCATCAACGTAACCATTTACGATGAGCTCTTTGTCACCTCCATAAACGAGAAACATATCCTTAGTCCTTTTCAGGTATTTCAGGATGTTCTTGACCGCTGTCTAGTGATCCTGATGCGGAGCATCCCTCGGTCATCCCCATGGACCTTCCATCGACTATCCAAGCTCCAAGTGGACCCATGACAAGAGCAAGAGCTCGTGCTATTCAATCCGAGGTGACATCACTCCTATTCGAGTTTCCCTTTTCTCCCAGTGAGACATCGCTACTACCTAAGTCCGAGACGCTATGCGTGATCAGATACAACGTCCAAGCCAAGGAACCAGGAGCTGAAGAAGAAACGACAGGCGTCAACTCTCTGGACAGCCCGGAACTTCCGACCACAGCCCGGAACTTCCGGCCCCCGGAACTTCCGGCCTCCGACGACAGCGACCAGCCCGGGCGTGCCAACTATCTGGTTAGCCCGGAACCTGCCCGGAACCCGTCCCGGACCTTCCGGCCCCCGGAACTTCCGGCCAGCCCGGACCTTCCGGCCCCCGGACGCCAGCCCAGCTCCACCCGTGCCAACTCTTTGGTCATGCCGGACCCTGCCCGGACCTTTCGTCGCCCGGAACTTTCGGCCCCGGCCGGAACTTCCGGCCCTGCCTGCACGCAGCCACTTGGGCCGAGGCCCGTGTACCCTTTCGTCCCGTAAACTATATATACTCCTCCACCTCCTCCTAGTTAGGGTTAGCAAAGAATTGGCTCATATTTGTGTGAGATCTTTGCTCATCCACTTGGTTACCTTCTCCTCGGAGACGTCCCTCCACCGGAGAAGATCCTTCCAAGAGGATTCAAGACCCCCGTCTAGGGTGGCCCCATCAAGACCTCCTCACGGAGAAGAACGGCTACTCGTGTATCTTTCCTTTGTTGATTTTGAATCTTGTGCTACCTTATGTGTTCGATGATCTAGCCCTTGTGTGATCTATACTTGTCGGTTTAGTGTTTCTCTTGTGTGTTTTTCCTTGTGCCCTTCCGCTTGTTCGTCGTGTTCTCCTCGTAGGATCCCCTCCAAACGTGAAAGATCTCTGACTAGGGTTCCGCCCTACATCATCTTGGTATCATGAGCCACGTTGATCACGTTTTTGGAGCCCCTACCCCGTGTTTTCTAGCTTGATTTCGTTGTTTTCGTCCTAAAACCGAAAATCCCCACCAAAAATAGCCCCAATTTTTTTTTGTGATTTGTTGGTGTGTTGAAGTTTTGTTGGATTTGATCCACGGATTTGCTTTGCTTCGAGTGGATCTAGCTTCCCCTTCCTTATTCCCTTCTAATTTCTTCTTTTTCCCCTCAGGATTTGGGTTTTTCCCCCAATTTTTCCGCCCAAACCCTCGATCCTGAAGTCCCTGTACTTGGTAGAATCGCGACCACCGGAACTTGCGGCCCAGCCCGGAACTTCCGGAGCCCGGACCTTCCGTCTTGCCTGGAACTTCCGGCCTAGACAGAAAGGTCGCGCATCTTCGGCGACTCCCGCTTCTCCGGCAACTCCGACCACGGTGCAGCGGCATCTTCACCAACGTACTGAAGACCATGCATCACATCATCGTCCACATTCGCATCCATTTGGAACCTTCAACCATAAGCAAGGACGGTAATCTCGACAACATCTTTGTCCAAATCTTGCCATTGCATTGATAAACATCATAGCCATCTTTTGCGTTGCTTACCCATCGAGACTAGCCATTGAGTATTGCAGGCAACGTGACTTGTGCACATTAGTGATCATACTCCATAGCATACATACCATACTACTGTGGTGCATATCTTGGGATCCACTTGTGTGTCACAAAGTTGTCATCACATACAGAATTGCTATCTTGGTTCGTGAACTATTGCATGAGAAAAGAGCTCAAAAGTGAAAGAGCCACCCAAGCTTTTAAGCAAAGAGGAAATATAAGCAAAGAGCTTTGAGAAAAAACGATAGCATCATACTAAATTAAGATTGTCATATTGGATCATCTTGGATCATACCCGGAAACACACACGCAAATAGAGATCATTGCATTTTTGTCTAGTAGGTTGTGCACAAGTTCCGTATCCGCCTATTGTGCAATCGTGCTAGCGTCTCTCTAGTATTGTGCAATAAGAGCATTTTCGTGGATTCCACATTTTGGCTCACTTTTGGTTTGCACAATCCCACTTATCTATTTGCGTGTGTGTTTCCGGGTACCCCTACTTGCTTGGTCTACTTGTTGCATTTGCAAATTTGTGAAATTTTTTCCAACATTATTGAAGCTCACTTACAATTGCATCAAATTTTGTGCCACCATCCTCACCAAGCTCCACCATAAGCTTTTATTTGTGTAGGTGTGAGAACCGACAAGGATTGGTACCAATAGTGCTATTTCATTTTCCGCATTTGAGTGAACTTGATTCATCATCAACATCGGTCAAAGGTACATTGGTATAAGTTCTTCTCCTTCTTCCACTCACATTTTGCTTGGAATGATGGATAGGCCGAGTACTTCTACCAACCCACTTTTCCTCGAGCAAGACGACGACATGTCATCATACATCACCAAGAGCCACCTCTTTGGTGCACAACGAGCGTTGCATCAAGAGCAACAAGCAATGAGCGACCGCATCGACAACCTCGCCACCGACTTGCGACTCTCTGAGCAACATACAAGAGACTACTTCGACAACAAGTTCGACGCTCACAAGCAAGAGAATGATGCATGAATGGACGAGATCCGTGCCTTGATGAGGAACCGGCATCATTCCACTTCTTCATCCTCAAGACGGAGCCGCTCGAGTCGACAATCCGACGACACCTTCTACGACTCAAGTACACCTACTTCGAACACTCTTCGTCGTGCCGCATGTCAAGACCGTCAAGCAAACTGCAATCCTCTACACGACACCGACTCTCAAGAGCATCGACATCGTCAACACCAAGCTACATTTGCGCAAGCACAAGCACGACAACGCCAACGACAACAAGAACAAGAAGAAGCGGCGCGACAACATCAAGATGCACAAGGCGCCGAGGCGCAACATAGAGAACAACAACCGGAAGCTCAAGCACTTGAGGCTGGCGTGCGCCAGCGACTCAAGTCGAGCCGTTGCCGACCGCGGACGTAAGCTCGTGAATATCAAGAGAGCGCGCGAGGAAGTCCAAGAAAGGCTCTACCAAGCACGTGTGCATCGACAAGCCCCACAACAAGTTTGACAAGCTTCCCCACAAGCTCGACAAGCTCCACCACATGCTCACCAAGAACCTCAAGTTCATCACGCGCATGAAGACAATGGAAATCCACCAAGACAAGAGCAACATGAGGAAAACGACCCTCCTCGCCAAGAGCAACATGAGATTGTTAATCCTCAACGACATGTGCGTCATCATCCCCGACCACAACAAAATGAAGAGCAACGATATGGAAAGCTCAAATTCACCATGCCCAAGTTCAATGGAAGCAATGACCCCGAAGAATATCTTTCATGGGCATTGAAAGTTGACAAAATCTTTCGTTTGCACAACTATGAGGAAGAGAAGAAGATCGCTATGGTATCACTTGAGTTCCAAGACTATGTACTCATATGGTGGGAACAAATCATTGAGCGGCGACAAGCAAGAGGTGAACCTCCAATCACCACTTGGGCTCAAATGAAGGATGTCATGCGAGCACATTTTGTGCCCACTACTGCAACCGCGACCTCTTCAAGAAACTCCAACTACTCAAGCAAGTAACAAAGAGTGTTGAAGAATACTACAAGGAAATGGAGATAGCCATGATTCGAGCCAATGTAAAGGAAGATGATGAGCAAACAATGGCACGTTTCTTGAATGGACTCAATCATCCCATCAAGAAGATAGCCGACTTCTAACCCTACTCCACCCTCATTGAGCTCGTGCATCAAGCTACAAAGGCGGAACATCAAGTGCAAGATGACTTCAAGTACGCCAAGTACTCGTCCAAGACCTACGGCTTCTCCTACAACCAAGCTTCGACACCTCCTCCAACATCTACATCAACCAAACCTTCTACAAACAACGACGACAAGTCAAGTTACAAGAAAACTTCGACAAGTTCAAGTCGTCCTCCTCCTACTACAAGCAACTTCAAGCCGCGTTTCCGTCATCTACTCCGACCGATGAGACCGTCAAGACAAGCTCCTTCAAGTGTTTCACTTGCGGCGGCCGAGGCCACAAGTCCTATGAATGCACCAACAAGCGCACCATGATCCTCAACGACGATGGCACCTATGACTCAATGAGTGAAGAGGAGATGGAAGCTCTTGAGCAAGTGGCCATGCACCAGCGAGTGAACGAAGATGAAGATGACCAAGCCTTTTGTGACGAGGATTCGAGCCCCGCTCTCGTTGTCTCCAAGGTCTTGACTCTTCAACATCAACAAGAAGACGACCAAAGATGCCACATCTTCCACACAAAGGCCGGCATCAATGGAAGGTCCGTCAAGGTCATCATCGATGGAGGTAGTTGTCACAACTTGGCAAGTGAAGAACTATGCTCCAAGCTTCAATTGGTCAATAGGAAGCACCCGAATCCCTACAAGGTTCAATGGCTAAGTGACTCGGCACTATCTGAGTTGAACACACAGTCAAGTCTCCTTCAAAATTGGTGCATATGAGGACACTTTGGAATGTGATGTGGTCCCAATGACCGCTTGCCACCTCCTTCTTGGTCGACCATGGCAATTCGAGCGTGGTGTCTTCCACAGCAGGCGCACCAATCACTATAGCTTCAAGATGAAAGGGAAGGAGTATGTGCTCGATCTATGTCTCCTAGTCAAGTGATAGCCGACAAGCAAGCCACCCATCATAGAGACAAGAGTGAAAAGTGATCCACCAAAAGTGAGTGAGAGCCACAAGCCAAACTTGGCGCCTCTTAGCCTAGAGAAAAACCTCAACCTATTTGCCACCAAAAGTGAGATGAGAGAAGTGTGTGAGAACCCATCTAGTGTGATGCACTTTGTCCTTGTGTGCAAGGATGGAGAACCAACAACTAACACCTCTCACGAGCTACCTTTAGTGTAACACCCGGATGATTAATGAACAGTAAACACCCCGGTTACTGTGCCAAACCTCTCTTTGATTCGAACCCGTTCTAAAACAAAAATCAAAACAAAAGCAAAGATAAAAGGTTTCAAAAACAAAGACTAAAAATGTTCGGGGGTTGTCTAAAATAGCTAACCTAATTATGGTGGGGTGCACTAATTTTTGTAAAATGCTCTGGCATTTTAAATAAACTAAAAACAGAAAAGGAAAAAGAAAAGAAAAGAAAAACAAGAAAAGAGGGGGAGGGAAAACCCCTTGGCCCATTCCCCCTGGCCCATTCCCCCTCCCCACTTGGCCCTCCCCTGGCCCATTCCCCCCACTGGCCCGCCCAGCCCGTGCCGCTTATCCCCCAACCCCGCGGCCAACCCTAGCCGCCCACCTCCCCCACGCCCCCCCTCCTCCTGCCTCGCCCGATCTGGATCGGGCGGAGACCCGACCGAGACCCCGCCACGCCCACCTCGTCTCCGGCGGCCCCCCGCCCCACCGCCTGGACCCTCCCTCCTCCCCTCCGTCACCCCCAAGCACGAGCACCCCCCGCTGGTCGACCCACACCTCCGCCTCCCGACGCCCGCAAGCACGCTACCCAAACCGCCTCCTCGCGGTCGTCACCGGCCTCCACCGAGCCGCCTCCCTAGTCCCCACGCACCCAAGTGAGCTCCTCCTCTCCCCTTTCCCTCTGTCGCCGGCCTTGACCACGACCAGGCCGCCAGCCACGTCCGCCGCTCGCCATGGCACGTCACGCGCTGGCCGGCCCGCGTCCATGGGCGCCCCCCCTGCTCCCTCTCGTCCTCTCCCCCCCCCTCCCGAACCGCCCGTCGCCCGTGTCTCGCGCCGCCCCGACCTCCGTGAGCTCCTCCTCTCCCCTTACCCCTCGTCGCCGCCCGGCCTCCTACCACGGCCTCGCCGTGCCGCTGCTCCGCCACGATGCGCCAGACACCATGCCCATGAGCCCCCTCCTCCTCGCGCTCTCGCTCGCTCGCCCCCCCCCCGTGCACGTTTCCCCCACACGTCAGGCGAACCCCACCACCTCCGTCGCCTCCGTGCCCTCGCGCCGGCCGGTCGCGCCGTGGCTGCGACCCCGACCGCCGTCTTGGCCTCGGGCGCCCGGCCCCGTTGGCCTCGGGTTCGGCTCCGCCCAAGACGGCCAAGAAATACGCCTGTTTATTACAGGCGATGACATGGGGCCCCCCCCCCAAAGAACGATTTTATTATAACATGGATTAAAAATAAAATGATAATGAATTAAAACTAATTAACTAATTAATTAATTAATTAATTAATTAAGTAATTAATTAATCTAATTAATTACGATTAATTAACCTAATCACTAATTAACCTAATTAACTAATGTTAATTAACTCGATTAGGTTAATTAGATATTAGAGAATGACATGCGGGACCCACACATCGGGGTTGACTCATCAACCACTGTTGATTCTTGATGTCGGCATGACATCATCTTGATGTCATAAATGCATTTTCGAAATTAATTAAATAATTAATTAAATTCGAAAATTAATAAAATCTTTTAAAATCATATCTTTTAATCCGTAATCCGGTTAAAATATTTTCAACATGAAAGTTGCTCGAGCGACGAGGCGAATCCGGATAAGCAGATCCGTTCGTCCACCACACACCCCTAACCTATCGAACCAGCAAACTTTCCTCTCGGTTCATCGGTAGACAGACGTCCGGGCAGGAAAACTTCCGGATGTTTTCCCCTAACGAACCCCCTCATACTACGTTAGGGCACGCCTAGCATCGCTTCTTGACATGTCATGCATCGATATGCATCTGTTTACATTATATTCATTGTTTCTTCCCCCTCTTCTCTCCGGTAGACTACGAGACCGACGCTGCGGTGGCGATTCGACGACGGTGTTGACGACCCTCTCTCTTGCCAGAGCAACCAGCAAGCCCCCCCCTTGATCACGGATATCGCCTACTCTTATCTACACTGCTTGCATTAGAGTAGCATAGCATATTCTTGTTTTCGGATACTCCTATCTTTGCTGCATAGCTTTGTCCTTGTAACTTCATTGTTACCTTACGCAATCCTATATGCTTAGTATAGGATGCTAGTACTTTCATCTGTGGCCCTACTTTCTTGTCCGTCTGCGCGTGCTATACTATCGGGCCGTGATCACTCGGGAGTTGATCACGGTATATACTATATATTTATACATGATACATGTGAGACTAAAGTCGGGTCGGTGATGGAGCACCCATGAGTGGATCTTTGTGGCGGAGCGGCAGGCAGAGTTGAGACCGCCTAGGAGAGAGGTGGGCTGGCCTGTTCGGCGTTCAGCGGTTACTTAACTGCAACGAGGTCTTGGTATTTGATCTGAGTTGGCTCTGAGCTTATACGCACTAACCATCTCGCGGGAGTAGTTATGGGTATCCGGCGTCGTGGTATCACCAAGCACTTGAGGCGTCGTGACGGAGGCGCCGCGCTACCGGATTGGTGGAACGCTGTTAGGCTAGGTGCGCTTCCGCCACAGCGTCACGCAACGTGCAGAGTGTGCTTTCGAGGCGATGGGCCCGGACCCTGCGCTCTTAGGTTTAGACCGCGTGTTGGCCTCTCTGTTGTGCCTAGGTGGGGCTGCGGCGTGTTGATCTTCAGCGCGGGCATGACCCAGAAAGTGTGTCCGGCCAAATGGGATCAAGCGTCTTTGGGTAAGATGGTGCACCCTGCAGGAAGTTAATCTATTCGGATAGCCGTGATCTTGATAACAGGGCGACTTGGAGTTGTACCTTGAGCTTATGACAACTAGAACCGGATACTTGTTAAAACACACCCTTCCAAGTGCGGATACAACCGTGGTCGCTCTCGCTCGGGGTTATGGCGGGGATTGCGGGTAGGATTATTGCTATATGATGTTACTTGGAGGACTTCCGTTGTCCTCTTACATCTGCATGCAAGACCGGTGTCGAGCGTAGTCTTCGTTAAGACTAACTACCCCTCTTATTACGGCATTTTGCGATTCAGTCCATGATATGGCCTTTACACATATATCCATGCATATGTAGTGTAGCTCCTTGCTTGCAGTACTTTGGATGAGTACTCACGGTTGCCTTGTCCCCTTTTCCCCTACCTCTACTCGATTGCTGCAACAGACGATGGAGCCCAGAGCCGGCGCCACCGCCTATGGCGACTACTACTCGGAGGTGCCAACTACTACGTGCAGCCGCCGCGACGACCGGGAGTAACCTAGGAGGATCCCGAGCGGGAGGCCTGCTCCTCTTCGATCTGTATCCCGTTTGTGCTAGCCATCTTATGGCACCTTGTTTAACTTATGTCGTACTCGGATATTGTTGCTTCCGCTGACTTCGTCTATGATCGAGCACTTGTATTCGAGCCCTCGAGGCCCCGGCTTGTATTATGATGCTTGTATGACTTATTTTATTTGTAGAGTTGTGTTGTGATATCTTCCGTGAGTTCTGATCTTGATCGTACACATTTGCGTGCATGATTAGTGTCTGATTAAATCGAAGCGTCTGAGTTGGTATCGAGCCATTGCTGTAGGAATCCCCTTCCACACTCCTTGGCGAAGTCGAGTCTAGACATTGCAAAAACTTTTACTAACTTGGCTGTGTGCCTTACGGGCCCACGCCGCCATCGGGTGGTACTAGGATCTTTTACTCCTCGACCTTTACTCGGGGCTCAACTCTCTTCTACTCGGGTTAAACGATTTTACTAACTATCCCTAGGATCCCGTGACCGCATTCACCCCAAAGTTGGACATAGCCTTAGTTGTTCTTGAAATTGTATTTGAGCAATTTCCTCCGCTATCATTGACTCCTTTGAAGCGTCTTTGTTTTCAGATGGAACCCACGAGGCAGGTCGTGCGCCACCACGACGGCCATTGGTGCCTCGGGATCACTGCGGTGCTAGCGAGATGATGACCTATCGGGTTATCGCTGGCACCCCGAGTACACCGTCTATGAGGAGTACCAGGACTATAACCGAGAGCGATGCCGCGCCATCCTCCACCTCTACTCTCGGGAGTAGAGTCCACTCTTGTCTTTTTACACCGCACATGGTGTTGGAGTGACTATCGATATGGCAGTCCACGATGTGCTTATGCTGCTCGACCGTCTTCGTGCGAGTATCGAGTTGGACACCTCCCCTTGAGCACATTGCTATCGCGTCGATGTTGGTGAGGAGGGTTACTACACTGCTGCCTACACCACTTGTCACGAGAGCCCTTCCACCATCGAACTTTGTTACGCATCGCGATGGGCTGGATCGAGCTAACCGAGCTCTTCGCCACGAGTTGTACATCACCCGTCGGCACCTCTACCGTGCTCGGCTGATGCACCCTTTGTCCGATCCGGAGAGCTGCGGCGTTCTGCGATCTACCCAGCCAGACCGTGATGCCCCAGGTGTCGGTTGGCGGGCGTGGGAGGCTACTCTCCGCGCAGCCCTTTCGCCACACGGGCGTCGGATTCAGCACCGAGTATCCGCGGCCCCAGTCAGCGGCGTGGAGGACTATCCACTGCCGCACTATCAGCTTTGAGCTCTGACTACCTCCGCGATGCCGCGTGGGGTGATGTAGACTTGCTTGTTAGTGTTTGATGTATTCGCGAGAGCTGCGTGCCGCCTATGATGTAGTAGTCTATGTCTTTGGACTCTATGTATCGGACTCTATGCATGATTCCTTTTGTAAGATATGCCAACTACTATGTAGTTCCCATCATCTTTGCTTTCATTATGCATGTTTCATCTGAATGATTCTGTCTCTGCTTGGTTTCTCAATTCTTGAACTACCCTGTTATATATTAGCGGGATGGTTAGGCCAGCAGGTCGTGGTCGTGGTGCCAACTTCCCACCACCGCTTGAGTACATGGCTGGTATGATCCAACAGCTCGAGATGAATCGCCAGTTCATGGAGAACATGATGGCTCAGTTCCTCGCCCCAATATGAACCAGGCACCCAAACGGAACAACTCTGCAGGATTTCATCGCTTAACCCGGCGTGTACCGCAGCTCAACTCAGCCCTTTGATCTTGATGGTGGCTCCGTGACATCACCTATGAGATGGAGTCTGCTGATGTAGCCCTGCCCAGCTATGTCACTTTTGCTTCCTTCTTCTGAAGGGACCCGCAGCTCAATGGTGGGACAGCCACCGGCGTACTCTGCCGCTTGGAACACTCATCACTGGCCGGACTTCGGGCTGCCTTCGTGCCCTTCATCCCTCAAGGGGTCATGGACGGAAGAAGCGTGAGTTCCGCAACCTCACCCAAGGCAACAAGATCATTGAAGCCTATCGTGAGAGTTCTGGACTTGTCTCGCTATCTCAAGAGGACATTGCAAGCGATGCCGCAGACAGAGAATTTCCGTGGCGGTCTTCAAGCGACATCAAGCTCGCACTTCTAGTGCCGACTTTGCTGATTTCGCCACCTTGGTGAACAAAGCTATCAATGTCGAAACTGGTCTGCGAGAATACGAGCTCTAACAGCATAACCGTGACACGGGCTCATCTTGGGCCCGTCCTCATGAGCGCGCAAGATATGGATTCCCAACAGCATGTACCAAATTAATGCACTGCTCCAAAGCGAGAACTATGCTACACCTCGTGCGCCTACAACTAAGCGGCCAAGCTTCCACTCCACCACCCCAAGCTCTGTTCCCACTCCCAATAATGGCTTATGCTTGGTGCGGACAGCGAGGCACCGTGCTAGAGAATGCAACGAACCAGAATCAATGGCCCTTCCGGCGGTGGCCGTGGAAACACCGAACCGCAACAACACCGGCAAGTCTTATGGGCAAGCTCGGGCCAACCACGTTGATCTGAGCGAAGCTCAAGACCAGCCTGCTCTTGTGATGGGTACACTCCTCGTAAATTCAGTACACGCATCATTTTATTCGATTCAGAGCATCGCATTCATTCATGTCGAAGACTTTGCATACAAGCACGACGTTAAGTGTGAAGAGATGAACTCTTCGGTAGTGGTAAAACCCCATTGGGACAATGTCAAACCTCCATGGTTGGCATCGGCGTCCCGTGGAAATCGAAGGGCTGGAATTCTATGCCTCCCCATTATCACGAAGGCGTCTAACATCGACCTCATTTTGGGGATGGATTGGTTGAAAGCGCATCTGGCGTCAATCGTTTGCGCCACTAAGACCGTCCATCTGCTACACCCTTCGATGAAATAGTAGCTACAATGCTAAATGCGGTTCAAGATGCGAGGCAAGGCTCTATGCATTGAATGCATTGAGCGCCGCACCCTCGAGGAATTGAAAACATTCACGTCGTTTGCGATTTCCAAGGCGTCTTTCTGAAGAACTTCCAGGATTCCCCACGCTAGAGCTGTCGAATTCGTCATCGACTTGAAACCGAGCACCACTCCTATAGCCAAGCGACCCTACAAGATGCGCCGCGCAGAACTCCTTGAGCTAAAGGAGAAATCGACAAATCTCTTCAAAGCGGCTTCATTCGCCCAAGTTGCTCACCTTGGGAGCACCTTCTCTCTTTGTCAAGAAGAAGGATGGGACAAACCGATTGGTCCAAGACTACCGTCCTATAAATCAAGCTACCATTCGAATAAGTATCCTCTTCCTCGGATCAATGATCTTTATGATCAAGCTGGCTGGTTCGTCGGTGTTCTCGAAACTTCGACTTGAGGTTGGGTTACCACCAGATCCGTGTTCGTGAGGAGGATATCCCCAAGACCGCTTTGTGACTCGTTATGGTTCTTACGAGTACACCGTCATGTCTTCGGCAACCAATGCTCCAGCCACCTTCTCTCGCCGATGAACTATATATTCATGGATTACCTCGACAAGTTAGTGGTGGTTTATCTGGATGATATCTGATCTTTTCAAGAATGAAGAAGAACATCTGAACATCTTAGTCTTGTCTTTGGAAAAGCTACGAGAGCATCAACTCTATGCCAAGTTCTCCAAATGTGAATTCGGCTTCCGAAGTAACCTATCTTGGGCATGTCATTTCTAAGGATGGTATTGCCGTCAACCACGAAAGAGTTCAGGCCATTCTCGATTGGACTCCTCCAAGAGCGTTAAGCAAGTCGGAAGTTTTCTCGGTCTCGCCACTATTGCCGTCGATTAAGTGAGAACTTCTCCAAGATTGCCGAGCCTCGACTAACTTTGTTGCATAAGGCGTCAAATTCCAATGGACGATAAGTGTCGGGAAAGTTTCCGGGCACTCAAAGACAAGTTGACTTCGCCCAATGCTAGCTCCTCCCGATACTAAGAAGGACTTCGTCATTTCTTCGGCGCTTCTCGTCAAGGATTAGGCGGTGTCCTAATGCAAGAGCGCAAAGTAGTTGCTTATGCCTCTCGGCAGTTCGCCCTCACGAAGAGAACTACCCAGTTCACGACCTCGAACTTCTGCTGTTATTCATGCGCTAAAGCGATGGCGACATTACCTTCTCGGTAATCGTTGCGAGATCTTCACCGACCACCAAAGTCTGAAGTATCTGTTTACTCAGCCAGACCTGAACCTCCGTCGGCGAGATGGATGGAGACTGCTGCGGACTTTGATTTGGGTATTTCCTATCGCCGAGCAAGGCTAATGTAATGGCTGATGCCTTGAGCGCAAGTCTTCTTGCAACCACCTTCAAGTTCACAAAGTTCAGCCCCACTTGTTGAAGAATTCAGAAAGCTGAACCTCCATATTGTTCCTCCGGTGCACTTTCGCTCCCCCTCCTCCGGAGTTCATAAAGATGAATCTCCGTGTTGTTCCCTGGGGTTCCTCTATACCACAGCTGTTGAACCCGATCTCGTGGGCACCATAAAGACAATGCAGGATTTGAATCTGAAGTCTACAAGATTAAACAAGACATCAAGAAAGGAAATCCTCGTCCTTCACTATTCTTGATGATGGCGCCTTTTACTTCAAAGGCCGCCTAGTGGTGCCGTGTAAGAAGGAAAACCTGAATATGACTCGAAGGTTATGAAAGAAGCTCATGATCGCCTCTATGTATCCATCCCGGTAGTACAAAGATGTATCAAGACATTAAATCGAGATTACGGTGGTCTAATATGAAGCGTGACATTGCTCGCTATGTTTACGAGTGTGGCGTTTGCCGTCGTATCAAAGCGAGAACATCAAAGGCCTCTTTGGAACTCTGCAACCTATCTCTATTCCCGAATGGAAATGGGACCATGTTGAAATGGACTTGCCACTTGGATTCCCCAAATCGCGAAAGGTAATGATGCAATTCTTGTCGTCATTGATCGGCTTTCTAAAGTTGCACATTTTCGGCGGTCAAAGAAACGATCATTTGCTAGCCAGCTTGCAACGCTCTATATGTCGAAATTGTTTCACTTCACGGTATTCCACTGGTTATCGATTCGGACCGTGGCAGCTTATTCACTTCAAGATTACGGGCAAGTTTTCAAGAAGCTATGGGTACTCATTTATCTTTCGATCTGCGTTTCATCCGCAGATCACAAGGGCAAGTTGAGCGTGTCAGCCAAATTCTCGAAGACATGCTTGAGCTTGTGTCGTTCCTTGACAAGAAATGGGAGGAATCTCTCCGTATGCTGAGTTCTCTTATAATAATAGCTATCAAGCTAGTCGAAGATGGCCCCCTTGAAGTGTTATATGGACGAAAGTGCGAACCCTCTGAACTGGTCGAAGCGGGAACGTCCACTCTTGGTCCGGATATTATCCAACATGCGAAGAACAAGTCCGCATTATTCGCGAGAATCTCAAGACTGCTCGATCGCGTCAAAAGAGTAATTATGACCGTCATCACAAAGACATGGTCTATCAACTTTGGCGAAAAGGCCTATCTTCGCGTTACACCAATGAAGGGTGCTCACCGCCGGGATCAAGGGCAAGTTAGCGCCTCGCTATATTGGCCCTTTCACTATTCGGAAAGGTGGAAAAGTGGCTTATCAAGCTGGAGCTTCCGTCGAACCTTTCTCGGGTTCACGATGTGTTCCACGTGTCACAACTCCGGCGCTGCTTCAAGGACCCAATCCGAGCAAAGGACCATGAAGTGCTCGAATTGCAACAGGACCTCTCCTATAAAGAGCATCCGGTCCGCATTCTCGACCAAGCTGAGCGCCGCTGCGTCGGAAGGCGATCAAGTTCCTCAAAGTCCGATGGTCGAATCACTCAAAGGCGAAGCCACACAGGAGCGAGGATCGTCTACGAGATGAATATCCCGCACTCTTTCCTTCTACCTCCTAAATCTCGGGACGAGATTTCTTGTAGTGGAGGAGATTTGTAACACCCGGATGATTAATGAACAATAAACACCCCGGTTACTGTGCCAAACCACTCTTTGATTCGAACCCGTTCTAAAACAAAAAACAAAACTAAAGCAAAGATAAAAGGTTTCAAAAACAAAGACTAAAAATGTTCGGGGGTTGTCTAAAATAGCTAACCTAATTATGGTGAGGTGCACTAATTTTTGTAAAATGCTCTGGCATTTTAAATAAACTAAAAACAGAAAAGGAAAAAGAAAAGAAAAGAAAAACAAGAAAAGAGGGGGAGGGAAAACCCCTTGGCCCATTCCCCCTGGCCCATTCCCCCTGCCCATTCCCTCCCCACTTGGCCCCTCCCCGGCCCATTCCCCCCCCCGGCCCAAGTGCCGCCGCTTATCCCCTGACCCCCGCGGCGAACCCTAGCCGCCCACCTCCCCCCCGCCCCCCCCCTCCTCCCCTCTCTCCTCGATCTGGATCGGGCGAGACCCCGACCGAGACCCCACGCGCCACCTCGTCTCCGGCCCCCCCCGCCCCCGCCGCCTGGACCTCCTCCTCCCTCCACACACCCCAAGCACGAGCACCACCGCTGGTCGACCCCGACCCCCTCCGCCTCCCCGCCGGCAAGCACGCTACCCCAACCGCCTCCTCGCCGGTCGTCACCGGCCTCCACCGAGCCGCCTCCCTAGTCCCCACGTACCCCCGACGTGAGCTCCCTCCTCTCCCCCTTTCCCTCTGTCGCCGGCGCCGACCACGACCCGGGCCGCCACAGCCCGTCCGCCGCTTCGCCATGGCAGCGTCACAGACGCGTGCGGCCGCGTCCATGGGCGCCCCCTCCCTCTCGTCCTCTCTCCCCTCCCGAACCGCCCGTCGCCCGGCTGTCTCGTCGGCCCCGACCTCCGTGAGCTCCTCCTCTCCCCTTACCCCTCGTCGCCCGGCCCGGCCTCCTACCACGGCCTCGCCGTGCCGCTGCTCCGCCACGGTGCGCCAGACACCAAGACGCGAGCCCCGTCCTCCCCTCGCGCCCGTCGCTCGCCCCCCCCCAGTAGCACGTTTTCCCCGTCAGGGCGAACCCCACCACCTCGCGCCTCCTCGCGCTCGCCGCCACGGGCGGTTGGTGGCTGCGGCCCCGACGCTGTCTTGGCCTCGGCGCCCGGCCCCGTTGGCCTCGGGTTGAGCTCAAGACTTAAGGCGTCGTTAAACCCGCCTGTTATTACCTGGCCATGACATGGGGCCCCACCCCCCAAGGAACGATTTTTATTATAACATGGATTAAAAATAAAATGATAATGAATTAAAACTAATTAACTAATTAATTAATTAATTAATTAATTAAGTAATTAATTAATCTAATTAATTCGATTAATTAACCTAATCACTAATTAACCTAATTAACTAATGTTAATTAACTCGATTAGGTTAATTAGATATTAGAGAATGACATGCGGGACCCACACAGTCAGGTTGACTCGACCAACCCTGTTGATCTTGATGTCAGCATGACATCATCTTGATGTCATAAATGCATTTTCGAAATTAATTAAATAATTAATTAAATTCCAGAAATTAATAAAATCTTTTAAAAATCATATCTTTTAATCCGTAATCCGGATTAAAATATTTTCAACATGAAAGTTGCTCAGAACGACGAGACGAATCCGGATAAGCAGTCCGTTCGTCCACCACACACCCCTAACCTATCGAACCAGCAAACTTTCCTCTCCGGTTCATCTGACTGACAGACGTCCGGAACCGGGAAAACTTCCCGGATGTTTTCCCCCCTAACCAGTACCCCCTCATACTACGTTAGGGCACGCCTAGCATCGCTTCTTGACATGTCATGCATCGATATGCATCTGTTTACTTTATATTCATTGTTTCTTCCCCCTCTTCTCTCCGGTAGACTACGAGACCGACGCTGCGGTGGCGATTCGACTACGGTGTTGGCGACCCTCTCTCTTGCCAGAGCAACCAGGCAAGCCCCCCTTGATCACAAGATATCGCCTACTCTTATCTACCTTGCTTGCATTAGAGTAGCATAGCATATTCTTGTTTTGGATACTCCTATCTTTCTGCATAGCTTTGTCCTTGTAACTTCATTGTTACCTTACGCAATCCTATATGCTTAGTATAGGATGCTAGTACTTTCATCTGTGGCCCTACTTTCTTGTCCGTCTGCGTGCTATACTATCGGGCCGTGATCACTCGGGAGTTGATCACGGTATATACTATATATTTATACATGATACATGTGAGACTAAAGTCGGTCGGTGATGGAGCACCCGAGTGGATCTTTGTGGCGGAGCGACAGGCAGGTTGAGACCGCCTAGGAGAGAGGTGGGCTGGCCTGTTCGGCGTTCATGGTTACTTAACACGCTTAACGAGGTCTTGGTATTTGATCTGAGTTGGCTCTGACGAGCTTATCGCACTAACCATCTACGGGAGTAGTTATGGGTATCCGGCGTCGTGGTATCGGCCAAGCACTTGAGACGTCGGCGGCGGGCGGCGCGCCGGATTGGACTGGAACGCTGTTAGGCTAGGTCTGCTTCGGCACAGCGTCACGCAACGTCTTGGTGTGCTCGAGGCGATGGGCCCGGACCCTGCGCTCTTAGGTTTAGACCGGCGTGTTGGCCTCTGTTGTGCCTAGGTGGGGCTGCGGCGTGTTGATCTTCAGCGGCGGGCATGACCGAGAAAGTGTGTCCGGCCAAATGGGATCAAGCGTCTTTGGGTAAGATGGTGCACCCTGCAGGAAGTTAATCTATTCGGATAGTCGTGATCTTGATAACAGGCGACTTGGAGTTGTACCTTGAGCTTATGACAACTAGAACCGGATACTTGTTAAAACACACCCTTCCAAGTGCGACATACAAGCGGTGGTCGCTCTCGCTCGGGGTTATGGCGAGGGATTGCGGGTAGGATTATTGCTATATGATGTTACTTGGAGGACTTCCGTTGTCCTCTTACATGCATGCAAGACCGGTGTCGAGCGTAGTCTTCGTTAAGACTAACTACCCCTCTTATTCGGCATTTTGCGATTCGGTCCATGATATGGCCTTTACACATATATCCATGCATATGTAGTGTAGCTCCTTGCTTGCAGTACTTTGGATGAGTACTCACGGTTGCCTTGTCCCCTTTTCCCCTACCTCTACTCGATTGCTGCAACAGACGATGGAGCCGAGGCAGGACGCCACCGCCTATGGCGACTACTACTCGGAGGTGCCTACTACTACGTGCAGCCGGCGGCGACCGGGAGTAACCTAGGAGGATCCCGGGCGGGAGGCCTGCTCCTCTTCGATCTGTATCCCGGTTTGTGCTAGCCATCTTATGGCACCTTGTTTAACTTATGTCGTACTCGATATTGTTGCTTCCGCTGACTTCGTCTATGATCGAGCACTTGTATTCGAGCCCTCGAGGCCCCTGGCTTGTATTATGATGCTTGTATGACTTATTTTATTTGTAGAGTTGTGTTGTGATATCTTCCCGTGAGTTCCTGATCTTGATCGTACACATTTGCGTGCATGATTAGTGTACGATTAAATCGGGGGCGTCACATTTAGTGTTTCAATCTCTTTTGCAGGAATTCCAACATGTTTTCCCCGATGAGCTACCTCCGGGTCTACCTCCTCTACGAGGCATTGAGCATCGAATCGACCTTATCCCTGGAGCACCTCAACCAAACAAAGCTCCATACCGAGTCAATCCCGAAGAAACGAAGGAGATTCAACGGCAAGTACAACAACTTATCGACAACGGTCATGTACGTGAAAGCCTAAGCCCTTGTGCCGTTCCCGTTATACTTGTGCCTAAGCCCGATGGAAGTTTCCGCTTGTGTTCCGATGTAGACCTATAAATGCTATTACTATTTGTTATAGGCATCCCATTCCTCGCTTAGATGATATGCTTGATGAACTTAGTGGAGCCAACTTTTTCTCCAAAATTGATCTTAAAAGTGGCTATTATCAAATCCGCATACAAGAGGGTGATGAATGGAAAACTGCTTTCAAAACCAAATTTAGCTTATATGAGTGGTTAGTCATGCCTATGGGTTTGTCGGAAGCTCCTGGTACTTTTGTGCGTCTCATGCATTATGTACTTCGGCCTTATATTGGAGTATTTGTTGTGGTTTACTTCGACGATATTCTTGTGTTTAGTAAAACCATGAAAGAGCATCTTGATCATGTTAGGGCTGTTTTGCAAACCCTTCGCAAGGAAATTCTTTATGCAAACATGAAAAAAATGCACATTTGGTGTTGACAAAGTGGTTTTATTGGGTTTTGTTGTATCCTCAAAGGGTGTCAATGTTGATGAATCTAAAATTGAAGCAATTAAAACTTGGCCCCAACCCACCAATTTGCAACAAGTGCGTAGCTTTCTTGGTCTTATGGGTTTTTATAAATCGCTTTGTGAAAGACTTTAGCACAATTGCCGCTCCTTTGCATGCCTTGAGTAAGAAGAATACTCCTTTTGTTTGGGGATCTTTGCAATCCACCGCTTTTGATGAGCTCAAGTCTTTGCTTACTCATGCTCCGATTCTTGCTTTGCCCAATTTTGACAAAACTTTTGAGGTTCATTGTGATGCAAGTGGTACCGGAATTGGCGGAGTTTTGATGCAAGAAAAACGAGCAATTGCATATTTTAGTGAAAAACTCTCCGGTGCTCAACTTAACTATCCCATCTATGACAAGGAATTATATGCTCTAGTGCATGTGCTACATGTTTGGGAACATTACCTTAGACCTCATGAGTTTTTCATCCATACCGATCATGAAACGCTTAAGTACTTAAAAGGTCAAACTAAGTTGAACAAGCGTCATGCCAAATGGAGTGAATTTATTGAATCTTTCCCATATGTGAACAAGTACATTAAGGGTAAGGAAAATGTAGTTGCAGATGCACCTTCTCGCATATGCACGCTTGTCACTAGACTTGAGTTGAATGTTATTGGGTTTGAGCACATCAAAGACTTGTATGCTAATGATCCATATTTTGCTATTCCTTATGCTAAGTGTTTGACGCATACTTCTTGGGAACAATATTATATCAAGGATGCTTATCTTATGAAAGCTAACAAACTATGCATTCCCGAGTCTTCTCTTCGTTTGGTCCTTTTGCAAGAGGCTCATGGAGGCGGACTCACGGGACATTTTGGAAGAGATAAGACATTCGCCACACTCTCCAAGAACTACTTTTGGCCCAAGATGTTTCGAGACGTCTCACGCTTCACCAACCGATGCTCTACATGTCGCAAAGCTAAGTCTAAAGCTCAATCTCATGGTCTTTACATGCCTCTTCCTATTCCTTATCAACCTTGGGAAGACATTAGCATGGATTTTGTACTGGGTTTGCCTAGAACTCGAAATGGAAAGGATTCCGTGTTTGTTGTTGTGGATAGATTTTCCAAGATGGCACATTTCATTCCTTGCAACAAGATAGACGATGCTTCACACATTGCAAATCTCTTTTGTAGGGAAATCTTGCGACTCCATGGAGTACCAAAGACAATCGTCTCCGATCGTGACGTCAAGTTCTTGAGTTACTTTTGGAAGACCCTATGCGCCAAGCTCGGAATCAAGCTCTTGTTCTCATCCGCATACCATCCTCAAACCGGCGGCCAAGCGGAGGTGACGAACGGACTCTCTCCACTCTACTTGGCGTATTGATCAAGAGGAACATCAAGGAGTGGGAGGCATGTCTACCCATCGCCGAGTACGCCTACAATCGCGCAAGACACTCGACTACCGGCAAGTCCCCCTTCGAGGTCGTCTATGGCTTCAACCCGTTGTCACCATTGGACATTCTACCTCTTCCTCTACAAGAGCGCACCAACATGGATGCGAGTGCACGGGAAAGCTACATCAAGAAGATGCATGAGGATACAAGACACACAATCGAGCGCCAAGTACAACGACTAGCGACCAAGCTCAACAACAACAAGCAACCCATGGTCTTCAACATTGGTGATCTAGTGTGGCTACACCTTTGCAAGGACCGCTTCCCCAACGAACGCAAGTCCAAGCTTCTCCCTTGAGCCGATGGACCTTTCAAGGTGCTAGCACGCTAGAACGACAACACCTACAAGATCGACCTACCACGAGACAAGTACAATGTGAGCGACATCTTCAACGTCAAGGACCTCGCGCCATACCATGGTGATGACGATTCTGATCCGAGGTCAGATCTTTCACAAGGGGGGGGGAGATGATGCGGAGCATCTCTCGGTCATCCCCATGGACCTTCCATCGACTATCCAAGCTCCAAGTGGACCCATGACAAGAGGAAGAGCTCGTGCTATTCAATCCGAGGTGACATCACTCCTATTCGAGTTTCCCTTTTCTCCCAGTGAGACATGGCTACTACCTAAGTCCGAGACGCTATGCGTGACCAGGTACAACGTCCAAGCCAAGGAACCAGTAGCTGAAGAAGAAACGACAGGCGTCAATTCTCTGGACAGCCCGGAACTTCCGACCACAGCCCGAAACTTTTGGCCCCCGGAACTTCCGGCCTCCGACGATAGCGACCAGCCCGGGCGTGCCAACTATCTGGTTAGCCCGGAACCTGCCCGGAACCCGTCCCGGACCTTCCGGCCAGCCCGGACCTTCCGGTCCCCGGACGCCAGCCCAGCTCCACCCGCGCCAACTTTCTGGTCAAGCCGTACCCTGCCCGGACCTTCCGTCGCCCGGAACTTCCGGCCCCGGCCGGAACTTCCGGCCCTGCCCGCGCGCAGCCACTTGGGCCGAGGCCCGTGTAGCCTTTCATCCCGTAAACTATATATACTCCTCCACCTCCTCCTAGTTAGGGTTAGCAAAGAATTGGCTCATATTTGTGTGAGAGCTTTGCTCATCCACTTGGTTAGCTTGTCCTCAGAGATGTCCCTCCACTGGAGAAGATCCTTCCAAGCGGATTCAAGACCCCCATCTAGGGTGGCCTCATCAAGACCTCCTCACGGAGAAGAACAGCTACTCGTGTATCTTTCCTTTGTTGATTTTGAATCTTGTGCTACCTTATGTGTTCGATGATCTAGCCCTTGTGTGATCGATACTTGTCGGTTTAGTGTTTCTCTTGTGTGTTTTTCCTTGTGCCCTTCCGCTTGTTCGTCGTGTTCTCCTCGTAGGATCCCCTCCAAACATGAAAGATCTCCGACTAGGGTTCCACCCTACATCAGATCCACTCCTGGATTACTTTGGTACCTCCCTGCTAAACTTATAGCAAGGCACACATCAGGTCTGGTACACAACATTGCATACATGATAGAGCCTTGGCTGAAGCATAGGGAACATCTTTCATCTTCTCTCTATCTTCTGTAGTGGTCGGGCATTGATTCTTACTCAACTTCACACCTTGTAACACAGGCAAGAACCCTTTCTTTGCTTGATCCATTTTGAACTTCTTCAAAACTTTGTCAAGGTATGTGCTTTGTGAAAGTCCAATTAAGCGTCTTGATCTATCCCTATAGATCTTGATGCCCAATATATAAGCAACTTCTCCAAGGTCTTTCATTGAAAAACTCTTGTTCAAGTATCCCTTTATGCTATCCAGAAATTCTATATCATTTCCAATCAGCAATATGTCATCCACATATAATATTAGAAATGCTACAGAGCTCCCACTCACTTTCTTGTAAATCTGAGTTTCTCCAAAAGTCATACAAAACCAAATGCTTTGATCACACTATCAAAGCGTTTATTCCAACTCCGAGAGCCTTGCACCAGTCCATAAATGGATCGCTGGAGCTTGCACACTTTGTTAGCTCCTTTGGATCGACAAAACGTTCGGTTGCATCATATACAACTCTTCTTCCGAAATCCATTCAGGAATGCAGTTTGACATCCATTTGCCAAATTTCATAATCATAAAATCGGCAATTGCTAACATGATTCGGACAGACTTAAGCATCGCTTCTGGTGAGAAGGTCTCATCGTAGTCAATCCCTTGAACTTGTCGAAAACCTTTCGCAACAAGTCGAGCTTTATAGACAGTAACATTATCGTCAGTGTTAGTCTTCTTCTTGAAGATCCATTTATTCTCAATTGCTTGCCGATCATCGGGCAAGTCAACCAAAGTCCACACTTTGTTCTCATACATGGATCCCATCTCAGATTTCATAGCCTCAAGCCATTTTGCAGAATCTGGGCTCACCGTCGCTTCTTCATAGTTCGTAGGTTCGTCATGGTCTAGTAACATAACTTCCGAACAGGATTACCGTACCACTCACAGTGCGGATCTTACTCTGGTTGACCTCGAGGTTCAAGAACAACTTGATCTGAAGTTTCATGATCATCATCATTAACTTCCTCACTACTTGGTGTAGGTGTCGCAGAAACCATTTTCTGTGATGAACTACTATCCAATAAGGGAGCAGGTACAGTTACCTCATCAAGTTCTACTTTCCTCCCACTCACTTCTTTCGAGAGAAACTCCTTCTCCAGAAAGATTCCGAATTTAGCAACAAAAGTCTTGCCTTCGGATCTGTGATAGAAGGTCTGCCCAACAGTCTCCTTTGGGTATCCTATGAAGACACATTTCTCCGATTTGGGTTCAAGCTTATCAGGTTGAAGCTTTTTCACATAAGCATCACAACCCCAAACTTTAAGAAACGACAACTTTGGTTTCTTGCCAAACCACAGTTCATAAGGCGTCGTCTCAATGGATTTCGATGGTGCCCTATTTAATGTGAATGCGGCCGTCTCTAAAGCATAACCCCAAAATGATAGCGGTAAATCGGTAAGAGACATCATACATCGCACCATATCCAAGAAAGTACGATTCTGACGTTCAGACACACCATTACTGTTGTGGTGTTCCGGTGGTGTGAGTTCTTGAAACTATTCCGCATTGTTTCAAATGAAGACCAAACTCATAACTCAAATATTCTCCTCCACGATCCGATCGTAGAAACTTTATTTTCTTGTTATGATGATTTTCAACTTCACTCTGAAATTCTTTGAACTTTTCAAATGTTTCAGACTTATGTTTCATTAAGTAGGTATACCCATATCTTCTTAAATCATCTGTGAAGGTGAGAAAATAACGATATCCGCCACGAGCCTCAACATTCATCGGACCACATACATCTGTATGTATGATTTCTAACAAATCTGTTGCTCTCTCCATAGTTCCGGAGAACGGCGTTTTAGTCATCTTGCCCATGAGGCACGGTTCGCAAGTACCAAGTGATTCATAATCAAGTGGTTCCAAAAGTCCATCAGTATGGAGTTTCTTCATGCGCTTTACACCGATATGACCTAAGCGGCAAGGCCACAAATAAGTTGCACTATCATTATCAACTCTGCATCTTTTTCTTCAATATTATGAATATGTGTATCACTACTATCGAGATTCAACAAAAATAGACCACTCTTCAAGGGTGCATGACCATAAAAGATATTACTCATATAAATAGAACAATCATTATTCTCTGATTTAAATGAATAACAGTCTTGCATCAAACAAGATCCAGATATAATGTTCATGCTCAATGCTGGCACCAAATAACAATTATTTTGGTCTAATACTAATCCCGAAGGTAGATGTAGAGGTAGCATGCCGACCGCGATCACATCGACTTTGGAACCATTTCCCACGCATCGTCACCTCGTCCTTAGCCAATATTAAGCAATCCGTAGCCCTGTTTGAGTTGCAAATATTAGCAATGTAACCAATATCAAATACCCATGTGCTACTGCGATCATTAGTAAGGTACGCATCAATAACATGTATATCACATATACCTTTGTTCACCTTGCCATCCTTCTTATCCGCAAAATACTTGGGGCAGTTCCACTTCCATTGACCGATCGCTTGTAGTAGAAGCACTCGGTCTCGAGCTTAGGTCCAGACTTGGGTTTCTTCTCTGAGCAACAACTTGCTTGTGTTCTTCTTGAAGTTCCCTTCTTCTTCCCTTTGCCCTTTTTCTTGAAACTGGTGGTCATATTAACCATCAACACTTGATGATCCTTCATGATTTCTACCTCCGCAGCCTTTAGCATTGCGAAGAGCTCGGGAATCGTCTTATCCATCCCTTGCATGTTATAGTTCATCACGAAGCTCTTGTAGCTTGGTGGCGTGATTGGAGAATTCATCAATGGCGCTATCATCCGAAGATTAACTCCCGGTTGAATCAAGTGATTGCAGTACCCAGACATCTTGAGTATATGCTCACTGACAGAACTATTCTCCTCCATCTTGCAGCTATAGAACTTATTGGAGACTTCACATCTCTCAATCCGGGCATTCTTTTGAAATATTAACTTCAAATCCTGGAACATCTCATATGATCCATGACGTTCAAAACGTCGTTGAAGTCCCGGTTCTAAGCCGTAAAGCATGGCACACTGAACTATCGAGTAGTCATCAACACGTGACGCCGTGCATTCACAATGTCTGCGATTCTTTGGCGGCAGTGGTACACCTAGCGGTGCTTCGAGACGTAACTCTTACGTGCAGCAATGAGGATAATCCTCAAATTACGGACCCGATCCGTGTAATTTCATCATCTTTCAACTTTGCTTTCTCAAGGAACGCATTAAAATTCAACGGAACAACAACAAAGGCCATCTATCTATAATCAACATAGACAAGCAAGATACTATCAGGTACTAAGTTCATGATAAATTTAAGTTCAATTAATCATATTACTTAAGAACTCCCACTTAGATAGACATCCCTCCAATCCTCTAAGTGATCACGTGATCCAAATCAACTAAACCATGTCCGATCATCACGTGAGATGGAGTAGTTTCAATGGTGAACATTACTATGTTGATCATATCTACTATATGATTCACGCTCGACCTTTCGGTCTCCGTGTTCCGAGGCCATATCTGTTATATGCTAGGCTCGTCAAGTTTAACCTGAATATTCCGTGTGTGCAACTGTTTTGCACCCGTTGTATTTGAACATAGAGCCTATCACACCCGATCATCACATGGTGTCTCAGCACGAAGAACTTTCATAGCGGTGCATACTCAGGGAGAACACTTATACTTTGATAATTTAGTGAGGATCATCTTATAATGCTACCGTCAATCAAAGCAAGATAAGATGCATAAAAGATAAACATCACATGCAATCAATATAAGTGATATGATATGGCCATCATCATCTTGTGCTTGTGATCTCCATCTCTGAAGCACCGTCATGATCACCATCGTCACTGGCGCGACACCTTGATCTCGATCGAAGCATCGCTGTCGTCTCGCCAATCTTATGCTTCTACGACTATCGCTGCCGCTTAGTGATAAAGTAAAGCATTACAGGGCGATTGCATTGCATACAATAAAGCGACAACCATATGGCTCCTGCCAGTTGCCGATAACTCGGTTACAAAACATGATCATCTCATACAATAAGATTTAGCATCATGTCTTGACTATATCGCATCACAAGCCCTGCAAAAACAAGTTAGACGTCCTCTAATTTGTTGTTGCAAGTTTTACGTGGCTGCTACGGGCTTAGCAAGAACCGTTCTTACCTACGGATCAAAACCACAATGATAGTTTGTCAAGTTGGTGTTGTTTTAATCTTTGCAAGGACTGGGCGTAGCCATACTCGGTTCAACTAAAGTTGGAGAAACTGACACCCGCCAGCCACCTGTGTGCAAAGCACGTCGGTAGAACCAGTCTCGCGTAAGCGTACGCGTAATTCGGTCCGGACCGCTTCATCCAACAATACCGCCGAACCAAAGTATGACATGCTGGTAAGCGGTATGACTTATATCGCCCACAACTCACTTGTGTTCTACTCGTGCATATGACATCTACGCATAAAACCAGGCTCGGATGCCACTATTGGCGAACGTAGTAATTTCAAAAAATTTCCTACGCACACGCAAGATCATGGTGATGCATAGCAATGAGAGGGGAGAGTGTTGTCCACGTACCCTCGTAGACCGAAAGCGGAAGCGTTAGCACAACGTGGTTGATGTAGTCGTACGTCTTCACGATTCGACCAATCAAGTACCGAACGTACGGCACCTCCAAGTTCAGCACACGTTCAGCCCGATGACGTCCCTCGAACTCCGATCCAGCCGAGTGTTGAGGAAGAGTTTCGTCAGCATGACGGCGTGGTGACAATGATGATGTTCTACCGACGCAAGGCTTCGCCTAAGCACCGCTTCTGATTATCGAGGTGGACTATGGTGGAGGGGCACACGCGGCTAAAAAGATCAAGCGATCAATTGTTGTCTCTAGGGTGCCCCCGCCTGTATATAAAGGAGCAAGGGGAGGTGCGGCCGGCCTAGAGGCGCGCCAGAGGAGTCCTACTCCCACCAGAGTAGGACTCCTCCCTTCCTAGTTGGATTAGGAGTGGAGGGGGGAAAGAGGTGGAGGAGAAGAAGGAAGGGGGCGCCCCTCTCCTTGTCCTATTCGGACTGGGGGGGAGGGCACCGCCCCTTGCCTAACCACCTCTCCTCTTCTCCACTAAGGCCCACTATGGCCCATTAACCCCCGGGGGTTTCCGGTAACCTCCCGGTACTCTAGTAAAATCCCGATTTCACCCGGAACACTTCTGACATCCAAACATAGGCTTCCAATATATCAATCTTCATGTCTCGACCATTTCGAGACTCCTCGTCATGTCCGTGATCACATCCCGGACTCCGAACAACCTTCGGTACATCAAAATATATACACTCATAATATAACTGTCATCGAAACGTTAAGCGTGCGGAGCCTGCGGGTTCGAGAAATATGTAGACATGACCGAGACACGTCTCGGGTCAATAACCAATAGCAGAACCTGGATGCTCATATTGGCTCCCACATATTCTACGAAGATCTTTATCGGTCAGACCGCATAACAACATATGTTGTTCCCTTTGTCATCGGTATGTTACTTGCCCGAGATTCGATCGTCGGTATCTCAATACCTAGTTCAATCTCGTCACCGGCAAGTCTCTTTACTCGTTCAGTAATACATCATCTCACAACTAACTCATTAGTTGCAATGCTTGCAAGGCTTAAGTGATGTGCATTACCGAGAGGGCCCAGAGATACCTCTCCGACAATCGGATGACAAATCCTAATCTCGAAATCGCCAACCCAACAAGTACCTTCAGAGACACCAGAGAGCACCTTTATAATCACCCGAGTTACATTGTGACGTTTGGTAGCACACAAAGTGTTCCTCCGTAAGCAGGAGTTGCATAATCTCATAGTAATAGGAACATGTATAAGTCATGAAGAAAGCAATAGCAACATACTAAACGATCGAGTGCTAAGCTAACGGAATGGGTCAAGTCAATCACATCATTCTCCTAATGATGTGATCCCGTTAATCAAATGACAACTCATGTCTATGGCTAGAAAACTTAACCATCTTTGATCAACGAGCTAGTCAAGTAGAGGCATACTAGTGACACTCTGTTTGTCTATGTATTCACACATGTATTATGTTTCCGGTTAATACAATTCTAGCATGAATAATAAACATTTATCATGATATAAGGAAATAAATAATAACTTTATTATTGCCTCTAGGGCATATTTCCTTCAACAACTGCATCACCAAAGCTTCAATTTTCGATCTACAACGACAAATGCAAGGCACACAATCAAGATTGCGAGAGCGCATTGACAACCTCGCCATCGACATACGACACTCCGAAGCACATACAAGAGACTACTTCGACAACAAGCTTTCCACACAAAAGAAAGAGGAAGATGCAAGGATGGAGGAGATTCAGACCTTGTTGATCAACGTTCTTCCCCTTCATCATCCTCAAGGCGACGACGAGCAAGTCAATCAACTTCGGAGCGCCCCCTATCTAATCACGCCCTCAGCCTCACCGCGATCTCAAAGCCTAGCTCGACGAACTCGCAACACAAGAGACACGAGATTTATACTGGTTCAGGCCACCGTTGTGGTGTAATACCCTACTCCAGTGTGGTGTGGTGGATTGCCTCTTGGGCTGAGGATGAACAATATAAGGGGAAGAACAGCCTCCTGAGACGAGGTGTTCTTGTGCTTGGTGGGCGTGAGGATGATCTGAATCTGTTCAAGATGAGTTGAGTTGAGGCTTCGTTCAGATCCGTTCTGATCCCTTGCCTCCTACTGTGGTGACTAGTCCTATTTATAGAGGCCTGGTCCTCTTCTCAAATATTGAGCAGAAAGGGATGCCACAACGACCAAATTCGAAGGGAGACAATTAGTACGAGTTATCCTGACAATATGTGGTCTTCGCCTGCCAAAGGCTCTGATGGTGACGCCGTCTTGGGCTCCACGGTGACCTTCGTCCTGCCGTCCTGCTGGTCTTGGTCTTGTTGCACCAATATGAAAACCTTTGCCTGATGCCTCGGTACTCCTCGCTTGCGCTTGCCTCCTTGGCACCAAAGAGAAAACGAGGACACTGCGCGCGCTGGCGCCCGCCTGGCCTTGGTCGTCATGGCTTACGTCATTGGAACCTCGCGAGGTTCGCCTTGCCTTGATCTCTCCGCCCCTTGCGAGCCAGCTTGGTGAGGCTGTCCCCCAGGAGGTCATGTGTCGTCCACCTCACTAGGCTTTGCCCCTCGCGAGCGTCTTGAGCGTTTGTTGGTGAAGACGGGTCGTACAGGGCCGTGAGTGGAGCCACGCCGCGGGCAGGCAAGTCTGGGGACCCTGTTCCCAGAATGCCGACAGTGGGCGTACACACGTTAATAGGAATGAGTATATGTGTGTATACAAGCGTCGGCGTCTGTACTATGCTCAGAAAAAACTGTACTATGCTCAGAAAAAAAAAGTGAACGGAGAGAGTACTGCACATGCCCTGCATACTCCTATGATCATCCCGCTTCTTCCGTTGCTGGCCAACCGTACTGATTAAGAAACTACACAGATGATTATGTGACCGTTATGTATGGCGTATGCGACTCATGTTCGCTTAGCAAATCTCGTCGCGTACCCAGCATTTACACCTCACGTGGTCCACTGCGCTTAGCAATTCTCATTCTAATCATCCATACCTTATCTCCTTTCTTCTGGAATTCTTGAAATAAAAAAAATCACCTCGGATTGTACTACCACTATCAGCACTCAGCGGTTGTCACTGTTCACTTAGGACTAGGAGCACTGCCGAGCCGAGCCAAGGCACTGGACTGGAGCGAGACTGACGTCCAGCCTTTCTCTCTCCCTCATCCTTTCCCCGACACACGTCATATCGCCTCGCGCCCTCGCCACGCACAAAACCAACGGCAATTTTTTTCTTCTTTCCAGGCCCAGCCGCCTATCCACAGTTCACTACATGCTGTCCCGGAAACCGATGGGCCCGCACGTCGGCGTCGGCGTCGGCTGCCAGCCAAGGTACAGCTGTGCCCCGGATGAGAGGAAACGAGAGAAGAGAGATTGAGGAAACGGAAGGGAGAGAAACCAAAAAGGAAATCGAGCTGGAGATCGCCCGCTTCTGTTGACGCCACCGACGCGCGTGCGCCGAATCGCTCGCTTGCTCGCGTACCCAGTTCACCTCCATTTCTTCTCGGCTGCAGGTTTCACTGTGGTGTGGCTAACTAGTAGTATACCCTTCTTGCAGAATTATGCCCGACTCCGACTGTAGCATACTCCTAGATCTATGCAGCGTACTCGGCTTGTTTTTGCTTGTGACAAAGAAAGGATGAATGAGAGTAGCAAGAAGCAACCAAGAGGAAGATAAAATCATATAGACTATACTCCAATAAATCCACATACAGTGTGAAAAAGGTTAAACCAAACCGAAAAAATCCCTCCTCTCCCTACCCGCAGATGCATCAAAACGTCCAAATCCAGATCTTGACGCGGAGCTTACACTTTGCGTCCGTCGTCGCCGACCCGCCGCCTCCGGTGGAAGACGACGACAGCCTGATTTTTGACCGGGTCGGCGCAGGCGCCGCGGCCACGATGATCGGCGCCGGGGAGGGCGCCGGCTTGGCCAGCCCCGCGCTGAAGCCACCGCACAGCACACGGACGCTGATGCGCTTCGACTTGAACTGCCCGATCTGGAAACCCACCTTGGAGTCCATCTCCACTGACATCGCATGGGACTTCTTGGATCTGAGACTGGCCGCCTGCACGGGGTCCACTGTCGCGGCCGCCGCCGAAGCCGACCCCTTGATGACCGTCGTGTTGCGGCTGGGGTGGAGGAAGCCCGGCACGGTGCCGTCCCCGATGTCCGTGCCGTCGGCCGCGAAGGCAGCCCCGATGTCGCCGTACACGAACGCGATCTTCTCGTTGGGGTTGCGCGCGGTCACCGTGAACTCGATGCGGGAGGTGACGGAGTCGGAGTCGGAGACGTTCAGCGCCGCCAGACGGAGCGACGTCACGGCGAAGGTCGGAAGCTCCGGGTGGTAAATCACGTAGAACACCCCCAACGCTATTGCTCCAAGGAACACCAGCCCCACCAACACCAGCGTCAGCCACAGGCAACACGCGCAGCACCACCCGCGCCCGCTCCGCCGACGGCCCGGTGGCGGTTGCATCGGCTTCGGTCGGTACATCGGCGGGGGCGGGACGCGACCGGGCACCATGGACGGAGGCCGAGGTGTCCCTACGCCGCCGCCGTTCGCCGTGCCGTTGGCGGACCGCGGCGCCGCCACAGGGACCGGCTTGGAGGACGGCCCGTACGCCCGGTCGCCCATTTCTTGGCCTCTGCTGCTTCTGCTTGGCTTGGGGAAGGAGAAGGGGAGAGTAAAAGAGACTGGGGGGAGAAACGCGAAGAAGAGGGGCGCAATAAGTGGACGCATTTACATATACACTGTTAAATTGTGCTAGTATGTGTTTGCTTGCTGGTCTAGGCATTCTCAATTTCTATGGCCACTCACTTTTTTTTTGCAAGGATTCCCCCCTTTTTATTAGTTTCTTTTCACCCTTTTTATCTTTTTGTTTTGTTATCGTCACTCACTTTTTTTTGCTAGTCGAGGCGCAATAAGTGGACACATATATATATATTCTTATTTGCGCTTTTCTCAACGTACTAATGTGCTTTGAAAGGTGCTCTGCTGAAATGTTCATGATTTAAATTCAGATGCTCAACAATATTTGGTTAGATGAAAAATTCAAGAAAGTCATTGTGTTGTTATTTATTTTTAGAAAATTAAATGTGACTTATTAGATCAGAAATCAATTCATAAATTATGCATGTCACGTACGCATGTCAATTCTCGGCCTTGAGCTCTAGCACTCCCCTGCTCTAGCGCAACGCGCCGGCCGCCACTCCGGCGCAGGCGGCCACCTCCCGCCGTTCTCCACTCCGGAGGCGGCGGCCACCTCTCCCTCTGCTGCGCTATGGCGTCCAAAGTCTCTCTGTAGGGCTCCATTTCCTCCGTGTCCTCCCTTTCCCCCGCCATTCCCGCCTCCTCTGCAGCGGGCGAGATCCCCGCCTCAGCCGCTTTGCGGGTCCTGCGCTCCATCTTGGCGCAGCCACGGCCTCATTACGCTCCATCATCGTCTGCCGGTCTGAGGCACGGCCTTGACCCTATCGTCCGAGGCGGGGAGGTGGGCCGTCACGCCTGCCGCATTTATTCTTGGTCGGGGTGGTGGCGAACAAGACGAAGCCACCGTCCACAGGCTATCTGGCGCCCTCGGCACCTCTCCTCTGGCCGGCCCGTGTCTTGTGGTTGCTTTCGCCGCCAGCCGCTGCGGATGTTGCTACAACTGCGGGAGCGACGGGCATATCTCGGTGGACTGTACCAACCCGGTGTTCTGCGTCTGGTGCCGTGGTGTAGGGCACATCTCCCATGGTTGCACCAGGCCACGTAGTCCGTCTCCGGTGGAGCAGCCTATGCGCCCGCCACCTGCTCTGCGTCGTCCGGTGGAGGCGTCCGCCCCCACGTCGCCGTGACGCTCGGCCACTATCCTGCCGCCTCCGTCGCCGGGGCCCCCGCCGCCTGGGGCGGTCAGGCTCTGGAGTGAGTTGGTGTAACGCCCCAGATCCGGTGCGCCAGGTGTCCTCCATTTAGTCGTTGTCATTTCCATGTCATTTACTTGCGTGTTGCATTTTGCCATGTCATCATATGCATTGCATCCTCATATTTTCTAAACTTGCATCCGATCATTTTTCTCTGTTGTCCGTTTCGCAACCCGACACTCCCACACGCACATGTTGCTCCTCTCAGACCTCGTTTCATGAGTGGCTTAAAAATGTTCTCGGAATGGGATGAAACTTGGCATGCGATGTTGTTTTAGAGTAGGTAGACCGCCTGTCAATTTTCGTTCCATTTGGAGGTCGTTTGACGCCCTAACAGTTAACCGTGTAACCCAGAAACCCCTCTCTCTTTGCAGCCTAGCCCCTCTTCACCACGACCCATTAGCCCATCCAAACCCCCTCTATGCTCTCGGTCGTTGGATCGTGATCGTGTGGGCGAAAACCGCTCCTCATTTGGACTCTTCTAGCTCCCTCTACCTATATAAACACCTCCTCCTCCATTTTTCGCGGACGAAACCCTAGTCTACTGTCACGCCCAAGATGCGACCCTATCCTAAAGGAACTCGAAGGTCCCACCAAGGATAGAAGCGCATCTTGAAGACGCTTTTGCAAGGTGGATATCATTACATCAACATTACATAATAGATGGGGATACATACATAAGGCACAAATGCCACAAGGATACATCAACATCATATACAAGGGATCAACATCCGACTATGGGTGGAACATAAACAGAAACTCAAACAATATCCACCACCTAGCCCAGGCTGCCGACACGGAACCTATCCCCGATCGAAGAAGAAGCGGAAGAAGAACTCCAAACAAGCAAACATCGCTCTCACGTCATGATCATCGCGAAACCTGTACACAACAATCGGTGGTGTAGTAATCAGTGAGCCACGAGGACTCAACAATCCCATTACCATGGGTATCAAGACTAACAAAGCTTAAAGGGAAAGGAAGGGGTAAAGTGGTGAGGTTGCAGCGCGCTAAGCATATATGGTGGCTAACATACGCAAATGAGGCGAGAAGAGAAACAAAGGAACGGTCGTCAACTAGTAATGATCAAGAAGTGATCCTGAACTCCTACTTACGTCGAGACATAACCCGAAACCGTGTTCTCCTCTCGATCAACCCGAAAAGAGACACTCACGGTTACACACACGGTTGGTGTATTTTAGAAGAGTTTGCTTCAAGTTTACTACAACGGATATTAACAAATTCCATCGCCACATAACATGCGACACGGCTCTCGAAAGTTTATACCACAGCAGGGTGTCCCAACTTAGCCCATGATAAGCTCTCGCGATCAACGAAGGATATTCCTTCTCCCGGAAGACCCGATCAGTCTCGGAATCCCGCTACAAGACATTTCGACAGTAATAAAACAAGACCAGCAAAGCCGCCCGATGCGCCGATAATCCCGATAGGAGCTGCACATATCTCGTTCTTAGGGAAACACCGGATGAGACATCCTACGAGTAAAACCAACCCTCAAGTTTCCCCAAGGTGGCCCGTGAGTACTTTCGTTTGAACCAGCACTTAGAAAGCAGCGCCCGTGGGGGGCTAAATAAAGATGACCCTCGAGAGAGCGACTCCCAAGGGAAAAGTAGGTGGTGGTGAGGCAAATGGTAAAACCAAGGTTGGGCCTTCTTTGGAGGAGTCTTATTCAAAGCGAACTATCAAGGGGTCCCATAAATCACCCGACCGCGTTAGGGACGCAAAATCCGGGAACATAATACCGATATGACGGAAACTAGGCGGCAAGAGTGGAACAAAACACCGGGCATAAGGCCGAGCCTTCCACCCTTTACCAAGTATATAGATGCATTAATAATATAAGATATATTGTGATATCCCAACAAGTAAACATGTTCCAACAAGGAACAACACCTCCATGTTCAACAAGGAACAAACTTCATCTTCACCTGCAACTAACAACGCTATAAGAGGGCTGAGCAAAGCGGTAACATAGCCAAACAATGGTTTTCTAGGAAGGGTGCAAAGGTTAGAGGCGACATGGCAATTTGGGATGGCTTGATAAGCGGGTAATAGGTAGCGCAGACATAGCGATAGAACGAAGCAACTAGCATAGCAATGATAGTAGTGAGATCCAGGGTAGCGGTCATCTTGCCTGAAATCCCGCAAGGAAGAAGAACGAGTCCATGAAGAAGACGAGCGGATGAAGCCGAACCAAGCGTGAGACGAGCGAATCCTCACGATCGCAGCAAGCAGAACTAACAAGAAGAAGCACACAACATGGTAAACACACCACACATAGACAAGACATGATGCACAACCAAGCATGATGCATGACAAAGCTACATGAAGCTACTCATGGCAAGAGATGATGCAAACAAGAGCAGCACATCAAAGCAAGTTTAAATGAGGCCGGGAACAACCTATAACAATTCCGGTAAGTCCTCATATGCAAATTTCGAAATTGGTCCAGATCTGAATAAACCTTAAGTTCAAGTGGTTAAACAGCAAGTTAAGATGCACCAAGATGATCTACACGAAATTCTAGTCAAGTTACATATAAAGTTCATTTAGTTCGGAGCTACGGCCTAGAAGATATGAGCAAAACAAGTTGAACATGGCATCTATGCAAAATGCATACAAACATCAAGCAAACACCTCAAAACAAGGATGCAACATGATAATATGAAACTACATGCAAAATCAAGCAAGTTTCATATAGAGCACACTCAAAACGGAGCAACGGTTCAACACATACACCCTATACAAGTCATGACAACAATCTGTCCAAAACAGCAACTAGGCATATTGCAAGCATCAAAAGAATATGCTACAGCATCTCAACATGATAACAAAAGGCATGGGCATGATGTACAGGTAAAGCATGACAAAACATGAACACTGAGCTATCTGCAGAAATCACTAGAACATGCTCAAACACACATGGCAAGATTGCAAATAATAACAGGTTCACAGACTTAGCAGAATTCACATGACATGGCAGAAATAACATCAGGTTGCAATGTTTAGAGCTATCAAACAGCATGCTACAGGAACTTATCATGGCAAACAAAGGCATGGCATGAATCTACTAATTGCATAGAACAAAAGTCCCTTACTGACCATGAGCCACCAAGGATAAGAAAATATGATGGCACCCATGTCAACATGGCAAGTTATATTACAGATTCATACATGGCAGGAACAACAATAAGTAGGCATGTTGGTGAGCTTGAACCACTCACCACAGAGCAATACATGGCATGGCAAGGCAACCAACAGTAAGAAGACATGGCATAGAAGCTATACATGGCAAGAACAACATCATAGCATACACGGATCAACTACAACAACCTTGGCAAAATTGAATAACATGTAAACAATCTGCCAGGAAACATTTTATAGCAAAAGTAGAGCTCGATTGAGTCAAGCTATGACACTCCATAATTGCAAACAAGGGCATGGATGGATAGAGAATAAACATATGGTCAAAACATCCTTACTGAAGTATCTCAAAATAAGCATGGATCTCTCGGTAGCATCAAGTTTACATGGCATAAAAATATCAGCAGAACAGGGGCTGAAATCAGCAACATCATGAAGCCTAGTTTGCATGCTTGTGCTAGTCACCACAGAGATCACAAAAATACATGGCATACACCCCTGTAAAGATGGCATGGCATAGTACAAAACACATGTAGGACTCAAGTTCATAGGATGCACACATCAATCATGGCAAAAATGACAAAAGTGCATGTTCTGATAAGAATCAGAAACTAACATCACATAGCCCTTTTCTAACAGCATTTCGGGCATCAAGATGAGCTCAAATGAAAATGTTGCAATGATTTGAAATGATGTACTCATCGAGACGAACAATTTGACATATCACACACCAAAAACGGAGCTACGGATGCAGAGTTATGGCATGATGAATATGCAACAAAATATTAGCAGATTCGGGGACTTAGCAGAAAAACGGAGGGGGGAAAGTCAACCTCTCGGCACGGATTTCGATGCAGGACGGATCTCGCCGGAGGAACTTGCGGAGGCCGGCGGGGCGAGATGAGGCCGGAGGAGGACGGGAGAGGGCAGGGAGGTTGAGGCGGCGGATCCGGTCCGCCCGACCGGATCCATGGCGCAGGCGGCGAACTAGGCGGGCGGCCTTGGCCAAGGCGGGCGAAACTCGAAGCGAGGTAGAAGCGGCCAGCCGGCGGCGAGGAGGAGGAGGCGGCAGCGGGAGGCGCCGTGGGGCGCGGAGGGCGTCGCCGACCGGGCGGCGGAAGTCGCCAGGCGAGGCGTCGGCCGGGACAGTGGAAGCAAGGTGGCGCGGCCGGAGGCGCGGACAGCGGCGCGGCGCCAGCGATGTCTTGAGTGGGGCAGGCGGGAGCGGGCGGCGGATCGGGCCAGCGGGCCCGGATGGGTTCCATGGTCGCAGCAGCGGAGGGACGGCGGCGGCCACGTGGCGCAAGCGATTCGCTGCTGCGGCGGCGGATCGTCCGTCCAGATCGGACGTGTCCGACGCAAGTGGAGGGCGAATCTAGGGTTTCGAGGATTTGATCGCGAATTTGAAGGGAGGTGTTTATATAGGCATAGGGAGCTAGGGACTCCAAATGAGGCGGTTTCGCCCACGATCGTGATCGAACGACCGAGAGCATGGAGGGGAGTTAGATGAGTTTTGGGCCACTTTGAAAGGGTGTTGGGCTGCAAAGAGAAGGAGGCTTTGCGGTTACCGGTTAACCGTTGGAGTACCAAACGACCTCCAAATGGCACGAAACTTGACAGCGGTCTACGGTGCTATACCAAGGCCGCTTGCAAACCTCGGTCCATTCGAGAATGTTTAACACCCTTTACGAAAAGAGACAAAAGGGCGCCGGAGACATAGGAGTGCGGATTGCAAAACGGACAACGGGAAAATGCTTGGATGCATGAGGCGAACACGTATGCAAAATGAAATGCACATGATGACATGATATGAAATGCAGATGATGACATGGCAAAGTGCAACACGCAAGCACATGACATGGCAACGACGGCGAATAATCGACAAACACAGGCGCGATCGAATCCGGGCGTTACAACACTCCTCCACTAACAAGAGATCTCGTCCCGGGATCTTAGGACCGAGACGGAAGGGAAAAAGGGATGAGGTGAAACAAGAACTCAAGAGTAGAAGCAAAGAATCAAGAGCACTCGAGAAGAAGAGAGAAACGATGAGAATGACGAGAATCGAAAGCTCATAGAATCAGATAGACTATGAAAGCACTCGTTCTAACCGGAGTGGTTAGAATGAGAAAAGAAACGAATAAGACCGAAACGATTTAGGTAGCACTCCGGCTGAAACATGGAAGGAATATAATCTGAACTTGAGAAGATGGAATGACACCTGATGAGCTCTTGAAGAATGAATTAAATCATGAAGAACCACCATGAAAAACTCCGGTGACAAAAGGATGATGAGATAAAATGAAGGAAGAAAGAATAAGATGAGCCTTGCGGTGATTTAGATGGAGGTTCCGACGAAATGTCCAAGGAAAATAATTGAACTCCGGAAAAGAAAAAAAATGAAAAGATTTGGAACTAGAATTTATTCATGAAGAATAAACTCTGAAGGAAAAGGATTTATCACTTGGATGAAATAAGAGTAAGATTTATTGTATGCTTATCCTTCACCAAATTAAATTGATGACAAACAATGGATTTTGCAAACTACTTATTCTTCTTGAAAATGATTAAAGGGGTATGGCACAAAACTTGAGAAAGTCTTCATGAACCACCGGTAGGATGGGAAAGAACGAATGGATTAATATGACAATCAAAGAAAAGAATCTTGAACGAACACCGTAAGAATTTGGAAATGACTGATGAAAGAGAATGAACCACCGGGAAGAATTAGAAGAACAATATGCTAGAGGGGATTTAGATGCAAAAGAACAAAGAGATCATGAGCTGATTAAAGAACACTTGAACGCGGCACCGGAATAAATAGAGAACGATAACTGGAATGATGGCCTCCGGTGAAAGAAACGGGAAAACAACTCCTGAGATACTCCGGATGGTTGAAAAGAATTTCTGACAAATGGAAAAAAATTTCGAGAGGGTAGCATGATGCTAGAACCACGAATCTTCGAGAGAACGGACGGGATTTAGGGAAAACTCTACTTCGGTCTTCAAATGACGACGAGAAACACCACCAAAATTGTTGAGGTACTCCGGAAGAATGAAAAGCGAAGAGGTCGAGCCAACAATGAAAAGAATTTGAAAGAGATCTTGGGAAGGCGTTTGACTGATGAAATTCATTCTTACATCAAACTTCAAAAGAACTTGAGAATAACTCCGGAATAATTAGAAGAGTCAGGTACGATCCTGGGAAAAGACCTGTGGGTTAGGGCCCACTAAAGAGAAAAACACCGTTGGAAAGGATTGATGAACAGATAGATGATGCACCGGAACAATTGAAATATTAGAATGAGGTGTCAACCTCGAATTAATTCAAACACAGACGAGTCTCCTGAGATGTCTTCATCACTCCGGAAGGATAAACTGGCAAGAGGAGAACGAGCAGGAAAAACACTTCGAGGAAAAGAATATGATCAACCTCAAAACTTGAATTGAGTCCACCGGAGAAGAAAAGAGATGAAGAATGTCAAACGAGACGAGAATTCACCGGTTGAGATAAATGAGAGAAGACTCGACACGAATGAAATTGATGCTCGGAAGAAACTCGAACTCCGGGAAGAAAAAGGGTGGGAGGGCGGGAAAACAAAGGCAACTTGGAAGGGGAAAACGACGAATATCTTGAAGAGAAAACACCGGTTGAGAACAATGAGGAAAGAAAGCAAAGACTTCGCACGAGTAGAAGGATACTCAATAGCGGACTCCGGTTCCGAGAGGAAGAAGGGAGGGCGGGTGGGAAAAGAAAACAACTGAGGATTGAACGCAAAGATGAAGAGGCTCGAGTCAACTTGACGAGAAATGCACAGGATGAAAAGAGCTGAGGGCCAACGATCGGAAAACCAACTGCGTGATCCTAAAGAAAAATTTGAAGGGGAAGAGGAGTAACTCAAAACACCTACGTCAAGATTCCTCACCAGAGCGACGAAGGGGAAGAAGAGTAAAAAAGAATTCCTACTCTCCGATATAACTAGACTTTGAAAATAGTTTTCTTCTAGACTCAACAACGACCAAACTACACGATCAAACAAAGGGGCTCCTAGGGTCAGTCGAGGCTCTGATACCAACTTGTCACGCCCAAGATGCGACCCTATCCTAAAGGAACTCGAAGGTCCCACCAAGGATAGAAGCGCATCTTGAAGACGCTTTTGCAAGGTGGATATCATTACATCAACATTACATAATAGATGGGGATACATACATAAGGCACAAATGCCACAAGGATACATCAACATCATATACAAGGGATCAACATCCGACTATGGGTGGAACATAAACAGAAACTCAAACAATATCCACCCTGCTAGCCCAGGCTGCCGACCTGGAACCTATCCCCTGATCGAAGAAGAAGCAGAAGAAGAACTCCAAACAAGCAAACATCGCTCTCACGTCATAATCATCGTGAAACCTGTACACTGGCTGGTGGTGTAGTAATCAGAGCCACGAGGACTCAGCAATCCCATTACCATGGGTATCAAGACTAGCAAAGCTTAAAGGGAAAGGAAGGGGTAAAGTGGTGAGCTTGCAGCAGCGACTAAGCATATATGGTGGCTAACATACGCAAATGAGGCGAGAAGAGAAACAAAGGCAGTCGTCAACTAGTAATGATCAAGAAGTGATCCTGAACTCCTACTTACGTCGGACATAACCCGAAACCGTGTTCTCCTCTCGATCAACCCGAAAAGAGACACTCACGATTCACGCTACGGTTGGTGTATTTTAGAAGAGTTTGCTTCAAGTTTACTACAACCGGATATTAACAAATTCCATCGCCACATAACCGCAGACACGGCTCTCGAAAGTTTATACCTGCAGGGGTGTCCCAACAAGCCCATGATAAGCTCTCGCGATCAACGAAGGATATTCCTTCTCCCGGGAAGACCCGATCAGTCTCGGAATCCGGCTACAAGACATTTCGACAGAATAAAACAAGACCAGCAAAGCCGCCCGATCTTGCCGACAATCCCGATAGGAGCTGCACATATCTCGTTCTCGGGGTAACACGGATGAGACATCCTACGAGTAAAACCAACCCTCAAGTTTCCCAAGGTGGTCCCATGATCTTTTCGTTTGAACCAGCACTTAGAGAAGCACCGCCCGGGGGGCTAAATAAAGATGACCCTCAAGAGAGCGACTCCCAAGGGAAAAGTAGGTGGTGGTGAGGCAAATGGTAAAACCAAGGTTGGGCCTTCTTTGGAGGAGTCTTATTCAAAGCGAACTGTCAAGGGGTCCCATAAATCACCCGACCGCGTTAGGGACGCAAAATCCGGGAACATAATACCGATATGACGGAAACTAGGCGGCAAGAGTGGAACAAAACACCAGGCATAAGGCCGAGCCTTCCACCCTTTACCAAGTATATAGATGCATTAATAATATAAAATATATTGTGATATCCCAACAAGTAAACATGTTCCAACAAGGAACAACACCTCCATGTTCAACAAGGAACAAACTTCATCTTCACCGCAACTAACAACGCTATAAGAGGGGCTGAGCAAAGCGGTAACATAGCCAAACAATGGTTTGCTAGGAAGGGTGCAAAAGGTTAGAGGCTGACATGGCAATTTGGGATGGCTTGATAAACAGGTAATAGGTAGCGCAGCATAGCGATAGAACGAAGCAACTAGCATAGCAATGATAGTAGTGAGATCCAGGGTAGCGGTCATCTTGCCTGAAATCCCGCAAGGAAGAAGAACGAGTCCATGAAGAAGACGAACGGATGAAGCCGAACCAAGCGTAGACGAACGAATCCTCACGATCGCAACAAAACAGGAACTAACAAGAAGAAGCACACAACATGGTAAACACACCACACATAGACAAGACATGATGCACAACCAAGCATGATGCATGACAAAGCTACATGAAGCTACTCATGGCAAGAGATGATGCAAACAAGAGCAGCACATCAAAGCAAGTTTAAATGAGGCCGGGAACAACCTATAACAATTCCGGTAAGTCCTCATATGCAAATTTCGAAATTGGCCCAGATCTGAATAAACCTTAAGTTCAAGTGGTTAAACAGCAAGTTAAGATGCACCAAGATGATCTACACGAAATTCTAGTCAAGTTACATATAAAGTTCATTTAATTCGGAGCTACGGCCTAGAAGATATGAGCAAAACAAGTTGAACATGGCATCTATGCAAAATGCATAAAAACATCAAGCAAACACCTCAAAACAAGGATGCAACATGATAATATGAAACTACATGCAAAATCAAGCAAGTTTCATATAGAGCACACTCAAAACGGAGCAACGGTTCAACACATACACCCTATACAAGTCATGACAACAATCTGTCCAAAACAGCAACTAGGCATATTGCAAGCATCAAAACAATATGCTACAGCATCTCAACATGATAACAAAAGTCATGGGCATGATGTACAGGTAAAGCATGACAAAACATGAACACTGAGCTATCTCCAGAAATCACTAGAACATGCTCAAACACACATGGCAAGATTGCAAATAATAACAGGTTCACGGACTTAGCAGAATTCACAGGACATGGCAGAAATAACATCAGGTTGCAATGTTTAGAGCTATCAAACAGCATGCTACAGGAACTTATCATGGCAAAAAAAGGCATGGCATGAATCTACTAATTGCATAGAACAAAAGTCCCTTACTGACCATGAGCCACCAAGGATCAGAAAATATGATGGCACCCACGTAAACATGGCAAGTTATATTACAGATTCATACATGGCAGGAACAACAATAAGTAGGCATGTTGGTGAGCTTGAACCACTCACCACAGAGCAATACATGGCATGGCAAGGCAACCAACAGTAAGTAGACATGGCATAGAAGCTATACATGGCAAGAACAACATCATAGCATACACGGATCAACTACAACAACCTTGGCAAAATAGAATTACATGTAAACAATCTGCCAGGAAACATTTTATAGCAAAAGTAGAGCTCGATTGAGTCAAGCTATGGCACTCCATAATTGCAAACAAGGGCATGGATGGATAGAGAATAAACATATGTTCAAAACATCCTTCTGAAGTATCTCAAAATAAGCATGGATCTCTCGGTAGCATCAAGTTTACATGGCATAAAAATATCAGTGAGCAGGCTGAAATCAGCAACATCATGAAGCCTAGTTTGCATGCTTGTGCTAGTCACCACAGAGATCACAAAAATACATGGCATACACCCCTGTAAAGATGGCATGGCATAGTACAAAACACATGTAGGACTCAAGTTCATAGGATGCACACATCAATCATGGCAAAAATGACAAAAGTGCATGTTCTGATAAGAATCAGAAACTAACATCACATAGCCCTCTTCTAACAGCATTTCGGACATCAAGATGAGCTCAAATGAAAATTATGCAGTGAGATGCAATGATGTACTCGTCGAGGCAAACAATTTGACATATCACACGCCCAAAACGGAGCTACGGATGCAGAGTTATGGCATGATGAATATGCAACAAAATATTAGCAGATTCGGGGACTTAGCAGAAAAACGGAGGGGGGAAAGTCAACCTCTCGGCACGGATTTCGATGCAGGGGCGGATCTCATGGGAGAACTCGCGGAGGCGGCGGGCGAGATGAGGCCGAGGAGGACGGGAGAGGCAGGGGTGGTTGAGGCGGCGGATCCGGTCGCCCGACCGGATCCACAGCCTTGGCGGCGGCGGGCAGGCGGCGAGGCGAGCTCCGGCGAGGTAGGGCGCCAGCCAGCGGGCGAGGAGGGAGGAGGCGGCGGCGGGAGGCGCCGAGGCGCGGAGGCGTCGTCGACCAGGGCGGGAAATCGCCAGGCGAGGCGTCGGCCGGGACAGCGAGCAAGGAAGGCGATCGGGAGGGCCGCGGAGGCGGCGGCGTGGCGCGCCAGCGTCTGTGGCGGGGCACGGCGAGGGAGCCGGACGGCGGATCGGGCCGCTGGGCCCCGGATGGGCTCCATGACCCGCAGCGGCGGAGGGACGGCGGCGGCCACGTGGCGCATGGGCGATTCGCTTCTGGCGGTGGGCGGACGCGTCCGTCCAGATCGGACGTGTCCGGCGGAGGGCGAATCTAGGGTTTGAAGTTGTGACAAAATTTGGAGGGGAGGTGTTTATATAGGCATAGGGAGCTAGGAGACTCCAAATGAGGAGCGGTTTCGCCCACGATCGTGATCGAACGACCGAGAGCATGGAGGGAGTTAGATGAGTTTTGGCCACTTTGAAAGGGTGTTGGGCTGCAAAGAGAAGGAGGCTTTTGCGAGTTACCGGTTAACTGTTGGAGTACCAAACGACCTCCAAATGGCACGAAACTTGACAGGCGGTCTACGGTGCTATACCAAGGCCGCTTGAAAACCTCGGTCCATTCGAGAACGTTTAACACCCTTTACACGAAAAGAGGCAAAAGGGGCGGGAGACATAGGAGTGCCGGATTGCAAAACGGACAACGGGAAAATGCTTGGATGCATGAGGCGAACACGTATGCAAAATGAAATGCACATGATGACATGATATGAAATGCAGATGATGACATGGCAAAGTGCAACACGCAAGCACATGACATGGCAGCGACGGCGAATAATCGACAAACACACGGCGATCGAATCCGGGGCGTTACATCTACCACCTCCTCCGCGCCTCCGGACGCATCCACACCGCGCCAGACATGTTCGCCACTCCCCTCCACGTCGCTCCGACCAGCGGCACGCCGCCACCTCAGCATCGCCGCCGCCGCCAGCCACTCCCACGCCGCCACCACACCTTCACCCGCGCCTCTCTCTCCACCGCGGCCCCGTGGAGCCAGGCGGGCCACGCCCAGCGCCCCGCCGTCTGCCTCCTCGGCCCGCGCCCGCCATGCTGTCAACCCGTGCCTCTGGCGCCCGCTCCTTCGCCGCGACGCTCGTCGCGCCGACCCTCCGCCGCCGCCTCGCCGCCCTCGCCGCCGCCCGCGCTCCGCGATCGCCGCCTCCTCCGATCGCCGCCAAGCCTCATAGCCGCCTCGTCCGCGCCTCCCCGTCGCTGCCCTGCCTCGCCCGGGCCGGATCCGGCGAGATCCGCCCGGAGTACCCCGTCCCCGCCTCGCCGGACCTCTCCTCGGCCAACTCCGGAGAGAACTTCGGCCGGATCCAAGGGAGTGGATCAGATCCACCACTCCCTCCATCCAAACAGCCTCCCGCGCCCCAGGATCCCTTCGTCGCACTCCATCCCGCATCGCCCTGTCCAACTTCTCGCGAGGGTAAATTTTGGCCAAGTCCTGAGATTCCAGATTCATGTGTGGTACTTTGTCATGCCATAACTTCATGCATATAGCTCCGTTTTGCATGTATGAGATATCAAAATGTTTATTATGTGATGCTCGTCCTTTTATTGTACTGTGTCATGCTTGTTTGAGTTCATATTGATGCCCTAATCATCGTTGCAAAAGTGTTATATGATGTTAACCTGCTGAGACTGTTATAACTTGCTATTTTGTCTTTTTCGTTGCATTTTGTGTGTGCATCTTTTGTGCATCATGTCTACATATCCTTAAAGTGGTGCAATCCATGTATTTTTGTGTGCCTTGTGGTGAGTGCAAAAAGCTTATGAATTGGGCTACTTGCTGTTACTATTTTGCTAGTCTGAATCTGTTATATCATGTTGCTATGTATATTTGATGCTACAAGTCATTCCATGCATAATCTGGAGATGTTCACCAAGGATGTTTTGTTTCCACGTCATGCCCTATCTTGCCATGCATTTTTATGCCTCATATATGTCCTGTAGCGTATGTTTTCATTGCCATGAACATGCCTAAACGATGTTCCAGTTTTCTGTTAACTTCATTATGCCATGTTATGAGCTCGATATTGATTAATTTATGCCTCTTTTGGAGTTTCTCCGATTACATGATTTGAAGTATGCTATGAGTACTTTATTCATATGCCAAGTTTGTTAATTTAGACTTCATATGACCTCTATTCCAAGCTTGTCAACATGCTATGCTGATGTTGCTGTTTTACACTTGCTGAAACTGTTACCGTTTGCAATCTTGCCATGCCCTTTTGAACATGTTCTAGTTGTTTATAGAGGTAGCTCAATGTTCATGTTTTGTAATGCTTCACCTGTACATCACGTAAATGTCATTTGTTTTCATGTTGAGGTGCTGTAGCATGTTGTTTTGATGCTTGCAAGTTGCCTAGTTGCTGTTTTGGGCAGTTTGTCCTTTAAACTTGTATAGTGTATGTGTTGAACCGTTGCTCCGTTTTGAGTGTGCTCTATATGAAACTTGCTTCATTTTGCATGTAGTTTCATGTTACCTTATTTCATTCATGTGTTGAGTGTGTTTCTAGATGTTTGTATGCATTTTGCATCAATGTCATGTTCAACTTGTTTTGCTCATATCTTCTAGTCCGTAGCTCCAAATTAAACGAACTTTATATGTAACTTGACTAGAAAACCGTGTAGATCATCTTGATGCATTTTAAATTGATGGTTAACAACTTCAACATTGTGTTCTAATCAGATCTGGACCAATTTCGAAATTTGCATATGACGACTTACCGGAATTGTTTTATGTTGTATCCGGCCTCATTTAAACTTACTCTGATGTGTTGCTCTTGTATGTTTCGTATCTTGCCATGAGTAGATTCATGTGGCCTTTACATGCATCATACTTGGTCGAGCATCATCTCTCATTATGTGTTGTGTGTTTACCATGTGGTTTGCTTCTTTCCGGTTGTGCTCCTTCTCGTTAGTTCCTGTTTCGTTGCGATCGTGAGGATTCGTTCGTCTATGCTTGGTTCGTCTTCGTGGCTTCATCTTCTTCATGGATTCGTTCTTCTTCCTAGCGGGATTTAAGGCAAGATGACCGTCACCTTGGATCTCACTACTATCATTGCTATGCTAGTTGTCTTGATGCTATCGCTATGTCGCACTACCTACCACTTGTTTTTCAAGCCTCCCAAATTGCCATGAAAACCTCTAACCCTTCCTAGCAAACCGTTGCTTGGCTATGTTACCACTTTGCTCAGCCCCTCTTATAGCGTTGCTAGTTGTAGGTGCAGTTGAAGATTGCTCCATGTTTGGAACATGTATATGTTGGGATATCACAATATCTCTTCTTTTAATTAATGCATCTATATACTTGGTAAAGGGTGGAAGGCTCGGCCTTATGCCTGGTGTTTTGTTCCACTCTTGGCGCCCTAGTTTCCGTCATACCGGTGTTATGTTCCTTGATTTTGTGTCCCTAACACGGTGAGGGGTATGGGACCCTCTTGACAGTTCGCTTTGAATAAAACTCTTCCAGCAAGGCCCAACTTTGGTTTTACATTTGCCTCACCTAAGCCTTTTTCCCTTGGGAGTCGCGCTCCGGGGTCATCTTATTTTACCCCCCAGGCCGGTGCTCGTCGTGAGTGTTGGTCCAACTTGTCAACCGCCGGTGTACCAGGGCAACTCGGGGTGACCTACCGAAGTTTGGACAATCTGGTGTGCCACGAGAACGAGATATGTGCAGCTCCTATCGATTTGTCGGCACATTCAGGCGGTCTTTCTGGTTTTGTTTTACCATTGTCGAAATGTCTTGTGCACCGGGACCCCGAGTCTGATCGGATGTCCTGCGATGGAGGATTGTCTCCGCGGATCGTGAGCTTGTCATGGGCTAAGTTGGGACACCCCTGCAGGGTTTAAACTTTCGAAAGTCGTGCCCGCGGTTATGCGGCAGATGGGAATTTGTTAATATCCGGTTGTAGAATACTTGAAGTAACCCCCCTTTTAAAATACACCAACCGCGTTGTGTAAACGTGATGGTCTCTTTTCGGCGGAGTCCGGGAAGTGAACACGGTTGGGTTATGTTTGAATGTAAGTTGTTTCAGGATCACTTCTTGATCATTACTAGTTGGCGACCGCTTGCGTAGCTTCTCATCTTACTCTTGTATTCGTAAGTTAGCCACCATACATGCTTAGTCGCTGCTCCAACCTCACCACTTTACCCCTTCCTTACCCATTAAGCTTTGCTAGTCTTGATACCCATGGTAATGGGATTGTTGAGTCCTCGTGGCTCACAGATTACTACACCAACAGTTGCGGGTACAGGTGCTGCGATGATCATGACGCGAGAGCGATGTTTATTTGTTTCGAGTTCTTGTTCCGCTTCTTCTTCGTTCGAGGGATAGGTTCCTGGTCGGTAGCCTGGGCTAGCAGGGTGGATGTCGTTTGAGTTTCTGTTTGTGCATCATCCGTAGTCGGATGTTGTTCTCATGTATGATGATTGATGTATTCTTGTGGCATTGTATGCCTTTATATGTATCCCCAACTATTTATGTAATGGTTTGATGTAATGATATCCACCTTGCAAAAGTGTGTCAATATGCAGTTCTATCCTTGGTGGGACCTTCGAGTCTCTTTAGGATAACATCGCATATTGGGCGTGACACGTTGGTATCAGAGCCTCGACCGACCATAGGAGCCCCCTTGATTGATCGTATAGTTTGGCCGATGTCGAGTCTAGAAGAAAACTTTTTCGGAGTCTAGTTATATCGGAGAGTAGGTCTTCTTTTTACTCCTCAGTCCCTTCGTCGCTCTGGTGAGAAATCTTGACGTAGGTGTTTCGACTTACTCCTCTTCCCCTTCAAATTTTTTTAGGATCACGGAGTTAGTTTTTCGTTCGTTGCGATGGCAGCTCTTTTCATCCGGTGCTTTTCTCGTCAAAATGATTCGATCCTCTTCATCTTATGGCATGATCAGTCCTCAGTTCTTTCTCTACCGATGTTGTTTCCCCGTATGAAGTTGCCTTTCTTTTTCCCACCCTCCCAACCTTTTTCTTCTCGGAGCCGGAGCCCGTAATCGAGTATCCATCCTACTCGTGCGAAGCCTTTGCTTTCTTTCCTCGATTATTTCAACCGGTGTTCTCCTCAATTGTCTCAACCGGCGAATTCTCGTCAAGTTCATCATTGTTCAGCTCGTTTTCTTTTCGGTGGGTCCAATTCAAACTTTTTCGTTGCTGATCATATTATTTTCCGCAGCTCAAGTGTTTCCTCTTGCTTGTTCGCTTCTCTTTATTTAATCATCCCGGAGTGTTGAAGACATCTCAGAAGATCCGTGGTTGCCTCCAAATTAATTCGAGGTCATCACCTCATTCGAGTTTTTCAATCGTTCCTGTGCATCATCTCTCTCTCAACCGATCTTTTCCAAAGGTGTTTCTTTCAGTGGGCCCTAACCCACATGGCTTTTCCCAGGATCTTACCTGACTCTTCCAAGTTTTCCGGAGTTATTCTCAAATTCTTTTCGAAGTTTGACGTAAGTATGAATTTCATCAGTCAGATGCCTTCTCCAAGATCGCTTTCAAATTCTCTTATGTTCGGGTCAATATTTACTCTTTTCATTCTCCCGGAGTACCTCAACAATTTTGATGGTGTTTATCGTCGTCATTCTCAACATTTGAAAACCGAAGAAGAGTTTTTCCTCTAAATCTTGCCCGTTCTCTCGAGGATTCGTGGTTCTACGTCTTGTTATCCTCGCAAATTACCCTGTTTGTCAGAAATTCTTTTCTTATCCATCCGGAGTATCTCAGGAGTTGTCTTCCGTTTCGATCATTCAGAAGCCAACATTTCAGAACATTTCTTCCTTCCAAGTTTTCAGCTCCATTCGTTCCAATATTTGTACTGGTGCTTCGTTCAAGCATTCTTTAATCAGTTCGCGATCTCTTCATTCTCTTGCATCTCGTTTCACTCAAGTATCTTCGTTTGTTTCTAATTCTTTTCGGCGATTCGTTCTCTTCTCTTCGTTTGTTTTCATTTCCACGGTGGTTCGTTTGGGAATTTCACTTCTGTTCTTATCATATCAATTCATTCGTTCTTTCCAGTCCTACCGGTGGTTATGAAGACTTTCCCAAGTGTTGCGCTATATATCCCCTTAATCTTTTCACAATGTGAATAAGTTGTATGCAATCCATTGCTTCTCATAAATTTAATTGGTGGAGGATGAGCATAACATAATTCTTATTCTTCTTTCATCAAGTTGATTAATTTCTTTCTTCGGAGATTGTTCATGATGAATAATCTTTGGGTTCTAAGTTGTTCATCTTTTCCCTTCCGGAGTTCCAAGATTCTCGCTTGTCTCAACGCGAAGCTCCATCTAAATCATCGCAAGGCTTTAATCTTATTTCTTTTCATCCTTCAATTTTATCTCGTCATCCTTTTGTTACCGGAGTTCTTATGGTGGTTCGTAAGGATTTAATCCATTCTTCAAGTGTTCATCAAGATTCTTTTGGAGGAGCTCAAGTATCTTTCCTTCTTGCCTCTCGAAGTGCATTTAACTCTCCATAGTCTTTTGAAATGGAGTTTTGCATTTCTTCATTCTTCTCAGCTATGTAATTTTTTCCGCTTGTGGTCGGCGATCACCTCATAATTTTTGAGATGTTATCCATAAGTCCACAACAAGCTTATTCTTTTCGTTGTTGATTTTCTCAACAATTCCGTCCAATCCTTCCTTCTAAGGTTGCCTTGTTTTTCATTCGTGGTAGAAGTTCTCATTTTCTTCTCTGTTCTTTTCATCCTACTATTTCAATTCTTCTGGAGGCATTGTGTTGTCCGTCTCATCAATTATCATTCCATCTTCTCAAGTTCATGTTCTAATCTCTCAATGTTCAGCCGGAGTGCTGCCTAAATTCTTTCGTTCTTATCCCTTTTTAATCTGGTTATAACAGGAGTAGTTTCAGAGTCTATCTTATTCCTGGAGCTCTAATTCTCGTCATAATCGTCGTTCCTCTTTTCTATCCAAGTGCTCGCGACTTGGTTCTTCTTCTCTCTTGTAATCTTATTTCACCTCATCCTCTTAATCTTCCCTTTCGTTCCTAAGATCTCGGTACAAGATCTCTTGTTACTGGAGGAGAGGTGTAACGCCCCGGATCCGGTGCGCCAGGTGTCCTCCGTTTAGTCGTCGTCGTTGCCATGTCATTTACTTGCGTGTTGCATTTTGCCATGTCATCATATGCATCACATCCTCATATTTTCTAAACTTGCATCCGATCATTTTTCCCCGTTGTCCGTTTCGCAGCCCGACACCCCCACACACACCCGTTGCTCCTCTCAGACCTCGTTTGGTGAGTGGCTTAAAAATGTTCTGGGAATAGGATGAAACTTGGCATGCGATGTTGTTTTAGAGAAGGTAGACCGCCTGTCAATTTTCGTTCCATTTGGAGGTCGTTTGACGCCCTAATAGTTAACATGTAACCCCGAAACCCCTCTCTCTTTGTAGCCCAGCCCCTCTTCACCACAGCCCATTAGCCCATCCAAACCCCCTCCATGCTCTCGGTCGTTGGATCATGATCGTGTGGGCGAAAACCGCTCCTCACTTGGACTCTCCTAGCTCCCTCTACCTATATAAACACCTCCCCCTCCATTTTTCGCGGACGAAACCCTAGTCAACCACCTCCTCCGCGCCTCCGAACGCATCCACACCATGTTGGACATGTCCGCCGCTCCCCTCCACGTCGCTCCGACCAGCGGCACGCCGCCACCTCAGCATCACCGCCGCCGCCAGCCACTCCCACGCCGCCACCTCACCCTCGCCCGCGCCCTCTCTCTCCTCCACCACTGGCCCCATGGGCTCATGGCCAGCGCCGACGCGAGCCAGCGCCCCGCCGTTGTTTGCCTCCTCGGCCCGCGCCCATGTCGCCGAGCCAGCGCCTCCGCCGCCCGTTCCTCGCCACGCCGGCGCCGACCTCCGCCGCCCTGCCTCGTCGTCTGCGTCGCCGCCCAGCGCTCCGTAGTCGCCGCCTCCTCCGATCGCCGCCCGGCGCCCGTAACCGCCCGCCGCGCCTTCCCATCACCACCCTGCCTCGCCCCGGGCCGGATCCGGCGAGATCCGTCTGGAGCGCCCCGTCCCCGCCTCGCCGGACCTCTCCTCGGCCAACTCCGGCGAGAACCCCGGCCGAATCCGAGGGAGTGGATCAGATCCACCACTCCCTCCATCCAAACAGCCTCCCACGCCCCCGGATCCCTTCGTCGCGCTCCATCCCGCATCGCCCTGTCCAACTTCTCGCGAGGGTAAATTTTGGCCAAGTCCTGAGATTCTAGATTCATGTGTTCTACTTTGCCATGCCATAACTTCATGCATATAGCACCGTTTTGCATGTATGGTATATAAAAATGTTCATCATGTGATGCTCTTCATTTTATTGTATAGTTCCATGCTTGTTTGAGTTCATATTGATGCCCTAATAATCTTTGCAAGAGTGCTATATGATGTTAACCTGCTTAGACTGTTATAACTTGCAGTTTTGTCTTTTTTGTTGCATCTTCTGTGTGCATCTTTTGTGCATCATGTCTACATGTTTTAGGAGCATATTCATGCCATCCTTACAGTGGTGAAATCCATGTATTTTTGTGTGCCTTGTGGTGAGTGCAAAAAGCTTGTGAATTGGGCTACTTGCTGTTACTGTTTTGCTAGTCTGAATCTGTTATATCATGTTGCTATGTTTACTTGATGCTACAAGTCATTCCATGCATAATCTGGAGAAGTTCACTAAGGATGTTTTGTTATCCATGTTATGATATATCTTTCCATGCCTTTTTATGCATCATATATATTGTGTAGCATATATGTTCATTGCCACGAAAATGCCTAAATGATGTTCCATTTTTCTGTTAAGTTCATGATGCCATGTTATGAGCTCGATATTGATTAATCTATGCCTCTTTTGGAGTTGTTCCAATTACATGATTTGAATTATACTATGAGTAATTTATCCATATGCCAAGTTTGTTAATTTTAGACTTCACGTGACCTCTGTTCCAAGCATGTCAACATGCTATGCTGATGTTGCCGTTTTACACTTGCTGAAACTGTTATCATTTACAATTCTTCCATGCCCTTTAGAGCATGTTATATTGGTTTCTAGAGATAGCTCAGTGTTCATGTTTTGTAATGCTTCACCTTTAAATCACATCCATTCCATTTGTTTTCATGTTGAGGTGCTTTAGGATGTTGTTTTGATGCTTGCAAGTTGCCTAGTTGCTGTTTTGGGCAGTTTGTCCTTTAAACTTGTATAGTGTATGTGTTGAACCGTTGCTCCGTTTTGAGTGTGCTCTATATGAAACTTGCTTCATTTTGCATGTAGTTTCATGTTACCTTATTGCATTCATGTTTGAGTGTGTTTGCTTGATGTTTGTATGCATTTTGCATCAATGCCATTTTCAACTTGTTTTACTCATATCTTCTAGGCCGTAGCTCCGAATTAAACGAACTTTATATGTAACTTGACTAGAAAACCATGTGTTCTAATCAGATCTGGACCAATTTCTAAGTTTGCATATGAAGACTTACCGGAATTGTTATATGTTGTATCCGGCTGTGCTCCTTCTCGTTAGTTCCTGTTTCGTTGCGATCGTGAGGATTCGTTCGTCTACGCTTGGTTCGTCTTCGTGGCTTCATCTTCTTCATGGACTCGTTCTTCTTCCTAGCGGGATTTCAGGCAAGATGACCGTCACCTTGGATCTCACTACTATCATTGCTACGCTAGTTGTCTCGATGCTATCGCTATATCGCGCTACCTACCACTTGTTTTTCAAGCCTCCCAAATTGCCATGAAAACCTCTAGCCTTTTTACCCTTCCTAGCAAACCGTTGCTTGGCTATGTTACCGCTTTGCTCAGCCCCTCTTATAGCATTGCTAGTTGCAAGTGCAGTTGAAGATTGCTCCATGTTTGGAACATGTATATGTTGGGATATCACAATATCTATTATTTTAATTAATGCATCTATATTATTGGTAAAGGGTGGAAGGCTCGGCCTTATGCCTGGTGTTTTGTTCCACTTTTGCCTCCCTAGTTTCCGTCATACCGGTGTTATGTTCCTTGATTTTGCCTCCCTAACACGGTGAGGGGTATGTGACCCTCTTGACAGTTCGCTTTGAATAAAACTCTTCCAGCAAGGCCCAACCTTGGTTTTACATTTGCCTCACCTAAGACGTTTTCCCTTGGGAGTCGCGCTCCCGAGGGTCATCTTATTTTACCCCCCCGGGCCAGTGCTCGTCGTGAGTGTTGGTCCAACCTGTCAACCGCCGGTGGCCACCAGGGGCAACTCTGGGCTGGCCTACCGGAAGTTTGGACAATCCGGTGTGCCTTGACAACGAGATATGTGCAGCTCCTATCGGGATTTGTCGGCACATTCGGGTGGTCTTGCGGGTTTTGTTTTACCATTGTCGAAATGTCTTGTGCACCGGGACCCCGAGTCTGATCGAATGTCCCGCGATAGAGGATTGTCTCCGCGGATCGTGAGCTTGTCATGGGCTAAGTTGGGACACCCCTGCAGGGTTTAAACTTTCGAAAGCCGTGCCCGCGGTTATGTGGCAGATGGGAATTTGTTAATATCCCGTTGTAGAATACTCGAAGTAACCCCCCTTTTAAAATACACCAACCGCATTGTGTAACCATGATGGTCTCTTTTCGGCGGAGTCCGGGAAGTGAACACGGTTGGGTTATGTTTGAATGTAAGTTGTTTCAGGATCACTTCTTGATCATTACTAGTTGGCGACCGCTTGCGTAGATTCTCATCTTACTCCTGTATTCGCAAGTTAGCCACCATACATGCTTAGTCGCTGCTGCAACCTCACCACTTTACCCCTTCCTTACCCATTAAGCTTTGCTAGTCTTGATACCCATGGTAATGGGATTGTTGAGTCCTCGTGGCTCACAGATTACTACACCAACAGTTGCAGGTACAGGTACTGCGATGATCATGATGCGAGAGCCATGTTTATTTGTTCGGAGTTCCTTTTCCGCTTCTTCTTCGTTCGAGGGATAGGTTCCTGGTCGGCAGCCTGGGCTAGCAGGGTGGATGTCATTTGAGTTTCTGTTTGTGCTTCATCTGTAGTCGGATGTTGTTCTCATGTATGATGATTGATGTATTCTTGTGGCATTGTATGCCTTTGTATGTATCCCCAACTATTTATATAATGGTTTTATGTAATGATATCCACCTTGCAAAAGCGTGTCAATATGCGGTTCTATCCTTGGTGGGATCTTTGAGTCTCTTTAGGATAGCATCACATATTGGGCGTGACAGGTGGTGCGGTCGTTGTCCCGGGGCGTGCGGATGGCTGCCGGCCCGGAGTTCTCGGTGCCGTTCGGCCCGCAGGAGTCCGCGCTGCCCGGGTGGCCGTCGTTCAGGAAGCACTGGTGGAAGTTTGCTTCTTGGAGGCGGGTGATGACACATGGCGGATGGAGGCCGAGCTTGCTCGGGCGGTTCTTGTCACGGTCACCGGTGATAGGCCCTCGGTGGATTTGGCCTCGACGGCGGAGGCGCTGCACGCGACGTTCGACATTGGCCCGGCAGATATGTCCATCCGCGCTTCATTCCCCGATGATTTCCTTGTCCTATGCTGTGATGGGGAGGTCCGGGACCGGATGGTGCGCGCGGGCCGCGCTAGCTCGTCCTGGTTTGTGCTCAACCTCCGGCCATGGAATAGGCAGGCGCAGGCGACGGCGGCTTCGCTCCCCTCCTTGGTTCCTATCTCGTTGAGGGGAGTGCCTGCGCATGCGTGGAACCAGAGGATGACGAGTGTGATACTGCGAGGTCTTGGCTACGTTGTGGGGGTGGATGACTCCACGGCTCGCTGGCTCGACATGGCGGATTTTTGGCTTTTGATGCGCACGGATCGGCCTCACCAGATCCCTCGTCGCCGGTTGCTATACATCGACGAGCCCCGGCGAAACCTCTGGGCTGAAAAGGAGGGCCGACGTTCTTCTGTTGGCCGGCGTGCCAGCACACTCTGGTACCCGATCGATATCTTGGTTCTGGAGGAGCCGCTGATGGTGGACGGGGAGGATGATGGTGGCCGGCGGCCTCCTCCGCCGCCGCCGTCGCTACCTTCGGGAAGCGATGATCTGGTGTGAGGGCCGCCGAGGGGGGAGGCCCGCAACCCTGCGGTGCCCGTGGCTTCGGCCGGTACGGTGGAGTCGTCGACGGTGGCGCCGCCGCCGAAGACGCGCTGCGTTCATGCCGGAGCGGATTCCGCAAGTGGCTCGGTCAGCGACAGCTGCATGGCCATTGTCACCGGACCGCTTTTGGCTTATCCTGTGGGTCTGCATGCAGGAGGCTCCGATTGCCAGCCAATGGTGGAGGCCGACGTGTCGGCACAGGTGGGGTCTGGTGAAAAGGAAGGATCGACGGTCTAGGGTGCTGCATCGGTGCGGGGAACAGATGTGCAGGTTTCTGTTGTCTCGCCCGCCTCTGTTCAGCTGTCCCGGTGGGCACGGGCCAACAAAGATGCTCACGAGCCCGAGGTGGATAGGCTCTCGGATCTGGAGCCGGTTGGTGGTTTGCATGGGGAGGGATCCGTTACGGAGAAGGAGGTTGAAGCAGTGATCAAGTTGATGCCCCGGGATAAAGCGCCGGGTCCAGATGGCTTTACGGGCAGATTCTATGCTACTTGCTGGAGTATAATCAAGGAGGATTTCATGAGAGCGATGGGCTGCTTCTATAATGGAGACATGAGGGGTTTGTCGGCCATCAATAAGTCCTTGGTCTCTCTTTTATCCAAGAAAGATGGAGCCCTGGAGGTGAGTGACTTCAGACCCATCAACCTTGTGCATGGGGCAGTGAAGATATTCGAGAAGGTGGTTGCGTGTAGACTCGTGGAAGATCTACCTAAACTGGTTGGTAATCACCAAAGTGCTTTCGTCAAGGGCAGATCTTTGCACGACAATTTTGTGCTTGTGCAAAGCACGGCAAGACGGCTACATGCTCTGAAGAACTCGGCAATTTTGCTTAAGCTAGACAAGCTTTCGACTCGGTGCAATGGCCCTTCTTGGTCGAGGTGTTGCAACATATGGGCTTCGGGCCAAGGTGGAGGTCTTGGATTTGTGGAATCCTCTCAACTTCTACCACAAAAATAATGATCAATGGTGAACCGGAAGATACGATCTACAACTGCAAAGGGCTACAACAAGGGGATCCTATCTCCCCAATGCTTTTCATCCTAACTATGGAGCCGATGCAAAGGATGATGCAGTTAGCAGTGACCCAAGGGGTGATGGAACCTTTGGCACGAGTGGGCATGGAGAAGCGACTATCAATCTTTGCGGATGACGTTGTTTTATTTTCAAACCAAATAAGGTGGATCTTGCGGCTTGCAAGTGCATCTTAGAGCTCTTCGGAGAAGCGTCAGGACTGAGGATCAACATGCAAAAATCGGTAGCTATTCCCATTAGATGCTCGAAGGACCAGATTATCATGGCATGTGCCGAGCTTCAGTGCCCCTTGGGATCCTTCCCGATCAAGTACTTGGGGCTGCCACTCTCATTAAGGAAGCCGTCGGCGACACAGTTGAAGTATTTGGTGGATCAAATGGCTAATAAGCTACCAAAATGGAAGGCATCGCTTATGCCAAAGAGTGGCAGGCTAACCTTGGTCCAATCGGTGCTATGTGCCATGCCGATCCACGCAATGAAGGCGTTGGATCTACCAATGAAAACCATTGCTGCAATGAAGAAGGTCTGCAGAGGTTTCTTGTGGTGTAGACGCGCGGAGGCTAATGGCGGCAATTGTGCGGTGGCTTGGGATGCGGTGTGCACACCGAAGTGGGTAGGTGGCCTTGGTTTGCCAAACCTGCGCTGGATGAGCATAGCAATGCAAGCGAGATGGCCGTGGCTTGCGAGGACAGATGAGACAAGGCCATGGAGAGAGTTCAAGATCAAAGTCCTGGAGGTGTCAATGGGGCTTTGTCTGGCGGCCATGAGGAGGTGGCTAATTTTGGGCTCACGACACGTTTTTGGCAGGACCGATGGCTTGATGGCAGCAGAATTCAGGAGGTTGCACCACTCCTCTACAGTTTGGTTCCAAAGCGCATCAGAGACTTCCGATTAGTTGGACCGGCGGTGGAGAATGGGAGTTGGGCATTGGACGTTGGCCCGGACATAGGACATGCTGTGTTGCACGAGTTCTTCTTGATATGGCAATTAGTTTCAGCTTTGGAGCCCATAGTGGATGTGCCTAACAAGGTGGTTTGGTTGTGGGAGGCCACCGGGCAGTTCTCCGTGAAATCTGCTTATGCGGCTGGCTTTTGGGGTCGAGAAGGAAGCGTGACGGCGGACCTAACATGGAAATCACGTGCACCCTCATGGTGCAGGTTCTTCACGTGGTTGGCCCTCAGGATCGATGTTGGACGTCGGACCGACTAGCGAGGAGAGGGTTGCCGCGCCAAGACGCATTCCCGTTTTGCGACCAGGAGGAAGAAACCATTAACCACATTCTACTCACTTGCGTCTTTGCTAGGACTGCTTGGGCGAGGATCTGCGAGGCCTTGGGCAAATATGATTGGACTACCACTCAACAGGACAAGCTGGCGGAATGGGCTGTGGCCAAGCAAGGATTAGAAGGCATGAGCATCAAGGATCTTCATACTATTATTGCGCTAGTCTGGTGGGAGTTGTGGAAGCATAGGAATGCTATTATCTTTGATGGTGCGCGCCCTTCTTTGGAGTATTTACTAGGGAGAGTGAGGCACGAGGGCCTACTGTGGGCATCGGCCGGGCTAATGAAAGGGAATGTAACTCCCTTCTTTAGTAGGGTGGAGAGGTGGGAGACTAGTGAGGAGTAATATGTATCAAGTAACCGTGTAATTGTGGTGGAGGCTTTCTTTGCCTTTCTTCTTTAATATATGATATGCACACTCGTGCATATTCGAGAAAAAAATTATGCACATGGGTATGATAAGCTTGTTATGCTCGTTGGGTGTGTACTTCAGGGAATTTTACTGCTCTGGAATGCTCGTATCTTGCAAGAAAATCTTGTTGAGGTTCGCCAATATTGTGTTGTGGTTAATTGTATCTCTAGGCACAACAATGATGCTAGGTCTCTAGTTGTAATTTATGGGCCCGTGATGAGTTTATCTTTCAGTTATATCATTCAGACATTCTTGTTGATGAAAATTGATTATTTGTTGGGAATTTTAATTTTATTCAGCGTGTGAACAGTATAAATATCCTTGGAGGCGATGTTAACGGGATATTTATTTTATAATGAAGTGATTGGTCATCTTGGGCTTTTGGAATTGTCTCTTAAAGGCGGGTCTTTTACATGGTCGAACATGTAGGATAATCCCCTTTTGGAGCAGCTTGGTTTGGTTCTTTACTTGGGCCAATTGGATTTCTACTTATCCCATGACCAAGCTTCTGCCTTTGGCACGTAGATCACATGTCTTGAATGGTTTCCATTTTCACTACAATTCCTAAAGCTCAAATCTTGGTCTGAAAATTACTGGATTGAAAAGCAAGGCTTTTTTAATGCTAAAAACTAGCAAAAACCATTTAGGAAAGGACATATTCCAACCATTATTGCACATAAGTTCAAATCCTTGCGGCTTTCTTTAAAAAATTGGCAGAAGGTGATTTATAGGATTAAATCATTAATTGAGAAATATAACACTGTTATCCTAGTCCTTGACACTTTTGAAGGGTTGAGGCTTCTGTATAGACTAGAGTTCAATTTTTGAAAAAAATACCATGTTACATTTGGAGGGAATTGCAATTTATATTGGAAATAGAGGTGTGCAATTAGTTGGATCAAAGTGGGTGAAGAGAACACAAAGTTTTTTCATGACATGGCAAAAAAGAGATTTAGAAGAAATTATATTGCAAGTTTGAATATTAGTTGGTGGTACAATCACCTGGATTATGTGTAGATGGCAGGGACAATTTGGGAATCTTTCAAAGATAGAATGGGTCGGGCTAGAGGGGCCAATATGGGGTTTAATCTATAGGAGTTGTTCCAACCAATGGATGGGTTGGATAGGTTAACTAGACCCTTTGAGAAAGAAGAGATGGATTTGCTAATAAAGCATATGCATGCTAACAAGGCACTAGGGCCACATGGATTCAATGGGCTTTTATGAAAATTTGTTGGATTACTATTTTAATGATTTTTTGAGTTGGTTGTTGAATTTTGTGCTGATTTTAGGGCAATTTCACTCACTTGAGTGGGCCTAAAATTTCTGCAAACAAATTCCTTAAGGATATTTTGAGATGCATTCACAAAAACCAGTATGACTTCATTAAAACTATAACAATATAGAGTTGCATTGCATGGACTTTGGAATATTTGCACCAATGTCATGCTTCAAAACACCACATTGTGATTTCAAAATTGGATTTGGGAAAATAGTTCACTCCATTGAGCATCATGTAACCCTAGAAATTATGAAATATGAAGGATTTAATGAGAAGTGGAGATCTTGGGTTCAAGACTCTCTTTTCATCTCGCACATCTTCGGTTTTGCCTAATGGTGTTCCTGGAAACCAGTATATGTGTAGGAGGGGACTTAGGCAAGGAGACCCTATCTATCCATATGTGTGATTTAACTGTTGATTTATTGCAAACTAAGGTTAGTGACTTGTACCATCAAGGATCCTAGCAAATGCACATTCCATGCCATGATACTAATTATCCTATTGTCTAGTATGCAGATGATACTCTGCAGGTTTTGCCTGCCGTTGAAAAATCACTAGTTGGCACTGAAAGCTATGCTCCTCACTTTCTCCCAAACAACTATGTTGCATGTGAATTATCACAAAACTTCTCTCATCCCCATTAACGCTGATGAGTCTGAAGCTGAGAGAGTGGCTAATTCCTTTGGATGTCAATTGAGAAAATGCCTTTCACATATTTAGGACTATAAGGCCTAGAATCATTGATTTGTTTCCTATAGTAGATAGAATGGAAAGAAGGCTCATTGCTAGCTCATCCTTCTTGATGCAAGGGGCATATTGCAATTGCTCAATTGTGCACATGTCTGTGCCAATCTATTTTCTTCTTGTTTGTATATTCCCCTAGGGAACCGTGAAGCAACTTGAAACAAGCCAGAGGCAGTGTCTTTAGAGAAAGAACAAATAGGAGCTTGCCCCTTATAGCTTCTTCGGACTTGGTTTGCAGGCCAAAGTCAAAGGTGGGATAGGTATTTTGGATTTAAAAGTCCAAAATGATGCTACTCAAGCATGTTAATAAATTTTATAAGAAGGAAGATGTGCTTTGGGTGAATCTTGTAAAATGCGAGGGTTTGGGGTGGATCGCCATGCTCTCAATGAAGTTGGTTCATGTCATTATGTAACCTGTTTGGTTGGTTAGTTACAATGACTAGATTGTCTATGTACATCCACAGATCGGATCATCCCTAGTTTGTTAGACAGGTTGGATCCTATACTTGATACACAAGGTATGTAAAGGAGACTTATCTACTCGTTTAACACTCTCTCTCAATTTCAACTGCTCAAGATGAAATTGTGAGTTAACTAACGTAACTCGTCTATAACCTGGCTGTGAGTCGAGATGAACCTAATGTCCAATGCCCGTCGAGCCACCCTCTCTCTTACAAAATAAAAGTTCACTTCTATGTGTTTGGTTCGCACATGGAAGATTGGATTTGCCGATAGGTAAGTCGCCCCCAAATTGTCGTACCAAAGGTTTGGTGCCTTGTCCTGTCGAATCCCAAGCTCACAAAGATGGACTGAAACCATATAACTTCTGCCTTCACGTTTGCTAGGGCCTTGTACTTGGCTTCGACTTGACCTAGCCATCATTGCTTGCTTCCTCGCAGTCCATGAGGAGAGGTTAGACCCAAAGAATAGAGCTAAGCCACTGGTCGAGCGATGATCGTCTATCGAGCCAACCTAGTCAGTGTCCAAGAGGGCGCTCAGTGATGAGTGATATTTTTAAACTCATTTCACCTTTGTTTTAACCGAGATATTTCAATTAAAAAGAGATATTCGCTCCGATATTGGTACTAATGACTAATGAATGCAAATGATTCCACAAATCCTAACTTTGATGTGTTTCCTTGGGAACTGGGCTAAAAAGGGAAGGAATCACGTGTGGAAATAGAATGGAAGGAGAATGCAGGAAGAAGGAATCAACAGGAAGCGTCTACACGAAAATAGCAGAAAAGATGGTGTTCGCCCGTATGAGCGCCCATTTGGCATGCATTTTGAGGTAGATTGTCCGCTTGAACAACTTTCATTAAAGGGACCCCGTCGAAATGTCAACAACAGAATGAGCACCAGAGCGATGAACACAGAAGCCAGAACCTCTTCATCATCATCCTCATCCACAAGCCCTAGTCGTCGCCATTGCCATAGCCATCTCCACCACCACCATAGTGCTCATCCATCCCATTCATACTTATAACTATGCATCCCACAAGGCATCCATTGTAAGACATATTGCAATCAATTAATCTTAAGACGCGTGCTTCAATGTTTTCTTCCCGCAATCTAATCTCCATGTGTGAGTAGTTCGGTAAGGTATGGTTTGAGGCAAGAGCCTTGCAACTCAAGGTATTTGTTGAAGGGGTCAATGGAAGAATTTCACATAACGTCATGTATGTGTGAAATAAAATTGTTCTATGAAGACCTCTCTTGTCTTATCCGCGATCTACATCCCTGCAGGTACCCAGGATCATGGAGAACGAGCATCGGTGAGGCTAGAAGCAAGGAGACCGTGAAGTGTTATACTGAACACAGGTGACAGTAAAGTTCAGTAGGGTAACATGGATCATATCCTCGGGGATAAATGAGGTGTAGTCATTAAACGCCCAAAGCTCTTGTTTGATTTCATTATATTAATTATTGAGGCAACCCCGCGCGACGGATAGGGCTTGCGGTAGGACAGCTGATTCCTTATGCAGGACTCGTGCCGGTCAAGATGTTATTTTGGACACATCCCCCACTTTGATCTGTAACAAGCACATCTCGATGGGTGACTTCCAATGCACAAATTAATATCTTATTTCATCCCAGCGCAAATCCAAGGTTGTAAGCATAAGACCTCATACCCGTACCTCTTTCTGTTATAAGTGTTTGAATCACTGTTTGCTCGCAGGTCCGGTCAAAAGCTGGATTTGAAACTTTGGAAAAAGATTGCTAGAGACCATCGCTTCAAGAGAATCTTCCTCTCGTGGGTTCGATAACCCAGGGTCACCTATGTGGAAATAGGTGCGGGATACTCTTTTCTATTCCAATACCAGATTAATAAAAGGAGGTATCAAGCCCTTTTTCTGGCGCCGTTATCGGGGAGGAGTTTAATATTCCTAGTCTTTGTGTTTAGAGTTTTAATCAAAGTTAATTTTTAGTTTTTGTTTTTTACTTCTCTGTCTTTAGTTTAAGTTTTATTTTAGTTGCAAGTCTTGCCAGTTGAGAAAAAACAAAAGATTACTATGGCTCGTAATATTGGGAGTTTTGCTACTCCCAGCAACCACTTCATGCGTGAACCTATAGCACAACTTGAGGTAGCAACCGCTGAGTATGAGATTAAACTAGTTTCCATGGTTCAACAAGACCAGTTTGGAGGCTCTTCTTCTGAGGATGCCGGTATGCACTTGCAAAATTTCACTGAATTGTGCAACATGACAGACGTAAAGGATTATGATCCTGATGCACTGAAATTGCGTCTATTTCCTTTCTCTTTAAGAGGAAAGGCTAAGGGATGGATTCTTGCACTACCTAAGGGCAGTATTACTTCTTGGTCTGGTTGTTGCTGTAATTCTTTTATCTAAATATTGTCCACCTACAAAGGTTATGCAATTACGTTCTCAGATTACAGGTTTCAAGCAAGAGGAACATGAGTCACTATTGCTTGCGTGGGATAGAATGAAGGAAGCTATAAGAAACTGTCCCAATCATGGAATGGAGGGATGGTTGATCCTTCATATGTTCTATAATGGCTTAAATCACATGTCAAAAACTGTGCTTGATATAGCTGCAGGAGGAACAATCATGGGAAATCCTATAGAAGATGTCAAGAGACTACTAGACGATATGCAAGAGAAGCACTTATCTTTAAAAAAATGTAGGCACTCACCAAGTTTGAATCAAATCTATCCTTCATCCATGTTGACACATGTATGATTTATACTTGTTTGCAATTTTGAAAGAGAACTTGCCGAATACTTATATATGTTTTTAGATGTGCTGAAGGACTAGCCTTCAACATTTTCTCTTTTTTTCACAAGTAAAGTTCTCGGCAAAGTTTCTCGACGGCTTTTAACGCAGCTACTACAAAACCTCATCAAGTGAGATCAAGACAGGCTGGGAGCATGAACAAAGGCTAGTCCCCTACCGGCTTTTCCAAACACAGCTGCAACTAGTCCCGTCGAATAGGCTCGAGTCAAGAATAGGAGTGCAAGAACGATAAACGCGGCAAGGTTCACTCGCATGCAAGTTTTTCACACGTAGGCACAATCATGGGATGGCGGAAAGTTTATAGATGAAACAAACTTATCTTTCTTTGATGTACTCCTTATCTTTTTAGATAAGGGGGATTGTCGGGGATTGAAAAACGTACGATTTGTTTCCACCCTCCCAGAGAAGTTGCTCGCGAGGGATCCTTCTGTCACCGTAAGAAAAAAGGAAGAGTGGTAGCACGAAGCCCTTTGCAGCATATTAGTCATTTTATCCAAAACTAGTGTAAACACATTAAGATCATGCTTAAGCAAACAAGAGATCATGCATGCAAGTTTTTGTGAAAACACTTGGTTTTATTTTGCTATGCACAGGGTCTGCGCCTGGCTTTGTACAAAGGGTTACAAGTTCTGGAGACTATGCTTGTACTAAACAGGTTGTCGGGACAAAGCTCGACAACCGCGCCTCACGGGTAGAACTTGCGAAGATGCTCAATATTCCATGAGTTTTGCGTTGGGATGCCATCCTCGGTCTTCAGACGGACTGCGCCAGGTCTGGTGACTCGTACTACCCGATAAGGGCCTTCCCACTTTGGCGTCAACTTGTTCACACCCTTGGCGGACTGAACACGCCTAAGGACAATGTGGCCTTCCTCAAGCCTCCAATCATGAACCCTGCGGCTGTGATAGTGGCGCAAGGCTTGCTGGTAGCATGCATCACGCACAGTTGCCCGGAGAGGATCCTCCTCGAGGAGCGTGGCATCGTCATGCCACAACTGCTCTTGATCTACCTCATTGTAGGCAAGTACTCGAGGTGACCCGTATATGAGTTCCGGGGAGAGCACTACTTCTGCACCATATATTAGGGAGAAGGGAGTCTGGCCGGTAGCTTGATTTGATTTCGTTCTGATTGACCAAAGAACCACCGGCAACTCATCAAGCCAGCGCCTACCGCATTTTCGCAACTTGTCAAAGGTTCCTGTCTTGAGCCTGCGCAACACTTCAACGTTCATTCTCTTAGCCTGTCTGTTGCTCCTTGGGTGGGCGATGGAGGTGAAAGAGACCTTGCTTCCAATGCTCTGGATGCACTGCATCAAGGTGCGGCTCGTGAACTGGGTGCCATTGTTGGTGATTACCCTGTTGGGCACTCCAAATCGACATACCAATCCTTTAAAGAATTTTACAGCTGATTGTGCAGTCAGCTTCCTCACTGGCTCTACCTCGGGCCACTTGGTAAACTTGTCGATTGCAACGAACAAGAATTCAAAGCCTCCGGCAGCACGGGGAAAGTGGCCCACGATGTCGAGCCCCCAGACCGCGAAAGGCAAGGATAAAGGGATCGTTTGAAGGGCCTGAGCAGGTTGATTAATGTTCTTGGAATGGAACTGGCATGCTTCGCACTTAGTGACTGTAACACCCCGAGAATCATGCTACAGTAATCCCCTTTTAATGATGCCTTGTCATCATTATTCTTCATGCTAATCTCGGTTTCATTCTAATCCAACCCAGATCTCAAAGTCAAATTAAAGTCAAAATTCAAACTGCTCAAATATGAAAACTAAAATGTTCAAGGTGTGGGAAATAATCCCGTGAAATTTGTCATGTTGGAACCAACCTCTTTCGGATTTCGAAAGTGCCCACAAATTATTTAGTGATCCAAGAACATTTAAAATTGGCCTCTTAAATTTCTAAAAATAGTTGGACAACTACTTTCGCCTTAAACTTTTGTGACTCTTAGAAATAATGTGCTTGATTTATGTGACAAGTCTCATATCTAATAAAACTCATTTAGTTTTGCGGTTTAATAGAAAACAAGAACTAAATTTGAAACAGAAAATAAAATGTGTGGGGAAAAGAACACCCCACGTTGGACCAAGCTGCCCAGCTAGCTAACTGGCAGCCCACCGCCTCCACAGCCTATTAGGCCACGCCCGACCTAACCTAATCCCCACCCGATCCCCACTTCCCCTCGTTCCTCTCGTCGCCCCACGCCTCCCGATCCATCGCCGCCCCCCACTCCCGATCCCCTCCGGATCGGGCGGCATTTCGGCCTTGGCGCCCATTGCCGACCCGTCGCCCGCGACTACCTCACCGGCCTTCGCCCGAAAGTGGTGCCCGGCCCCTCATCGCCCAGCCCGTCGTCCGAGCCTCGCCGGCCGCCTCCTCATCTCCTCCCGTCGCCCCGACTCCTCGCCGTCGGCACAATCGCCGCCTCGTCCGCCTCGGCCGCCACGAGCACCTCCTCGTCCTCTTCCTCAGCCGGGTCGCCCGACCCGACGTCGGCACCTCCCCCGACAGCGCCGCCCTCCGCCGCCCATCAAGTCGGCGCCACCCACCTCGCGGACCATCTGCACCGCCGGACTCCTCCCTGACGCGCCACGCGCCCGTCGCCCCCCCTTCCCTTTCGCAAGTGGCGCCACCGTCCCCTTCGCCCTCTCTTCTGTGTCGCCCGGTCACCACCAGCCCCGCCCTTGCACCGCTCGGCCAGTGGCGCCCAGCCAAACCTCACCGGCGCCCACCTCTACCTGCAGGCGCCTCCACCGCCCGTCTGTTTCGCCCCTGCCCGCTTGCAGTTCCATGATGGCGGCGCCTCTCCGAAACCCACCCTCCGTTCCAGACCATCGCGGAGATGGCGGGCCGGCTGCCCTTCGGGTGCCCGGCCGGGCCCAGCGCCACCATGTGTGCCGTGGCTGTTAGGGCTTTGCCTGCAACCAAGACTTAAACCGCTATGGCCACTAGGGCCTATGACAAAGGGCCCCATACTCAAACATTTTAAAAAATTTAAAAAAATTATAAATATATAAATAATTAATCAATATAATTAATTAAATACTTAATTAATTTGGTTAATTAAACTAATTAAAGTAATTAGCTTAAATGCCTAATTAGACCAAATTAACTAGTTAGTTAATGTAACAACCAATGACAGAGGCCCCTGTTGACGATCAACGTTGGTGGTCAACAGGGACCCCCGACCACTGTCGACCTCTGGTACACTACGTATGCAGAGTGGAGTGCACCTAGCATTTAGCTATTTAATTTCGAATTAAATTAAATTCAGAAAATCTAGAAAATGATTAAATCTTTATAAATTAGTATTAAATAAACCGTAACTCGGATGGAAAAACTTTGTACATGAAAGTTGCTCGAATCAGCGAGGCGAATCCGGATCTGCAATCCGTTCGTCCGCCACACACCTCTAACCTATCGAACCTGCAAACTTTCCTCTCGGTTCATCATCGTCGTGACAGTCCGGTCCGAACAAGGAAAACTTCCCCGATGTTTCCCCCTTAGCGATGTCGCCTAGCGCTGCGTTAGAACACGACTAGCTCATGCATTGTCCCGTTATGCACTTGCACTGCTATGTATTTACTGTTTCTTCCCCTCTTCCCTCCGGTGACCCCGAGACCGATCTTTGATGTCCTGTGATCGACTACGTCATCGACGACCCTCCTTCTTGTCTCGAACAACCGTGCAAGCCCCCCTTGGTCACGGATATCGCCTACTCTTATCTACACTGCTTGCATTAGAGTAGTGTAACTTGTTATTGCTTTCGGATACTCCTATCTTTGCTGCATAGCTTTGTCCTTGTTACTCTCAAGTTGTTACCTTTACTTGCTATCCTACTGCTTAGTATAGGATGCTAGTACTTTCATCTGTGGCCCTACATCCTTGTCCGTCTGCCATGCTATACTATCGGGCCGTGATCACTCGGGAGGTGATCACGGGTATATCTATATACTTGTACACTATTACATTACTCGTGATCTTGTTCGGAGATGGGGGCTGAAAGGACGGGTGGCTCCATCCCGTAGAGGTGGGCACAGGTTCCCAGCGGCCCCGATCGATACTTTGTGGCGGAGCGGCAGGCAGGTTGAGACTACAGGGTGAGAGGTGGGCTGGCCCTGATCGGCGTTCGCGGATACTTAACACGCTTAACGAGGTCTTGGTATTTGATCTGAGTTGGCTCTGAGCTTATACGCACTAACCATCTACGGCGGGAGTAGTTATGGGTATCCGGCGTCGTGGTATCACCAAGCACTTCAGACGTCGGCGACGGGCGGCGCGCGGGATTGGTGGAACGCTGATGGGCTAGGTGCGCTTCGGCCACAGACGAGCGTGCGTGTGTGCTCGGGCGATGGGCCTGCACTGCTGCGCTTAGGTTTAGACCGGCGTGTTGGCCTCTCTGTTGTGCCTAGGTGGGGCTGCGACATGTTGATCTTCCGCGGCGGGCATGACCGGAAAGTGTGTCCGGCCAAATGGGATCAAGCGTCTTTGGTAAGATGGTGCACCCTGCAGGAAGTTAATCTATTCGGATAGCCGTGATCTTGATAACAGGGGCGACTTGGAGTTGTACCTTGAGCTTATGACAACTAGAACCGGATACTTGATAAAACACACCCTTCCAAGTGCGGATACAACGGTGGTCGCTCTCGCTCGGGGTTATGAGCGAGGGATTGCGGGTAGGATTATGGCTATATGATGTTACTTGGAGGACTTCCGTTGTCCTCTTACATGCATTGCAAGACCGGTGTCGAGCGTAGTCTTCGTTAAGACTAGCTATCCCCTCTTATTACGGCATTCTGCGATTCAGTCCTTTGGTATGGCCCTTACACATATATCCATGCATATGTAGTGTAGCTCCTTGCTTGCGAGTACTTTGGATGAGTACTCACGGTTGCCTTGTTCCCCTTTTCCCCTATCTCTACTCGATTGCTGCAACTGGCGATGGAGCCCAGAGCCGACGCCACCGCCTATGACGACTACTACTGCGAGGTGCCTACTACTACGTGCAGCCAGCGGCGACGACCAGGAGTAACTTAGGAGGATCCCGAGCGGGAGGCCTGCTCCTCTTCGATCTGTATCCCGCTTGTGCTAGCCTTCTTAAGGCAAAACTTGTTTAACTTATGTCTCGTACTCAGATATTGTTGCTTCCGCTGACTTCGTCTATGATCGAGCACTTGTATTCGAGCCCTCGAGGCCCCCGGCTTGTATTATGATGCTTGTATGACTTATTTTATTTGTAGAGTTATGTTGTGATATCTTCCGTGAGTCCACGATCTTGATCGTACACATTTGCGTGCATGATTAGTGTACGATTGAATCGAGGCGTCACAGTTGGTATCGAGCCATTGCTGTAGAATCCCCTTTCCAACTCCTTGGCGAAGTTGAGTCTAGACATTGCAAAACTTTTACTAACATGGCTGTGTGTCTTACGGGCTGCGTCGCCATTGGGTGGTATTAGGATCTTTTACTCCCGATCTTTACTCCGGGATTCCGAACTCTCTTCTATTCGGGTTAAATGAATTTGCTAAAACAAAACTAACTTTAGGTTCTCGCAAGTACTTTCTCCCGGAGAGCCCTCACTTCAGATGATCGCCCGCTAATCGGAAGATTCCAAGATACTCTCGATGATCCCTCGAGACTTTGTGCCCATCACTTTTGCTATTCCCGCCACCGATAAATCCTTATGGATAACTACTTACACTTGCCATTCATACGATCATCCCCATTGATCTTGTTATTACAAGATACCCGAAGTTTTCTCTATTGTTCCGAGAATACTTTGTGCCTCTTGCCTAGCAGTTCTTTGCCACATGAATACCCCTTCAAATGAATCCTCGCTTTTCGTCAGTATCCGCTCAACCCCAGCTTGTTCATGTGTTTCAAAAATTCTTCAAATTACTATTCGATCTTCGAAAATCCTCTGGAGCCTTTGGCTCTTGAAATCCTTGCTTGCTGCATTATGTTTAATCCCATAAGTCTCGTAGTCATATTGACCATCCTTGTCATTATCATTTTGGTTCATTGACTCAATGTGTTTGCGAATACCATAATCATCATTGATCCTTATAAATTACCTTTCCGGCTGAGCTGCCATTCTTTTAAGCTGGAATTGGTTCTCGACCAATCCAATTGTCGATTGATTGTACCCTAAGGCTGTTCAACTTATCCATCCCTAATCGAGCATTGCTTGATCCCTTGATTTGGGAATCATAATTCCTTTGCATTTGACAATTGAGTTAGTCGGTTGTTTCTATAAATTGATCTCCTTGCATTCTTCTTCCTCTAGTTAAATCTTGATGCTCACGTCGGACCCTTGTGGACCATCGGGTCCATTATTGGATTTCACCCACGGCATCCTTCATATTCAATAACTTTGTGAGACCTTCCCACGATACATAATGCCTTTGGTAAATTGCATCCTCTGCTTTGTCAACCATGCTCTACCTCCGAGCTTGTGTTATTTACTCTTGAAACTTGTGGTATATGTTCTAAGAAGCCCCTATGGGTTGAACATATGCCTTCGCTAAACCGTGTGAACCGAAAGTTTTCACGAATATTACTCTTACGGTGCTTCGCCAGATATAATCTCAACCACGCAACTTCCTCGAGCGTGAGAAGTGAATGAAAGGTTTTGCATTGGAGAAGTGGAGTCGACCTTGAACTTGTGTTCATGCCCATGGACACGATGTATATCTTATCATTAAAGCTTCTCTTAAATGAATTATTCTTTCGATATAAGTTCATCTTATATCTAGGATCCGCCTTTTGCAATCGTGGTTCCGACCATGATTGTTCTTCTTCGATCTCATTTCTCGGACAAGTTAAAACAATTGTCTTCTATGGATCAATACACCAGTCCAACCTTTACTTTGATCTTGTGTCGAGTATTACCCTCTGGTATCTCGAGATTATCATGGAACTACATAACTTTTTATGAGTTCTTCATCAAGTGCTACCTTCCCACTTGATTCCAATTTTTCGCGGGCTCGAGTTGTTGAACACTCAAAGACCCGATAAGCTGAACCGAGTCCGCTCTACGGTTCAACAACTCTGATAGCTTCTATAAGTACGAGTTTGTACCCGATCACGCCGTGCCTAGCCTGTTTGGCTATATCATTGTCGTGATCGTCAACATTCGAGCTCATCCAGGATATCAATTGAATTCATGATGAGGAATACCATGCTTGCCCTCGATGAATTGTATTATCATCGACCACCTTATTGCCTTCCACCAACACAAACTTGTTCGTGTTTAGTATTATACCTTGAGTTCCTTGCTACCCAGCAATCGTTCTACTTTACCTTGGAGTAATTACCATCCTTTATGTCAAGGATGTTACGAGATTGTTCCACCTCTTGAGAATTCTTGTCATAGAAATACTTCTCTGAATCACCATTACGACATTGGTCGTGCAACCCAACCCATCCAGGCGCACCTTTCAACCAATGTTTACTTGTGTATGTTTTCCTCGAGCATACTTCCTTATATCATTTGATCGACAAATGTTATCTCCTGTTCATTAATTGTGGAAATCCATCTTTTGGGAATCTCGGTAAATTACCGTTGAGTTCACAGACACCTCCTTGCCCTCTCCTTGGGTTAATGATGGACTCTTGTTAGCGGAAATCACTTCATATTTCCTTTCCACCGAGAATCTTACATTGTCATCTCGTCAATTTGCGTTGCACCTTTTCTTCTCGGTATCCTAAGTCCGAGGTATCCGACACCAATCGGATCTGAATCTCGGTCGATATGATGGTTGGGACAACTTCTAAGAGTTATGATGTTGATCCTTTGATGAACCGGTAGTATGATGTCATGCCTAGCACCCCCTGGAGGACCTATCATTATAGTTTCCTTTTCAGCAAGGTTATCCGTTCATCCATGAGGAAATTGTAAGACTTATTCTACAAGTTATTCTGATGAATCCTTCGTGATTCCAAAGTCGATCTTCACCAAGACCATGTCAATGCTATCTCGAAACATGTACGTGGTACTCGATTTTCAACAAGAACATTGAAGCCCAATGCTAAATGTTTCTTGCTCAATTATCCAAATACCGTTGTATGGGTAATGTCATGAAATTTCTCTCCCTTACCTAAAGGGTTTTCTACATTACCTCCTATCGTGGATATCTTGCTCTGCTTGTCCTCGGTAAGGATATACCCTGAAATATGTGTTTAAACACATTTTCCTTTCCATTATTCTGTTTAACCTAATGATCACATTTTCCTTTCCATGGGTCTGTTTGACCCTCCTTGGGATATACATAATCTAAGCAGTGATAATCCCCTGCTTAGGTAAGCACCTCGTGGTACCACTCTGTAAGTAAGACCCTATTACTAATGTTGATGACATTCCGGTAACCATCGGTGGACGAGAACCTTGCCTATTGGTCCGCCTCGTTCAACGAGCAGGAAAATGGTTCTCTTCGTCCCTCGCCCTTGGTTACTGTTGACCCTCAGAGTCTCCTCTGACATGCCTTGCTTACATGATCGTGCAAGATGTCACCAACCTTCTACTTTTAACCACATGGTGGGCCCATAACCCACAGTTTCACAGGATCGAAACCTGACTCTCCTGTACACCCCTGTTGCCGAAGATATTCCTCACGCTTGACTTTGTATGTAATTCACGGGCCACTTGCCTGTTGATCCATTCTGGTATCAGATGCAATACTTATTCCGTTGCTCTGAACCCTTTAGCACCTCGCTTGTGCAATGAGCGATTGCCTATCCGCTTGAAACCTTATCGCCTTTGTCTTACTTTGCTCTCGATGTGTGTCATTTGTTCAACTCGAGAGATACTCATAAGTTCATTCTTGGGATACCCCCAGATGATTTTCCCATATAACATTCTATCATTGTAGAGCTACCCCTTACCTATTCGTAAGTACGATGGAGTTCCCGAAGAAATGGTGACAAGTTTATCATGATGCATCAGAACAAAGGATTGAAGACATCAACGAAAGGAATTAACTTCTTCGAGAAGATCCGTTAGAATATCGTAACCAGAACTCTCCCCTTACTCCCCTCTTAAATCTCGGGACGAGATTTCTTGTAGTGGAGGAGATTTGTAACACCCCGAGAATCATGCTACAGTAATCCCCTTTTAATGATGCCTTGTCATCATTATTCTTATTGCTAATCTCAGTTTCATTCTAATCCAACCCAGATCTCAAAGTCAAATTAAAGTCAAAATTCAAACTGCTCAAATATGAAAACTAAAATGTTCAAGGTGTGGGAAATAATCCGTGAAATTTGTCATGTTGGAACCAACCTCTTTTGGATTTGAAAGTGCCCTCGAAATTATTTAGTGATCCATAACATTTAAAATTGGCCTCTTAAATTTCTAAAATAGTTGGACAACTACTTTCGGCCTTAAACTTTTTGTGACTCTTAGAAATAATGTGCTTGATTTATGTGACAAGTCTCATATCTAATAAAACTCATTTAGTTTTGCGGTTTAATAGAAAATAGTAGCTAAATTTGAAACAGAAAATAAAATGTGTGGGGGGAAAAGGAACACCCCCCCCCCACGTTGGACCAACTGGCCCAGCTAGCCAACTGGCCGGCCCAGCCGCACTCCACAGCCTATTAGGCCACGCCCGACCTAACCTAATCCCCACCCGATCCCCACTTCCCCTCGTTCCTCTCGTCGCCCCCACGCCTCCCGATCCATCGCCCCCCACTCCCGATCCTCTGGATCGGGCGCCGATCTGACGCCCGGCGCCCATCGCCGACCCGTCGCCCGCGACTACCTCACCGGCGCTCGCCCCAGAAAGTGGTGCCCCGGCCCCTCATCGCCCCGCGCCGTCGTCGGGCCTCGCCGGCCGCCTCCTCATCTCCTCCCCGTCGCCCCCGACTCCTCGCCGTTGACGCACACCGTCGCCGCCTCGTCCCGCCTCGGCTTTGCCGGAGCACCTCCTCGTCCTCTTCCCTGTCGGTCGCCCGACCCGATGTCAGCACCTCCCGAACAGCGCCGCCCTCGCGCCCCTCAAGTCCAGCGCCACCCCACCTCGCCGGACCACTTGCACCACGGACTCCTCCCTCGCCGCGCCGCACTTGCCCGTCGCCCCCTTCCCTACTACAAGTGGCGCCGCCGTCCCCTCTTCCCCCTCTCTTCTGTGTCGCCCGGTCACCACCCCCCCTTGCACCGCTCCAGCCCGGTGGCGCCCGGCCAAACCTCGCCGGCGCCCCCATACCCACTGCGCCTCCACCGCCCGTCGTTTTCGCCCCTGCCCGCTTGCAGTTCCATGATGGCGGCGCCTCTCCGAAACCCACCTCCGTTCCACCATCATGGAGATGGCGGGCGGCTGCCCTTCGGGTGCCCAGTAGGGACCAGCGCCCACCATATGCCGTGGCCTGTTCGGGCTTTGCCCGCAACCAGCGCCCCAAAACCGCTATGGCCACTAGGGCCTATGACAAAGGGGCCCCACGCCCCTGAAACATTAAAAAAAAATTTAAAAAAAATTATAAATATATAAATAATTAATCAATATAATTAATTAAATACTTAATTAATTTGGTTAATTAAACTAATTAAAGTAATTAGCTTAAATGCCTAATTAGACCAAATTAACTAGTTAGTTAATGTAACGACCAATGACAGAGGCCCACCCTGTTGACGATCAACGTTGGTGGTCATGAGAGACCCCCGACCACTGTCGACCTACGGTACACTTACGTATGCAGCAGCTGGGTGCACCTAGCATTTAGCTATTTAATTTCGAATTAAATTAAATTCAGAAAATCTAGAAAATGATTAAATCTTTATAAATTAGTATTAAATAAACCGTAACTTCGGATGGAAAAACTTTGTACATGAAAGTTGCTCGAGCAGCGAGGCGAATCCGGATCTGCGATCCTTTAATCCGCCACACACCTCTAACCTATCGAACCTGCAAACTTTCCTCTCCGGTTCATTTGTCGACAGACGTCCGGGCAGGAAAACTTCCCGGATGTTTCCCCCTTAGCGATGTCGCCTAGCGCTGCGTTAGAACACGACTAGCTCATGCATTGTCGTGTTATGCACTTGCTGCTATGTATTTACTGTTTCTTCCCCTCTTCCCTCCGGTGACCCCGAGACCGATCTTTGATGTCCTGTGATCGACTACGTCATCGACGACCCTCCTTCTTGTCCGAACAACCAGGCAAGCCCCCCCTTGATCACGGATATCGCCTACTCTTATCTACCTTGCTTGCATTAGAGTAGTGTAACTTATTCTTGCTTTCGAGATACTCCTATCTTCTGCATAGCTTTGTCCTTGTTACTCTTGTTGTTACCTTTACACTATCCTCTTGCTTAGTATAGGATGCTAGTACTTTCATCTGTGGCCCTACATCCTTGTCCGTCTGCCGTGCTATACTATCGGGCCGTGATCACTCGGGAGGTGATCACGGGTATATCTATATCTTGTACACTATTACATTACGTGTGATCTTTGTTGGAGATGGGGGTTTGAAAGGACGGGTGGCTCCATCCGGTAGAGGTGGGCACAGGTTCCCACGGCCCCGGCCCGATACTTTGTGGCGGGCGGCAGGCAGGTTGAGACTACAGGGTGAGAGGTGGGCTGGCCTGATCGGCGTTCGCGGATACTTAACACGCTTAACGAGGTCTTGGTATTTGATCTGAGTTGGCTCTGAGCTTATCGCACTAACCATCTCGCGGGAGTAGTTATGGGTATCCGGCGTCGTGGTATCGGCGAAGCACTTGAGACGTCGGCGGACGGGCGGCGGCGCCCGGATTGGACTGGGCGCTGATGGGCTAGATGCGCTTCCGGCAGCGTCGCATAGCGTGCGGGTGTGCTCGGGCGATGGGCCCGGACCCTGCGGCGCTTAGGTTTAGACCGGCGTGTTGGCCTCTCTGTTGTGCCTAGGTGGGGCTGCGGCGTGTTGATCTTCAGCGGCGGGCATGACCGGAAAGTGTGTCCGCCAAATGGGATCAAGCGTCTTTGGGTAAGATGGTGCACCCTGCAGTGAGTTAATCTATTCGGATAGCCGTGATCTTGATAACAGGGCGACTTGGAGTTGTACCTTGAGCTTATGACAACTAGAACCGGATACTTGATAAAACACACCCTTCCAAGTGCGGATACAACGGTGGTCGCTCTCGCTCGGGGTTATGAGCGGGGATTGCGGGTAGGATTATGGCTATATGATGTTACTTGGAGGACTTCCGTTGTCCTCTTACATGCATTGCAAGACCGGTTTCGAGCGTAGTCTTCGTTAAGACTAACTATCCCCCTCTTATTACGGCATTCTGCAGATTCGGTCCACCGGTATGGCCCTTTACACATATATCCATGCATATGTAGTGTAGCTCCTTGCTTGCAGTACTTTGGATGAGTACTCACGGTTGCCTTGTTCCCCTTTTCCCCTATCTCTACTCGATTGCGCAACAGGGCGATGGAGCCGGGGCGACGCCACCGCCTATGGCGACTACTACTGCGGAGGTGCCTACTACTACGTGCAGCCGGCGGCGACGACTCAGGAGTAACTTAGGAGGATCCCGGCGGAGGCCTGCTCCTCTTCGATCTGTATCCCGTTTGTGCTAGCCTTCTTAAGGCAAAACTTGTTTAACTTATGTCGTACTCGAGATATTGTTGCTTCCGTGACTTCGTCTATGATCGAGCACTTGTATTCGAGCCCTCGAGGCCCTGGCTTGTATTATGATGCTTGTATGACTTATTTTATTTGTAGAGTTATGTTGTGATATCTTCCCGTGAGTCCCTGATCTTGATCGTACACATTTGCGTGCATGATTAGTGTACGATTGAATCGGGAGCGTCACAGTGACAAGCTCAGTTGCATCCCAGAGGGCGGTAGGCCAATAGAATCCTTGCCGGAAAGCTTTCCCGACAATTGCTCTTGATCCTAGGTGTGAGCCACACACTCCTCCGTGTATCTCCGCCAATAGCCCTAGTCCATCTTCCCGGCTAATACATTTTAACTTCACACCGTTTGACCTCTTTCTGTATAGAGTGTTGTCCACAAACTGATACGTACTCCATTGGCGGGCCACTTTTCCAGATTCTTCTGAGTCATTGGGAAGTTATCCTATTTGCAAGAATTGGACTATGTGTTGTGCCCATGTCAGAGCTTGTGGTTTGACGACAAGGACTAAAGGCATCTCTTCCGTTGTGGGAGCGCTGTCCTCAACAGCAAGAACTTGGGGTTCCATGGGATGACGCTGCTCAGCAACCAACATGAAGTTTTCTCCGACAGCCTTTTCACCAGTGACCTCAGGGAGCTCTCTCTGGAAACGTCTGCCGGTGTTCAGTTTCCTTCTCTTCCCGGCCAACGTTGATGGGGATACTGATGGTTGAGTTAGGTGGAGTTGAAAAGTTCCTTATTCTACATGGAGCTTTTGGGCAGCACATTTGGACAGGTGGTCTGCAATACTGTTCTCCGCATGGGGTACGTGTTCCATTTGCAGCCCGTCAAAGTGTTCCTCCAGCTTTCTCACTTCTTCCACATAAGCATCCATCAGCGGCTCTGGTAATCTCTATTCACTGGTTTTATGATGAGCTGAGAATCACCACGGATGACTAACTTCCTTATCTCCAACTCTATTGCAATTCTGAGGTCGGCAAGGAGCCCCTCATACTCTGTCATGTTATTGGTAGCATCCTCCCTGGGGAAGTGCATTTGGATGACATACTTGAGGTGCTCTCCAGTGGGTGTGACAAGTAGCACTCTAGCCCCGGTGCTTTGCAACTAGAAAGCACCACAAAAGTATATAATCCACTCTTTGGGGGCCTCCTTGCCGGGGAGGTCTGTTTCTGGTACTTCTTCATCAGGCGTTGGCATCCATTCAGCAATGAATTCTACCAGGGCTCTGCTTTGGATAGTTGCTGTGCTTTCAATTCAGATCAAAACTTGATAATTCCAGTGCCCACTCAACTATCCTACCAGCTGTGGCTTTTGGATTCCTTGGAATGCGCTATAATGGGTAGCGAGCGACAATCTCGTGAGCTTGGACGTAATGGCATAGTTTCCTCGAGGCCATAAGGAGGCCGAAGATCAGCTTTTGCACTCCAGAGTACCTCGATCTAGACCCCTGCAAGAGGAAGCTGACAAAGTAAACTGGTCGCTCCACCATTTTCTTCTTTGCCAACGTCTTCTGGTCACCAGTGTCTGCTCGTTATATTTCCCCCCGCTAGTGCCAGATCCTGCCGCGGGTCATTCTAGTTCACCACTGGGCGACCCTGTAGTATCAGCTTCTTCACTGCTGGCTTCCCTCTGTGCCACCAGGGTAGCACTAACCACTTGATTCGTTGCTGCTAAGTACAGTAGCAATGGCTCTTGTGGTTTAGGTACGACCAAAGTTGGCGCATAGGAAAGGTAGGTTTTCAAATCCAGCAGCGCAGCCTCTGCCTCCGGGGTCCATTTCATTGGACCTGCCTTCTTCAAGATTTTGAAGAATGGCAAGGCACGCTCATCGAATTTCAAAATGAACCTGCTCAACGCAGCGACGTAGCCAGCAAGGCGCCTCACATCCTTGACAGTTTTGTGGGGGCTTGGATCTGATCATTTCTTTAATCTTGTTAGGGTGGCTTCTATCCCTCGCTGAGATACAAAAAACCAAGGAGCTTGCTGAATGGAACGCCAAACACACATTTTTCAGGGTTGAGCTTCAAGTTGATCTTACGCAAATTTGCAAAGGTTAATTCTAGATCTTGAACGAGTGTGGAATTGTCTTTGGTCTTGACCACTATATCATCCATGTGTGCTTCTACATTTTGGTGCAGTTGAGGTTCGAAACAGATCTGCACAGCCCTTGCAAATGTAGAACCAACGCTTTTCAGCCTGAAAGGCATGCATACAAAACAATACGTGCCACATGGGGTTATAAACGCGGCTTTCTCTTCATCTTATTTGGCCATGAAGATCTGGTGGTAGCCGGAGTATGCATCAAGAAAAGAGAGAAAATCACATCAATGATCTGATCAATATGCGTCATGTGGAAGGGATCCTTTGGACATGCTTTGTTCAGGTCAGTGAAGTCAATACAAGGCCTCCACTTCCCGTTGGCCTTGCGTACCACCACTGAATTTGCTAACCATGTTGGGTGCAACACTCCTCTGACCAAACCCGCCGCTTCAAGTTTCTTGATTTCTTCGGCAATGAATTGCTGCCGTTCCAAGGCTTGCTTTCTTACCTTCTACTTGACGGGACGGGCGTGAGGGCAGACAACAAGGTGGTGCTCAATTACCTCCCTGGGAACACCGGAGATGTCAGATGGTTGCCACGCAAACACATCGCCATCCGCCCGCACGAACGCAACGAGCGCGCTTTCCTATTTGTCATTAAGGGTGGCACTAATGATAAAGGTACCATCAATGTCATCCTGCCTTGCCAGAACCTTCTTCGTCGCAGGGGGAGCAGCCTTGGGCTTCTTGCTAGTTGAACTCTCCGGCAAGTCACTGTCGGGCGTAATGCACTCCGAACAGGCGCGCTTCCCGGGGACCTTGTCGGTGTCCTGACTAGTTTTCTTACTCTTCTTTCCTTCCTTGGCGGGAGCTGGGCCTCGAGGACCTCTGTCTCTACCGCATCTCTGTACATCTTGTTGACGTATATAACCACATCCCTCTTATCCGACGGGATGGAGATGACTCCCATTGGCCCCGACATCTTCAAGGTGTTATATGCTTAATGGGACGCTGCCATGAACTTGGCCGAAGCTGGATGACCAAGGATCCAGTTGAACGGCACGGGAAGCTTGACAACATCAAACACAACTTTCTTGGTCCTTTAGTTCAGTTCCCCGTCAAATGTTACCGGTACCATGATCTTCCCTTTGGGCTGGCTTCTTCCTTGATTAATCCGTTGGAATGTGTCTGTTCTTTTGAGATCCTCATCAGGAATTTGGAGCTTATTAATCACATCAGGGGAAATCAAGTTCAATCCCGCCTCACCATCAACCAGCATCTTTGTGACCTTGAGGTTACGGATTTTTGGCGAAACCAACAATGGCAAGCATCTAACTGCAGTGGTGCGATCAGGATGGTCCTCAACATCAAAGATGATGGGCATGCGGGACCATTTGAGTGGTTCCTGAGCATTTGCTCCCAGCTCTGCTGCATTGACCTCACGTGCCCACTGTTTACGCTAGCGGCAAGAGGAGTGCAAAGATGTGCCGCCCATTAGTGCACATTGCCTTGGTAGCTTTCTGAAATTCCTGTTCACTAGACTCGTCATCGCCCTCTTCCGCACTGTCATCTTCACCTTCATTTTTCTTGCGGCCCCTCGCAGGTTTCTCTTTCTGCTGGTTGGTCTTATCACGGCGTCCCCCACGGTCGCCACGGCCTTTCCCGCCAGCGCCATCTTGGCCTCTCTCCTTATCATGCTTCTCGTATTCATCTTTCTGTTTTTCAACAAGCTGCTCAACTTGTCTGCATTCTTGGAGATTGTGGCCCTTGGTTTGGTGGATTTTGCAGTATGGCCCGTCGGAGTTTCCAGTTTTCTCAGCTGCCGCAGTCGCCCGACAATCAACGCATGTAGCAGCTTCCTTGCCAGGTGTATCGGTCTTCACCTTCTTGTCGGCAGTAAGATCATCAGAGCTCTCAACCACCATCATTGCTTTCCCTCTACACTTCTTGTTGCGCTTCTGGGTTTTCTTCCTTGGGGTGGTGGCATCATCGTCATCCTCTGAATCACTTCGACACCAATCTCATACTCTAGAAGTCTCCCCCTTCCTCATCACGAGCACACTTGTCCGCCAACGTATAGAGCTCGTTGACGGTCTTTGGCAGTCAAACATTCATCTTAGCACGCATCCTCCAATTGCGCACATTCGTGTGGAATGCTGCAATCACAGGTGCTGGATGTATCTTTTGAATGTCGCGGTGTACTCGACTGAATATTTGAAGATACTTACGTAGGCTCTCCCCTTCCTTCTGTAAAAGGGCTTGCAGGTCACTGGGCTGCCCGGGCTCTTGATGGACGCCCGTAAAGGCGCCAATGAACTCGTTGCACAGGTCTGCCCATGAAGAAATGGAATCCTCAGGTAGGTGCATCAACCAAGACCTAGCGTTCGGCTTGAGTGCCAACGGAAAGTAGTTGGCGAGCACTTTCTCATCCCTTCCCCCGACAGCTTGAACCACAATCATATAGATGCCCAAGAACTCCACTGGTTTCAATTTCTCGTCGTATTTTTCTAGCAAGTCAGGCTGAAGGTGCGAGACAATGGCCATCGGACTTGTGGTAGCTCGCGAGTGAAGGAGGGGCAACCTACCTCGTAAGGCAAGTACCCTCCAACACTAGGCGCGGGTTCATCAACTTCTGGGCCATTGCGCTTGTGTGATTGACGGTGTGCCTCGCGGCGCCGCTCAATGGTGACACGAGTGTCTTCCTTCTTCCTGTCCTTCAACACATGACATTGATCTTGTTGAGTCTGTGGGTTGGACGAGGCCATTGATATCTCATCAGGCTCTTCGCATGCTGGTTTTGTTGGGCCTGTTGTGTCTTCCCCTGGGAGGGTTGAAGCAGAGGGGACTGCACCGTGGGTGTAGTCCTCTCCATGCGGTCACACCAGTGTGGGCTACTGGCGTCGTCTGCGGGCATTGGGAGGTATCCACAGGTTGAGACTTGTTGGCTTCAACAAACCTGATGAGGCTGTGGATGGTAGCTCTCCACTCATCCATCTTGTCTGCCGCTGGAGGAAAGTTCAGCAGTAATTGAGCCCTTGCCATTGCTTCCGCCACCGTCCCTGGCATGGCGTGGGAAGCAGAGCATGACACCACTCAACTCCTGGTCGAGCCAGAAGGAGCGTCGTTGTGCTCTTGCCATCTTGGACCAATCATAAGGGCGGTCTGGCGGGGCTGAGGCTGATCTTGGTGGCCAAGCTCCTAGTCAGCTGGGCCTTTATCGTGTAGGCACGGTCGCTGCGGGTCGATAGTACCGCTCGGAGTCTTGTCGCGCTCTCCCTGTGTGGGATGGAGTGCGTTTCTTGACGCTTCCCTTGGCTGGTGTAGCCAGAGGATCTTGGCTCATGCTGGAGTGGGCGTCACCGCTGCACTGATGGCACTTACTGGTGTGGCGGGGAGGCGGAAGCTCGACGTCCCTTCTGCCCGCACCGGTGTGGCCGTGCTCGATAGAAGGCTGGGGGAGCTGGGAAACCCCAATGGCCCCAGCCCCTGTTCCAACTGCAGTGTGGGCGTCGGCCGCACCGCCCGCGACGACTACCCCGCCTGCTGTGGCCGCGGTGCCTGCGGCGCCTGCTGTTGCAGGTGAAGGGGCCTTCGAAGTGGAAGGGTGCGCTACTGCACCGCTCTTCTTCTTTGGGAGCCATTGACGATGTAAAAGGTGATGAAGATTGACGCGCTGACTGTTGCTTCAGGTTCGCACAAGTGCTCGCCCCCTACCTGCCGTGCCAAAGATGTCGTGGTGGATGAACACGATCACCTATGGGACCAATAGGACCCATTGTGGTTCGGTTGGGGATGATCACATTGCACAAAGAGTAGAAACAACTGGGCAGCGCAGCGAGGACAATTCTCTTTTACCCAGGTTCGGGCCGCTTGGCAGCGTAACACCCTACTCCTGCTTTAGTGGATTGATCTGGAGGAACACGAAGACACGGAGTGCTCAAGCCCGACAAGGGTGCCTGGGAGAGCAGCTACGTGCGTACAAGTGTTGAGGGATCAAAATTTTGAACACCTTGCTCTGTTTCCACAGGCCTCCTTTTTTAGCTTAAGGGGCGACCACAGTGGCAAAATAGTCATTATAGTATGATTAGATAGCTAACAGTGCTATCATACCTAACTCTGGCAGTTAGTACAAGGTGCATTAAATGCACCTGCTAGGTGTCATGTGGGGAGGTTGGCCCGGCAAAGTTTCTCTACCGCTTGCCTAACTACCTATTATTTGTGTGACACGCCTCTGGGATGGGTGTCATTAAAGGTAATCTCTTCTCCAGCAGCGTCGGTGCAACAAACACTAGGTCCGTTGCCCAGACTATGCACAGGCACGAGAACAAGATTACAACACCAAGGTCAGAGTGGAGCACAAGGGATAAGTTCTTCGAAGGACCAACGTCTAGCGCAAGATGACCAAGACTAGTCAGAGAAGAAAGATACTGCTAAGGGAAAAAACCTCCCTTGCTGGGTAGGCGAGCCTGGCAAGGATGGGGTTACCCCCGGAAACAAGCCTACGGGTCATCCCGGCAGGCCTGCTGGGGCTTACGAAGGCAGAACCACCCCACCGCACCACCTCATCACGACGCACGTCGTCGATCAGTGCGGTGTCAAGCTCCAAAGTGAGTAAGTGGCTGCTATTTACCACATGGCAGCCACTTCCTATAGGAAATACCTCCAAGTGACACCCGTCCTGCGACGTGTCGGACAAGCAGGTGCGAAGCTGGCAAAACAGCCCGGCAGGGCCTGCCGGGCGAGCTGTGATGTGACATTGAGCGACGCATTTAATGCGCTCTGTCAGCCTGCAGAGTAAGGTATGATATCACTGTTCGCTATCTAATCAGTGCATAATGACTGATTTGCCACTATGGTGACCCCTTTGTCTATAAAAGGAGGCCCAAGGCAACCGTAGAAAGGGTTGGCTAATCCATCCCCTCACACACTCATACGCGCGTAGCCGTTTTCTCCCCGAGGCAACCCTGCCAGGCAAGCGTGTTGCGCTCACCACCATTTTTCCACCATCAATCCACCAAAGCAGGAGTAGGGTTTTATGCCTCGCGGCGACCCGAACCTGGGTAAAGACTGCCCATGTGATCTCTACCGTGCTGTTCCACGCTCCTCTGCTCTTTGTGCAACGTGCCATCCCCCCGCCGAACCAGAAAGGGGCTCCTATTCCCATAGGTGGCCGTGGTTTCCCATGACATCTTTGGCGTGCCAGGTAGGTGGAGGTCATGTGCGAACCTGAAAGCGTGAGCAGCGCGTCATCTTCATCGCCATTTTCATCGTCGACGTCTCCATCGACTAAGGCGCCCAAGAAGAAACCCGGTGATGCATCTCACCCGTCCACCTCGAACGCTCCGCAACCCGCGGCCACCAACGCCGCGGGGAATGCAGAGGCACACAAGGATGTGGGTGCTGCAGGGGACATGGTCGACTCAGGCGGCGTCGTCACCACCTCTCCCGCGGGCCGAAACAGGAGTAGGAGGCACCAAAGGAGAGCAGCATCAGCAACATCCCAGTGGCCTTGCAGACTAAGGCATAGCCTAGTGGTGGGGAGGGGTTGATGCCTTCCCACCCACCCAGGTTCAAGGCATGGTACTTGCACTTTGGGTTTGTTGCACCAATTATACTGTAGGGGGTTCCCTTACAGTCTTTCTATCAAAAAAAACATCCCAGTGGCCATGCTCCACGAGGTACGAGCGAAGGGGTTATTCCATCTGTACCTCTTCCCCTTGCTGAAGGGCACAACCACAGTGGTGGCACCCAGACTGGGGCAAATCACCACCCTCTGGCCACTCCCGCCACGGGCGCGACCGTAGGGCGCGCGCCTCCCCCAGAGCGGGTTGACCCAGCCACCATGCCCAATGGAGCCGTTGGCCCTCAAGCGCCTTCACCGCGTCACTGTGCCATCCAAGTGGCTGGCTCGCAACAGCGAGGGCGCGACGTAGTCGCCACCGGCACCGTTAGAAGTTGGGCGACGGTACAATCTAGATCATCATCACTAATGCCAAGCACCGCTACGGAAGCCATGGCGTGAGCCCAGCTGCTATTGAGGTTCCCGCCGGCGGCCGATCAGATGGACGAATGGAGAGCCACCATTCAGAGTCTGATTGGGTTCGCCAAGGCTTGGGGCTCACAGCAAGCTGGCCCGCCACGGACTCCCCAAGCAACAACAACGGCTCGCGCTACTGGTCATATGGAAGGGGCCACCCCCACTGTGCAGTCCCCACCACGACAACCAACACGGGAGCTACGGAATCAAGAGCCCGACGACGTCTCGATGGCCTCTTCCGACCCTTGAGCACGTCCAGGCCAACGGTGAGCCCCGGAGGACAGGTGGAGGGGAGGCACACGCATCGTCGTCAAGCGACGCCGCGACGACCACCGTCAGACCAATGGGTGTGATGGTCCCAATGTCAACGAGCCTGCGCTCGAGAATAGCGGGTGCCTGCCTTTCGAGGTTGGGTGCCCTGCCTTTACTCGTGACCTGCGGCAAGTCCGTTGGCCATCCGCTCACATGTTCAAGCGAGAGATACCCGAGAAGTAATATGGAAGGTTGAACCCGGCAAAGTTCTTGAGCATCTACACCATCGTTGTTCAAGCTGCCGGAGGAAGAGATGAGAAGGTGTTTGCCAAATACTTCCCTTTGGCACTCAAGTCCAACGTGAGGTCTTGGCTGCTGCACCTGCCAGAGAACTCCATTTCGTCATGGACTAGCCTGTGCCATGAGTTCATTGGCGCCTTCACAGGCGGCCATCAAGAACCAGGACGACCCAGCGCCTTGCAGCTTCTCCAACAGAAAGAAGGAGAGACTCTCCGCAAGTATTTGCAGAGATTCAACAGAGTCCATAGAAATATCCCAAATATCCACCCAGCAGCTGTAATAGCTGCCATCCAATCGACTGTGCACAACCGCAGGATACGTTCCAAGATGAACGTGTGGTTGCCCAAGACTGTGAAGGAGCTTTACACCTTGGTGGACAAGTGCGCTCGGGTGGAGGAGGGAAGGAAACTCTGATAATCCCCAAGTGCAAGGAACCATCGTAGCAATTCCCAATGATGGAATTGATAAGTATGGAGTGCCGAACCCACAAGGAGCTAAAGGTAAGATCAATATTCTCTCAAGTCCTATCTTCCACTGATACGACTCTACGTACACCGAACGTTTGCTTCCAACTAGAAACGAGAAATAAAACTATGTTGTGGGTATGAAGAGGATAACTTTGCATGATATCGGAGATCTAAAATATAAAAGTAGGTGCTGTTATCATAAAGTTAGAATATATTACTAAATATTATAAATAGCGAGTGTGGAATAATGATGGGTCGGTGTGCGGAATTATCCTAGGCAATTGTTAACAAGTCCGGTAGTCGTCATTGCAATTTCATATGAGGGAGAGGCATAAGCTAACATACTTTCTCTTCTTGGATCATATGCACTTATGATTGGAACTCTAGCAAGCATCTGCAACTACTAAAGATCATTAAGGTAAAACCCAACCATAGCATTAAAGCATCAAGTCCCCTTTATCCCATACGCAGCAACCCCCTTACTCGGGTTTATGCTTCTGTCACTCAAGCAACCCACTATAAGCGAATCATGAACGTATTGCAACACCCTACAGCGGGAATCCCTCACGCTTGCGCGACACGGAGGGCACAATAGGACATCACCAAAATAAAACATACAACTCATAACAATCTATATCATAAATCAACCCAAAGACAAAGGATATCTACTCAAAACATCATAGGATGGCAACACATCATTGGATCATAATATGTGGCATAAAGCACCATGTTCAACTAGGGATTACAGCGGGGTGCGGGAGAGTGGACCGCGTAAAAGAGATGAGGATGGTGATGTTGATGAAGACGATCACCGCGGCGATGATTCCCCTCCCGATGGCACTCCGGTGCCACCGAGAGAGAGGAGGAGAGGTTCTCCCCCTTGTGCTTCCTCCTCCATGGCCTCCCCCCAGATGGGGAGAGGTTCTCCCTCTGGTCCTTGGCATTCATGGTGATGATGGCCCCTCCGGGATGCTCCTCCATGGCCTCCGATGACGATGGCCCCCTCCGACAGGGTGCCAGAGAGGGCCTAGATTGATTTCTCGTGGCTATAGAGGCTTGCGGCAGCGGAACTTCCGATCTAGGTTAATTTTTGGAGGTTTGGGTATTTATAGGAGAGGTTGGCGTCGAGAACAAGTCAGGGGGCCCCACGTGTAGTCCACGAGGCTCAGGAGTGGGCGCGCCCCCCACCCTCGTGGGGCCCATGGGACTCCCCTCCGATAGATTTTTGTTCCAGTATTTTTATATTTTCCAAAAAATTCTCCGTTGATTTTCAGCGCATTCTGAGAACTTTTATTTCTGCACAAAAACAACACCACGGTAGTTCTGCTGAAAACAGCGTCAGTCCGGGTTAGTTCTAATCAAATCATACCAAAATCATATAAAACAATAGTAAACATGGCATGGATACCTCATAAATTATCGATACACTGGAGACGTATCAGCATCCCAAGCTTAATTCCTGCTCATCCTCGAGTAGGTAAATGATAAAAGAAATAATTTATGAAGTGTCAATGCTAGCAAGTTCTTATGTTTGATCAATGATAGTTTCAAACACTTTTTATAGCATCATTATATATCATAATAGTAGCTCAACTCATAAAACTTCTCATGATCAAGTGACAAGCTATTCACATGTTAAAGTATAGATCATAAACTTTCTTGAAAACTAACAAATCGTGCTCTTAGTCATCAAAAAATTGCAATTCATCTTATTTTTGGGAAGGGTCTATGTAAGAGCTTTGATTCAGCAAACTCCACATACTCAACTATCATTTAATCTTTCACAATTGCTGACACTCATGTGATATTTGTGGGTTCAAAGCTTTAATCGGACACAGAGAAAGATAGGGGCTTATAGTTTTGCCTCCCGACCTTTTACCTCAAGGGTAATGTCAACAATAATAGTTCATGATAACTTACATCCAATTGGATATATATATCAGGATTTTTCCAACACAATGTGCTTGCCAAAGGATAAAATGTAAAAAGGAAAGGTGAAGATCACCATGACTCTTGTGACACCCGTATAATTAAGCTACAGTGAACCTCTGCTAATGATGCCACGTCACCTCGATTACTATTGCTAATCTCGCGTTAGTTCGAAACCGATTCAAATTCAAATTTGAAATAAGGGCAAACATCAAAAGTTTTCCAATATTAAAAACAAAATGTTCGGGTTGTGCCAGTTAATGCATAGATGATTATGATGTAGAATCCACATTTTTATATAATGAATAAATGCACTAAAAAGATTTAAACGGTAGCAAAAACATTATTTCAATGCCTTTGGTATTTTATAAAACACTAAACTATTTTATTTTGGGTTAAAACCTTTTGTGGCTGAGGGTTATTTTGAAACGTTATTTTAGGAGCTATAGTCATATTTTAATAAGTAAAAATAATGTGGAATTAAAATTAAAATAGAAAAGAAAAGTAAAAAAGAATAATAATAAAAGAGAACAAAAGAAAACAAAAGGACCCCCCTCTCCCCTGGACCTAGAGGCCCCCGGCCATCAGGCTGACGCCCACTGCCACCCACCGGCCCAACTGGCCCCCCACTCACTCCCTTAACCCCCCAACCGACCGAAACCCTAACCCCCACACCCCACTTCCCCCACGATCCCTTCTCCTCCCCCATCGATCTGGATCGGGGCAGGTAACCAGCGCCCTGGTGCCTCGTCGTTCGCCGCCCGTCGCCCTTGTCGCCGCCGCGCGGAAGACCACATCGCCGGAGCTTCCGCTCCCGCTGGATCTAGATCGGCACCCGAGCCGATCCCCGGTGCCACCGCTCGCCACCGCTCCGCCGTCGCTGGATTCGCCGCCTCCTCGTCTCCTCCTCACACCGCTGGATCTCGCCGTCGCCCGAAGCCGACTCACCGGACCGCTCCCTCACCGGACCTCTTCCTCTACGTCGTCGACCTCGTCCCCGTCCTCCGCCCCGAGCCCCGCTGCCCTTGACCCTGCGCCTCGCGGTGAGGCCCCCGACCTCTTCTCCTCCCATGACCCCGTACGCACGTGCTCACGACCGCACCGCTCCGCCTCGCGGCCACATGATGCGCCACCCGTCAGCCACACCGCCCGCCCCACTCACCACGCCCCTAACTGGCTGGTGCTTCGGCTCCCCTGCTGGTGCTCCTCTGCCGCCCGCGAGCCTGCTCTTCGCCGGCCCCGCACTCCGTCTCCCCCACGTCGGCCGGCCATCGCGGCCGCCTCAGCCACTTGGCTGAGCCCGCGCCTCCACATGGCGGCGCTCCCAGCGCCCATTGTCCGTTAGCCCGCCCCATTATGGCCCCTAGGGCCAATGACATGCGGGGCCCAGTCCCTGGAACAAAAGAAAAGGATATAATAAAAAGAATTAAAAATAAATAAATAAAACAAATAGTAATTAATTAATTAACTAAATTAATTAAGTTAATTAAATCCTGATTAGTTGACTAGTTGAATTTACTTAACCTGCTAATTAAACTAAATAACTGTTAATTAGTTATCTGCTACATGAGAATGGACCTGTGTCGGTTTGATCAAGTCAATGATCGTTGATCTTGACATCACCCTGATGTCATGCTAACGTCATAATGACATTTCCTAATTAAATTAATTCTGTTAATTCTAAAAATGAATTAAAACTTTAAAAATTAATATAAAATAAACCGTACCTCGGATGGAAAAACTTTGTACCTGAAAGTTGCTCAGAACAACGAGACGAATACGGATATTCAGCACGTTCGTCCGCCACACGTCCCTAGCATAGCGAACACACAACTTTCCCCCTCCGGTTCATCTGTCCGAAAACACGAATCACCGGGAATACTTTCCCGGATGTTTCCCCCTTCGCCGGTATCACCTCCTACTGCGTTGGGGCACACCTGGCACCGTTACTTGTTATGTCATGCATCGACGTGCATCTGTTTGCATTGTATTCATTGTTTCTTCCCTCTCTTCTCTCCGGTAGACTACGAGACTAACGATGCTACTGGTACCCCGATCGACTACGGTGTTGACGACCCCTCCTTGGCTGAGCTTCCAGGCAAGCCCCCCCCCCTCTTGATCACCAGATATCGCCTATTCTTCTCTATACTACTTGCATTAGAGTAGTGTAGAATGTTACTGTTTTCCGTTAATCCTATCCTGATGCATAGCCTGTCCTTGCTACTACTGTTGTTACCTTTACCTGCAATCCTACATGATTAGTATAGGACACTAGTGTTTCATCAGTGGCCCTACATTCTTGTCCGTCTGCCATGCTACACTATCGGGTGTGATCACTAGGGAGGTGATCACGGGTATACACTATATATTTTATACATGATACATGTGGTGACTAAAGTCGGGTCGGCTCGTGGAGCACCCATGAGTGATTCACGGATTGGGGCTGAAAGGACCTTTGTCCCAACGACCCTCTGTGTGGATCTTTGTGGCGGAGCGGCAGGGGTAGGTTGAGACCGCCTAGGTGAGAGGTGGGCCTGGCCTGGTCGGTGTCATGATTACATCCTTAACACACTAAACGAGATCTTGGTATTTGATCCGAGTCGGCCATTTGGTCTATACGCACTAACCAACTCGTGGGAAATATATGGGCACTTTCGGCGTCGTGGTATCGGCAAGCCTTCGTGGCGTGGCGGATCGGCGGCGAGCGCCAAATTGGACCGCGTAACACGACTTCCTTTGTAATGGAGGTTGCTAGGTCTGCTTCCGGCCGCCCACGCAACGTGCAGCTGTGCTAAGGGCGATGGGCCCAGACCCCTGCGCGCTTAGGTTTAGATCGGCGTGCTGACCTCTCTGTTGGCCTAGGTGGGGCTGCGACGTGTTGATCTTCCGAGGCCGGGCATGACCCAGAAAAGTGTGTCCGGCCAAATGGGATCAAGCGTGTTGGGTCATGTGGTGCACCCCTGCAGGGAAGTTTATCTATTCGAATAGCCGTGATCTTCGGTAACAGGACGACTTGGAGTTGTACCTTGACCTTATGACAACTAGAACCAGATACGTAATAAAACACACCCTTCCAAGTACCAGATACAACCCGGTGATCGCTCTCTAACAGGGCGACAAGGAGGGGATTGCCGGGTAGGATTATGCTATGCGATGCTACTTGGAGGACTTGATCTACTCTCTTCTACATGCTGCAAGGCGGAGGCTGCGAGCGTAGTCTTCGACATGATTAGTTATCCCCTCTTATTACGGCATTCTGCAGTTCGGTCCACGATATGGCCCTTTACACATATACCCATGCATATGTAGTGTAGCTCCTTGCTTGCGAGTACTTTGGATGAGTACTCACGGTTGCTTTCTCCCCCCTTTTTCCCCCTTTCCTTTCTTTCTGGTTATCGCAACCAGATGCTGAAGTCCAGGAGCCAGACGCCACCGTCGATGATGACTCCTACTACACTGGAGGTGCCTACCACTACGTGCAGCCCGGCGGCGACGACCGTGAGTAGTTAGGAGGATCCCGAGCAGGAGGCTGCGCGCTCTTCGATCTGTATCCCGGTTTGTGCCAGCCTTCTTAAGGCAAACTTGTTTAACTTATGTCCGTACTCAGATATTGTTGGTTCCATCGACTCGTCTATGATCGAGCACTTGTATTCGAGCCATCGAGGCCCTGGCTTGTATTATGATGCTTGTATGACTTATTTATGTTTTAGAGTTGTGTTGTGATATCTTCCGTGAGTCCACGATCTTGATCGTATTTGCGTGCATGATTAGTGTCTGATTGAATCGGGGCGTCACAAGTTGGTATCAGAGCCGACTGCCTGTAGGAATTCCCCTTCCACACTCCTTGGCCGAAGTCGAGTCTAGAAGTTGCAAAAACTTTGACTAACATGGCTGTGTGTCTTACGGGCACACGTCGCCATTGGGTGGTAGGAGGATCTTTTATTCCTCGACTTATACTCTGGGACTCTGACATCTCTTCTATTCGGGTTAAACGATTTTACTAACTCGAACTCTAGGTTCTCGATAATACTTTCTCCCGGAGAGCCCCTTATTCAGATGATCGTCTGCTGCTCCAGAAGGATCCGAAGATACTCTCCAATGTTCTCTTGAGACTTTATGGCGTCGCTTTTGCAATTCCCCTCCATCGATAAACCCCTATGGATAACCACGTATACTTGCCATTCATACAATGCTTCCTAGTTGATCTTGTTTTTACAAGATACACCGAAATTCTCTCTATTGTTTCAAGAATACTTTGTGCCTACTGCCTTGCAGTTCTTTGCCACATGAATACCCCTACGGATAATTCCTCGCTCTTACCGAGTATCGGCTCATCCCTAGGTGTTCATGTGTTTCATAAAATACTTCAAAATACTATCCGATCTTTCGAGAAGCCTCATTAGCCTATGGCTCTTGAAATGCTTGTCTGCCTGCATTTTGGTTAATTCCAAATGACTAGCAATATTCATGGATGTCCTTGCCTTTATCATCTTGGGTCCCTTGATTCAATATGTTGTGAATGTTGCAATCTTTAATCAGATCCTAGAATTCATCCTTTCGGCTCAGACGTCATTTTAAACATGAGCTGGATCTCGACCAATCGAATTGCCATCGATTGTACCCCTAAGCCTACTCAACTTATCCATCCTTGATCAGAGCGTTGCTTCTGATCCCCTGATTTGGAAATCATAATTCTTTTGCATTTGAACTTTGAATTAGTCATATTTTTCTATAATCAGATCTCCTTTCATTGTTTCTTCCTCTGGTTGAGTACCGATGCTCACATCAGATCCCTTGAGGACCACCGGATCCTTTGTTGGGTTTTATCCGATAGCGTCCTCCATATTCAATCACTTTGGAAGTTCTTTCTCCATTGGTAAATCCTATCCTCTGATTGAACAACCATGCTCTGCTTTCGAGCTTGTATTATTTACTCCGAAGTTTGTGGTATATGTTCCTAAGATGCCCTGATGGGTTGAACCTATGCCTTCCCTAATCCGTGTGAACCCGAAAGATTACACGGGTAATACTTATCTGGTATTGCACCAGGTAAAAAAAACTTTCAACAACTAATGTCATTTTTGAAATACGAGAGGTGAATGAAAGGTTATGCCTTGAACAAGTGGGAGTCGACATTGAACCCTGTGTTCATGCCCATGGACACGATGTATACCTTATCATGGAAGCTTCTCTTAAAATAATTATCCCCTTGTTATAAGTTCATCTTGTATCCGTGGACGTGGTTCCGACCATGTTTCTCCTTGATTCCGTTTCTCGTGCAAGTTTGAGCACTTGTCTTCTGTAGAGCAATACCCTAGTCCAACCTCTACCTTGATCTATCGTCGAGTATTACCCCCTGGTATCTCGAGATTATCATGGAACTGCATAACCTCTTATGAGTTCTTCATCAAGTACTACATTCTCACTGATTCCAATTTTTCACGGGCTCTGAGTTATTAAACACTCAAAGACACCGATAACTGAATCGATCTCGCACCGTGATTAAACAACTCTTGGTAACCTTCATTACTTACGAATTTGAACTCTATCACGTAAGTCCTAGCCTGCTCGACTATATCATTATCATGCTAAATTTTAACTGTGCTGTCGGGTCCTTCTTCCCGGAGCACAGATTTCGACGGTGAGCTAATCTTACAATCGATCTTCCTTGTTATATCGTTTGTCCTTGAACAACAAGCTTGATTTCGAGTTTTTGTCGTACCCGTGATTCCAATAACCTTTTTGCTTCATCATTCCGTTGACTTGATGTCATCGTCGATTAGTTACATCTTCTTGAAACCTCTCAACAAATGTGTCGGGATCATCATCAACATTCTGAGGTCTTCCAAGATATCTATCGAATTCTTGATGAGAAATACCATCCTTTGCCCTCGATGATTTAGGTTATCATTGACAACATTATTGCATTCCCTCCAACTCAAAACATGTTCTTGTTTTGTGTTGTACCTTGAGTTCCTTGCTATATAACTTATGTTATGTTCTATCATGGAGTATTACCATCTTTGATGTCAAGAATGTTGTGAGGACTGCTAGCAACCCTATTGCTTTGAAGTTAGTGGTCGACATTTCATTCTTAGACCATTGGTTGTCGAATCACCACAATAACATCGGTCATGCTACCTAAGCCCATATTTCGGGTGCACCTTTCAACCAATGTTTAAATTGGGTATGTTTTCCTCGAGCATATCTCCTTATATCATTTGATATGACAAATGTTATCTCCTTGTTCACATAATTGTGGAAATCCATCTTGTTGGAAATCTCGATGAATTATCGCTGATGTCCATCAGCCACCTCCTCACCTCTCCTTGAATTAATGATGAACTCTTGTTTCGGAACTCGCTTCCATAGTTCATTGCCCGAGAATCTTATAATGTCATCTCGTCAATTGCATTGCACCTTTTCTTCTCAGGCATCCTGACACCAATCGGATCTAAATCTCGGTCAGATATGATGGTTGGGACAACTTTCCAGGAGTTATGATGTTGTTCCTTTGATGACCCTGTAATATGATGTCATGTCTAGCACCCCCCCTGGCTGGAGGACCTATTATTATAATTTCTTTTGCAAGGCTAACCATTCTTCCTGGAGGAAATTGTAGGACTTATTTCGTGAAGCATGACTATGATACCCCGCTCCTCAACGAGAACATGGGAGGCACGATGCTAAATGTTTCTTGATCAGTTATCCAAACACCGTTGTATGGGTAACATCTTGATTAATCATTGCCTCTTTATCTGAGTGGTTGGGTACTTGCCCTCCTACCCTGTATGCCATGTTCTGTTTGTCCTTGGGAAGGATATACCCCTAAAATGTGTTTAAACACATTTTCCTTTGCATTGTTCTGTTTAACCTGGTAATAATATTTTCCATTCCATTGTTTGGTTTAACCTTTCTTGTGATCTATATGATCTAAGCAGTAATTTTCTCCTGCTTTTGTAAGCACCTCGGTGTACAATTCTGTTAGAAAGAACCTGTTACTTTTGTTGATGACATTCTAGTATCCACCGATGGACGAGAACTTTGCCTACTGGTCCGCCTCGTTCAACAAGCAGGAAAATGGTTCTCTTTGTCCCTCGCCCTTGGTACCGATGTTGTTGCCGACATAACCGACAGACTATCCTCTGACATGCCTTGCTTACATGATCGTGCAAGATGTCACCGTCCTTCCTACTTTTAACCCACATGGTGGGCCCATAACTCACAATTCCACAGGATCGAAACCTGACTCTCCTGTACACCTTATTGACAAAGTTATCCCTTGCTCTTGGTTTCGTAGGTAATTCGCGAGCCACCTTCCTAGTGATCTATTCTGGTATCAGACACAATACTTATTCCCGTTGCTTGAACCCCTTTCACACTTTGTTTTAGGCATCGAACGATTGCCTACCCATTTGAAACTTTGGTACCATCGTATATTGCACTGAACGAATTCACTGAAATACAACTCGTGGGGTACCTTGTGTATTTCCCATTGAGTTCACCGTCAGATGCCCAGCTTTGTGGAGATGCGTTCTTCCGAAGTTTTTCCCCTTGGTCGCGTTCGTAGGATGATGGAGATCTCGAAGAAAGGATGACGACTTGATCATGGTGACTTGAAGCAGAGAAATGAAGGCATCAACGAAAGGGATCAACCTTTTTGAAAGGGAAGCCAAGACCGAGAAGACTCGTTAGGTATTTAGCTACCAGCACCTTTCCCCCTTACTCCACCGCTTAAATCTCGGGACGAGATTTCTTGTTGTGGAGGAGAATTGTGACGCCCGGATAATTAAGCTACAGTGAACCTCTGCTAATGATGCCATGTCACCTCGATTACTATTGCTAATCTCGCGTTAGTTCAAAACCGATTCAAATTCAAATTCGAAATAAGGGCAAACATGAAAAGTTTTCCAATATTAAAAACAAAATGTTCGGGTTGTGCCAGTTAATGCATAGATGACTATGATGTAGAATCCACATTTTTATATAATGAATAAATGCACTGAAAAGTTTTAAACGGTAGCAAAAACATTATTTCAATGCCTTTGGTATTTTATAAAACACTAAACTATTTTATTTTGGGTTAAAACCTTTTGTGGCTGAGGGTTATTTTGAAACGTTATTTTAGGAGCTATAGTCATATTTTAATAAGTAAAAATAATCTAGAATTAAAATTAAAATAGAAAAGAAAAGTGAAAAGAAAAATAATAAAAGAGAACAAAAGAAAACAAAAGGACCCCCTCTCCCCTGGACCAAGAGGCCCCTTGGCCAACTGGGCCAGACGGCCAGCTGGACGACCCACTGGCCCAACTGGCCCCCCACTCACTCCCTTAACCCCCCACCCGACCGAAACCCTAACCCCCACACCCCACTTCCCCCCACGATCCCCTTCTGCTCCCCCCATCGATTTGGATCGGGGCAGGCAACCAGCGCCCTGGTGCCTCGTCATTCGCCGCCCGCCGCCCGTGTCGCCGCCGCGCGGAAGACCACCTCGCCGGAGCTTCCGCTCCCGCTAGATCTGGATCGGCACCCGAGCCAATCCCCGGTGCTAGCGCTCGCCACCGCTCCGCCGTCGCTGGATTCGCCGCCTCCTCGTCTCCTCCTCACGCCGCTGGACCTCGCCGTTGCCCGAAGCCGACTCACCGGACCGCTCCCTCGCCGGACCTCTTCCTCTACGTCGTCGACCTCATCCCCGTTCTCCGCCCCAAGCCCCCCTGCCCTTGACCCTGCGCCTCGCGGTGAGGCCCCCGGCCTCTTCTCCTCCCGACCCGACAAGACGCTGCTCACGACCAAGACCGCTCCACCTCATGGTCACATGCAAGGCGCCGCCCATGACCACTCACCACGCCCCTGCTGCTGGTGCGCCTCGGCTCCTTGTTGGTGCTCCTCCGCCGCTGCTCGCTTCTTCGCTCTTCAAGACCCGCCTCCCCACGCCCACGTCGGCCATCACATGGCCGCCTGCCATCGGCTTGGCCTCGCTTCACCTCCACTGTGGGCGAAGCGCCCCCAGGCGCCCGTCATCCGTTAGCCCGCCCCGTTATGGCCCTAGGGCCAATGACATGTGTGGCACAGTCCCTGGAACAAAAGAAGGATATAAAAAATGAATTAAAAATAAATAAATAAAACAAATATTAATTAATTAACTAAATTAATTAAGTTAATTAAATCCTGATTAGTTGACTAGTTGAATTTACTTAACCTGCTAATTAAACTAAATAACTGTTAATTAGTTATCAGTCTATGACAGAATGGACCCACGCGTTAGTTTGACCAAGTCAATTCACTCTTGACTGCTGACATCACCCAGATGTCATGTGATACATCTCCAGCGTATCTATAATTTTTGATTGCTCCATGCTATATTATCTATTGTTTTGGACTATATTGGGCTTTATTTTCCACTTTTATATTACTTTTGGGACTAACCTATTAACCGGAGGCCCAGCCCAGAATTGTTGTTTTTTGCCTATTTCAGTAATTCGAAGAAACGGAATATCAAACAGAGTCCAAACGGAATGAAACCTTCGGGAACGTGATTTTCTCATCAGATAAGATCCAGGAGACTTGGACCCTCGGTCAAGAAAGGAGGGAGGCGGCCATGAGGTGGAGGCGCCCCCTAGGGCGCCCCCGCCTCGTGGGCCCCAAGCTCCACCGACGTATTCCTTCCTCCTATATATACCTATGTACCCCCGACAGATCAGATATGGAGCCAAAAACCTGATTCCACCGCCGCAACTTTCTGTATCCACGAGATCCCATCTTGGGGCCTGTTCTGGAGCTCCGCCGGAAGGGGAATCCACCACGGAGGGCTTCTACATCATCATCATAGCCTCTCCGATGAAGTGTGAGTAGTTTACCTCAGACCTTCGGGTCCATAGTTAGTAGCTAGATGGCTTCTTCTCTCTTTTTGGATCTCAATACAATGTTCTCCCCCTCTCTCATGGAGATCTATTCGATGTAATCTTCTTTTTGCGGTGTGTTTGTTGAGACCGATGAATTGTGGGTTTATGATCAAGATTATCTATGAGCAATATTTGAATCTTCTCTGAATTCTTTTATATTAGTTATCTTTGCAAGTCTCTTCGAATTATCCGTTTGGTTTGGCCAACTAGATTGGTAGTTCTTGCAATGGGAGAAGTGCTTAGCTTTGGGTTCAATCTTGCGGTGTCCTTTCCCAGTGACAGTAGGGGCAGCAAGACACGTATTGTATTGCTGCCATCGAGGATAACAAGATGGGGTATTTATCATATTACATGAATTTATTCCTCTACATCATGTCATCTTGCTTAAGGCGTTACTCTGTTTTCATTAACTTAATACTCTAGATGCATGCTGGATAGCGGTCGATGAGTGGAGTAATAGTACTAGATGCAGGCAGGAGGCGGTCTACTTGTCTCGGACGTGATGCCTATATACATGATCATACCTAGATACTCTCATAACTATGCTCAATTCTGTCAATTGCTCAACAGTAATTCGTTCACCCACCGTGAAATACTTATGCTCTTGAGAGAAGCCACTAGTGAAATCTATGGCCCCCGGGTCTATTTTCATCATATTAATCTTCCTACGCTTTATTATTGCTTTGATTTTTTACTTTGCCTTTTATTTTACCTTGCATCTTTATACCAAAAACACCAAAAATATTATCTATCATTTCTATCAGATCTCACTCTCGTAAGTGACCGTGAAGGGATTGACAATCCCTATTCGCGTTGATTGCGAGGAGTTATTTGCTTTGTGTAGGTACGAGGGACTTGCGCGTGGCCTCATACTGGATTGATACATTGGTTCTCAAAAACTAAGGGAAATACTTACGCTACTCTGCTGCATCATCCTCTCCTCTTCGGGGAAAACCAACGCAAGCTCAAGACGTAGCTAGAAGGATTTCTGGCGCTGTTGCCGAGGAGGCTTACGCAAGGTCAAGTCAAGATTTGGACTCCCGACAACGAGCCATTTCTGGCGCCGTTGCCGGGGAGTCTACGCAAAAGTCAACATACCAAGTACCCATCACAATCCCTTATCTCTCGCATTACATTATTTGCCATTTGCCTCTCGTTTTCCTCTCCCCCATGTCACCCTTGCCGTTTTATTCGCCCTCTCTTTTCCGTTTGCCTTTTTCTCGCTTGCTTGTCGTTATGGCTAGTCTTATATCTTCTCCGTTGTCTCCTGAGAATGAAGTTCTAAATTTTAAGCAAAGGGAGGGAGAAAATCTAAAAGACGCTTGGTATAGAATTTGCAATGCTCAAAATAGATCTACCAGGAAGCAATCTACTTCTGTTATTCTTTGCAATTTTTATGTAGGTGCTAATCCTTGGTATAGATATATCCTCGATACCATTACCGGAGGGAATTTCTTGGGTAGCCATACTTTTGATTCTTATAATGCTATGATATATTTATTTGGCTCACCACCTCCTTTGTTTAATGGAACTATGTTAATTTTGGAGCATGTAATGCAAAGACTTGAAATTATTGAAAATAAAGTTGCTACCGTCGAGTTAATTGAAAATCTAGATAAAAAGATCCACAATCAAATTACCCAATATGGATCTAAGGTAGGAGTAACTTTGAAAAATATTAAGGAGAAGGAACCCATAGTTAATGAGAAAATAAATCAAGATTCCTCTAGAATTGATAAATTTGAGGGTATTATTACCAACTTGGGAACCGCTTTTTCTTTCGTAAAAAATACTCCAAGTCCACCTACTAAAGTTGCTAAGCTCATGTGTGTTCCTAAGAATAAGGGTGAATCCTCTAGTAAGGAAAACGCGGATCTTAAATCTATAAGTATTCATCCCAATCTTTTTGCTATCATTAAGGAACCATTTGCCACGAATGAATTTTTTGATCTTTTGCCTAAAGGTTTGCTAATTACTAGAAAGAAAGAAATTTCTAAGGAAGGTAGATGCCTCATTGAAGAATTGCCTACCAAAGATGGCAATACCTAGATCTATCCTTGCTTTTATGCCTAGCTAGGGGCGTTAAACGATCGCTTGTTGGGAGGCAACCCAATTTTATTTTTAGTTTTTTTTTGTTTCTGTTTAGGAATAAATAATCCATCTACCTTCTGTTTAGATGTGGTTTATGTTTTAATTAGTTTTTGTGCCAAGTTAAACCTATAGGATCTTCTTGGATAATAGTTATTTGATCTTGCTGTAATTTCCAGAAACTTTCGGTTCATGAAAACAATTGTTAAAAATCACCAGAACGTGATAAATAGTGATTCCAATTGCTTCTGATCAATAAAAAATTTGCCTAGGTCATCCTATTTTGGCTGAATTTTTGCAGTTCCAGGAGTTTGCGTTAGTTACAGATTACTACAGACTATTCAGTTTTTGACAGATTCTGTTTTTCGTGTGTTGTTTGCTTATTTTGATGAATCTATGGCTAGTAAAATAGTTTATAATCCATAGAGAAGTTGGAATACAGTAGGTTTAACACCAACATAAATAAATAATGAGTTCATTACATTACCTTGAGATGATCTTTTATTTTCTTTCGCTAACGGAGCTTACGAGATTTCTGTTGAGTTTTGTGTTGTGAAGTTTTCAAGTTTTGGGTGAAATATTTTGATGGATTATGGAACAAGGAGTGGCAAGAGCCTAAGCTTGGGGATTCCCATGGCACCCCAAGATAATCCAAGGACACCAAAAATTCAAAGCTTGGGGATGCCCCGGAAGGCATCCCCTCTTTCGTTCACTTCCATCGGTAACTTTACTTGGAGCTATATTTTTATTCACCACAAGATATGTGTTTTGCTTGGAGCGTCTTGTATTATTTGCGTCTTTGCTTGTTAGTTTACCACAATCATCCTTGATGTACATACCTTTTGAGAGAGCCATACATGAATTGGAATTTGTTAGAATACTCTATGTGCTTCACTTATATCTTTTGAGCTTTATAGTTTTGCTCTATGTGCTTCACTTATATCTTTTGAGCTTTATAGTTTTGCTCTAGTACTTCACTTATATCTTTTAGAGCACGGTGGTGGATTTGTTTTAAAGAAACTATTGATCTCTCATGCTTCACTTACATCATTTTGAGAGTCTTAAATAGCATGGTAATTTGCTTAAATTAATAATATGCTTGGTATTCAAGATTTGTAAAACTTTCTTTTGAGTGTGTTGAATACTAAGAAAAGTTTGATGCTTGATAATTGTTTTGAGATATGAAGGTGGTAATATTAGAGTCATGCTAGTTGAGTAGTTGTGAATTTGAGAAATACTTGTGTTAAAGTTTGTGATTCCCATAGCATGCACGTATGGTGAACCGTTATGTGATGAAGTCGGAGCATGATTTATTTATTGTTTGTCTTCCTTATGAGTGGCGGTCGGGGACGAGCGATGGTCTTTTCCTACCAATCTATCCCCCTAGGAGCATGCGCGTTATACTTTGCTTTGATAACTTGTAGATTTTTGCAATAAGTATATGAGTTCTTTATGACTAATGTTGAGTCCATGTATTATACGCATTTTTCTCACCCTTCCACCATTGCTAGCCTCTCTAATACCGCACACTTTTCGCCAGTATCTTACACCCACCATAAACCTTCCTCAAAACAGCCACCATACCTACCTATTATGGCATTTCCATAGCCATTCCGAGATATATTGCCATGCAACTTTCCACCGTTCTGTTCATTATGACACGCTCCATCATTGTCATATTGCTTAGCATGATCATTTAGTTGACATCGTATTTGTGGCAAAGCCACCATTCATAATTCTTTCATACATGTCACTTATGAATCATAGCATATCCCGGTACACCACCGGAGGCATTCATATAGAGTCACATTTTGTTCTAAGTCTCGAGTTGTAAGAAAAATAAAAGTGCGATGATCATCATTTTTAGAGCATTGTCCCAAGTGAGGAAAGGATGATGGACACTATGATTCCCCCATAAGTCGTGATGAGACTCCGGACGAAAAATAAAAAAGAAAAGAAATGAAAAGAGGCGAAAAAGAAAGAAAGAGAAAAGGCCCAAATAAAAAAATGAGAGAAAAAGAGAGAAGGGACAATGTTACTATCCTTTTACCACACTTGTGCTTCAAAGTAGCACCATGATCTTCATGATAGAGAGTCTCTCATTTTGTCACTTTCATTTACTAGTGGGAATTTTTCATTATAGAACTTGGCTTGTATATTCCAATGATGGGCTTCCTCAAATTGCCTTAGGTCTTTGTGAGCAAGCGAGTTGGATGCACACCCACTTAGTTTCATTTGTTGAGCTTTCATATACTTATAGCTCTAGTGCATCCGTTGCATGGCAATCCCTACTCACTCACATTGATATATATTGATGGGCATCTCCATAGCCCGTTGATACGCCTAGTTTATGTGAGACTATCTTCCCTCTTTTTGTCTTCTCCACAACCACCATTCTATTCCACATATAATGCTATATCCATGGCTCACGCTCAATTATTACGTGAAGATTGAAAAAGTTTTGAGAATGTCAAAAGTATGAAACAATTGCTTGGCTTGTCATCGGGGTTGTGCATGATTTAAATATTTTGTGTGGTGAAGATAGAGCATAGCCAGACTATATGATTTTGTAGGGATAACTTTCTTTGGCCATGTTATTTTGAGAAGACATAATTGCTTTGTTAGTATGCTTGAAGTATTATTATTTTTATGTCAATATGAACTTTTGTCTTGAATCTTTCGGATCTGAATATTCATACCACAATTAAGAAGAATTACATTGAAATTATGCCAAGTAGCACTCCGCATCAAAAATTCTCTTTTTATCATTTACCTACTCGAGGACGAGCAGGAATTAAGCTTGGGGATGGCTGATACGTCTCCAACGTATATATAATTTTTGATTGCTCCATGATATATTATCTATTATTTTGGACTATATTGGGCTTTATTTTCCACTTTTATATTACTTTTGGGACTAACCTATTAACCGGAGGCCCAGCCGAGAATTACTGTTTTTTGCCTATTTCAGTATTTCGAAGAAACGGAATATCAAATGGAGTCCAAACGGAATGAAACCTTCGGGAACGTGATTTTCTCATCAGATAAGATCCAGGAGACTTGGACCCTCAGTCAAGAAAGGAGGGAGGCGGCCATGAGGGTGCAGGGCGCGCCCCCTGCCTCGTTGCCCCGCGAAGCTCCACCGACGTACTCCTTCCTCCTACATATACCTACGTACCCCTGATAGATCAGATATGGAGCCAAAAACTTCCACCGCCGCAACTTTCTGTATCCACGAGATCCCATCTTGAGGCCTGTTCCGGAGCTCCGCAGGAAGGGGAATCCACCACGGAAGGCTTCTACATCATCATCATAGCCTCTCCGATGAAGTGTGAGTAGTTTACCTCAGACCTTCGGTTCCATAGTTAGTGGCTAGATGGCTTCTTCTCTCTTTTTGGATCTCAATACAATGTTCTCCCCCTCTCTCGTGGAGATCTATTCGATGTAATCTTCTTTTTGCGGTGTGTTTGTTGAGACCGATGAATTGTGGGTTTATGATCAAGATTATCTATGAGCAATATTTGAATCTTCTCTGAATTCTTTTATGTATGATTGGTTATCTTTGAAAGTCTCTTCGAATTATCCGTTTGGTTTGGCCAACTAGATTGGTAGTTCTTGCAATGGGAGAAGTGCTTAGCTTTGGGTTCAATCTTGCGTGTCCTTTCCCAAAGGATGAGGGGTAGCAAGGCACGTATTGTATTGTTGCCATCGAGGATAACAAGATGGGTTATTTATCATATTGCATGAATTTATTCCTCTACATCATGTCATCTTGCTTAAGGCGTTACTATGTTTTCACTAACTTAATACTCTAGATGCATGCTGGATAGCGGTCGATGAGTGGAGTAATAGTAGTAGATGCAGGCAGGAGTCGGTCTACTTGTCTCGGACATGATGCCTATATACATGATCATACCTAGATACTCTCATAACTATGCTCAATTCTGTCAATTGCTCAACAGTAATTCGTTCACCCACCGTGAAATACTTATGCTCTTGAGAGAAGCCACTAGTGAAATCTATGGCCCCCAGGTCTATTTTCATCATATTAATCTTCCTACGCTTTATTATTGCTTTGCTTTTTTACTTTAACTTTTATTTTACCTTGCATCTTCATACCAAAAACACAAAAAATATTATCTATCATCTCTATCAGATCTCAATCTCGTAAGTGACCGTGAAGGGATTGACAACCCCTATTCGCGTTGGTTGCGAGGAGTTATTTGCTTTGTGTAGGTACGAGGGACTTGCACGTGGCCTCCTACTGGATTGATACCTTGGTTCTCAAAAACTGAGGGAAATACTTACGCTACTCTGCTGCATCATCCTCTCCTCTTCAGGGAAAACCAACGCAAGCTCAAGATGTAGCATCATGCTGACGTCATAATGACATTTCCTAATTAAATTAATTCTGTTAATTCTAAAAATGAACTAAAACTTTAAAAATTAATATAAAATAAACCGTACCTCGGATGGAAAAACTTTGTACATGAAAGTTGCTCAGAATGATGAGACGAATCCAGATAAGCCGCTTGTTCATCCGCCACACGTCCCTAGCATAGCGAACACGCAACTTTCCCCCTCCAGTTCATCTGTCCGAAAATGCAAAACGTCGGGAATAATTTCCCGGATGTTTCCCCCGTCGCCGGTATCACCTCCTACTGCGTTGGGGCACACCAGGCACCGTTACTTGTTATGTCATGCATCGAAATGCATCTGTTTGCATTGTATTCATTGTTTCTTCCCCCTCTTCTGTCCGGTAGACTACGAGACTGACGCTGCTACTGGTACCCCGTTCGACTACGGTGTTGACGACCCCTCCTTGGCTGAGCTTCCAGGCAAGCCCCCCCCCCCTTGATCACCAGTTATCGCCTATTCTTCTCTATACTGGTTGCATTAGAGTAGTGTAGCATGTTACTGTTTGCCGTTAATCCTATCCTGATGCATAGCCTATCCTTGCTACTACTGTTGTTTCCTTTACCTGCAATCCTACATGCTTAGTATAGGATGCTAGTGTTTCATAAGTGGCCCTACATTCTTGTCCGTCTGCCATGCTATACTATCGGGCCGTGATCACTAGGGAGGTGATCACGGGTATATACTATATATTTTATACATGATACATTTGGTGACTAAAGTCGGGTCGGCTCGTGGAGCACCCGCGAGTGATTCACGGATTGGGGGCTGAAAGGAACTTTGTCCCAATGGCCCTCTATGTGGATCTTTGTGGCGGAGCGACAGGGCAGGTTGAGACCGCCTAGGTGAGAGGTGGGCCTGGCCCTGGTCGGTGTCCGCGGTTACATCCTTAACACGCTTAACGAGATCTTGGTATTTGATCTGAGTCTGGCCATTTGGTCTATACGCACTAACCAACTACGTGGGAAAGATATGGGCACTCGACGTCGTGGTATCAGCCGAAGCCTTCGTGACGTCAGCGACTGAGCGGCGCGTGCCAGATTGGACTGCGTAACTTGACTTCCTTTGTAATGGAGGTTGCTAGGTCTGCTTCCGGCCGCCCACGCAACGTGCAGGTGTGCTAAGGGCGATGGGCCCGCACCCACAATAGGCGCTTAGGTTTAGACCGGCGTGCTGACCTCTCTGTTGGCCTAGGTGGGGCTGCGACGTGTTGATCTTCCGAGGCCGGGCATGACCCAGAAAAGTGTGTCCAACCAAATGGGATCAAGCGTGTTGGGTTATGTGGTGCACCCCTGCAGGGAAGTTTATCTATTCGAATAGCCGTGATCTTCGGTAACAGGACGACTTGGAGTTGTACCTTGACCTTATGACAACTAGAACCGGATACTTAATAAAACACACCCTTCCAAGTGCCAGATACAACCCGGTGATCGCTCTCTAGTAGGGCGATGAGGAGGGGATTGCCGGGTATGATTATGCTATGCGATGCTACTTGGAGGACTTCAGTCTACTCTCTTCTACATGCTGCAAGACGGAGGCTGCCAGAAGCGTAGTATTCGACATGATTAGTTATCCCCCTCTTATTCTGGCATTCTGCAGTTCAGTCCACTGATATGGCCCTTTACACATATACCCATGCATATGTAGTGTAGCTCCTTGCTTGCGAGTACTTTGGATGAGTACTCACGGTTGCTTTCTCCCCCTTTTCCCCTTTCCTTTCTTTCTGGTTGTCGCAACCAGATGTTGGAGTCCAGGAGCCAGACGCCACCGTCGACGACGACTCCTACTACACCGGAGGTGCCTACGACTACGTGCAGCCCGCTGACGATGACCAGGAGTAGTTAGGAGGATCCCAGGCAGGAGGCCTGCGCCTCTTTCGATTTGTATCCCAGTTTGTGCTAGCCTTCTTAAGGCAAACTTGTTTAACTTATGTCTGTACTCAGATATTGTTGCTTCCGCTGACTCGTCTATGATCGAGCACTTGTATTCGTGCCCTCGAGGCCACTGGCTTGTATTATGATGCTTGTATGACTTATTTATGTTTTAGAGTTGTGTTGTGATATCTTCCCGTGAGTCCCTGATCTTGATCGTACACGTTTCCGTGCATGATTAGTGTACGATTGAATCGGGGGCGTCACAACTCTTGTATAAGGTATAAGACAAGAATAAAAGATAGGCCCTTCGCAGAGGGAAGCAGAGGTTGTCATGTGCTTTTATAGTTGGATGCACAAAATCTTAATGCGAAAGAATGTCACTTTATATTGCCACTTGTGATAGGAACCTTTATTATGCAGTCCGTCGCTTTTATTGCTTCCATATCACAAGATCGTATAAAGCTTATTTTCTCCACAGTAATACATCATACATATTTAGAGAGCAGTTTTTATTGCATGCAAGAATGACAACTTACTTGAAGGATCTTACTCAATCCATAGGTAGATATGGTGGACTCTCATGGCAAAACCGGGTTTAAGGATATTCGGAAGCACAAGTAGTATTTATACTTGGTGCAAAGAATTTGGCTAGCATGAGGGGGAAAGGCAAGCTCAGCATGTTGGATGATCCATGACAATATACTTTATTTCGGATAGAAGAAGACATAACCCATTACGTTATCTTCCTTGTCCAACATCAACCTTTTAGAATGTCATATTTTAATGAGTGCTCACAATTACAAAATATGTCCAAGATAGTATATTTATATGTTAAATCTCTCTTCCTTCAATATTCTTTCATGAATTGTTCAAGTGACCAATTCTGTGTTCGCTAACTTTCAATAAGTTTACTGCCTATACTTATTTTGTGTGAAGTCATTACTCCCCATGGTATAAGCATATGAAACATATATAAATTCCGATTTATGATATTCAATTCATTCAACCATTTACTCATAGGATATACGTGAAGCACATGAGTAAATGACAAACTACTCCAAAAGATATAAGTGAAGGACACTGAGTAGTCAAATAATTAACTAGCCATGGGAGGATTCTTTTTCATTCAAGATTTCAAGCAAAACACATATCATGTGACGAATAAAAATATAACTCCGAGTAAGGTATATTCATAGTTTCGAAGACGAAAGAGGGGATGCCTTCCGGGGCATCCCCAAGCTTAGGCGCTTGACTCTTCCTTGAATATTACCTTGGGGTTCCTTGGTCATCCCCAAGCTTAGGGTCTTTCCGCTCCTTATTCTCCTCACATCGATATCTCACCCAAAGCTTGAAAACTTCAATCACACAAAACTTAACGGAACTTCGTGAGATAGGTTAGTATGATAAAGAGTAAACCATTCACTTTGGTACTGTGAAAGACAAGGCTTATAATTGTTCTCACACAATACCTAATGTACCATATCATTTCTACAATTTATATTGAGAAATATAATCCATAGAAACTAGAAAACAAGCAAACTATGCAATGAAAACAGAATCTGTCAGAAACAGAACAGTCTGTAATGATCTGAACATCAACCATACTTCTGTTACACCAAAAATTATGAAATAAATTCGTGGACGTGAGGAATTTGTCTATTAATCTTCTGCAAAAAGAATAAACTCAAAATCACTCTTCTCTAAAAAATGGCAGCTAATATCGTGAGCGCAAAGTTTCTGTTTTTTACAGCAAGATTACATTAACTTTCACCCAAATCTTCCCAAAGGTCTTACTTGGCACTTTATTGAAATAAAAAGCTATAAAACATGATTACTACAATATCTTAATCATGTAAACAGACAAAAACAGTAAGGGTAAATATTGGGTTGTCTCCCAACAAGCGCTTTTCTTTAATGCCTTTTTAGCTAGGCATGATGATTTCAATGATGCTCACATAAAAGAAAAGAATTGAAACATAAAGAGAGCATCACGAAGAATATGAATAGAACATTTGAATCTAGCCCAATTCCTATTCCTAGGGATTTTGTGAACACATAATTTATAGGAACAAGAATGAACTAGCATAGGAAGGCAAAACAAGTATAACTTCAAAACTTTAAGCACATAGAGAGGAAACTTGATATTATTGCAACTGCTACAAGCATATATTCCTCCCTCGTAATAACTTTAAGTAGCATCATAAATGAATTCAACAATATAACCATCACATAAAGCATTCTTTTCATGATCTACAAGCATAGAAAATTTTCTACTCTCCACATAAGCAAAATTCTTCTCATTCGGAATAGTGGGATCACTAATTCCTAAAGTTGACACTCTTCCAAACCCGCTTTAGATGATAGCATTATTCATACTCCAAAATATGTAAGTGAAGTTCATGGAGCATTCTACAATTAATATAGACTAACTAATATCCAAGCTCAAAATATATAAGTGAAGCACACGAAGCATTCTATAAAACCATGCTCAAAAGATTTAAGTGAAGCACAAAGAGCATTCTATAAGGTCATACTCAAAAGATATAAGTGAAGCACATGAATCATTCCATAAATTGATGAAGGGACATATCATACTAGCATGGTTCTTAAAGAAAAATAAAAACACAAAGGACACAAATCATGTGAACAAAACAAAAACGAGGTATACCGATAATTGTTGAAGAAGAAAGATGGGATGCCAACCGGGGCATACCCAAGCTTAGATGCTTGAGTATCCTTGGAATATTTACTTGGGGTGCCTTGGGAATCCCCAAGATTGAACTCTTGCCTCTCTTTATTCTTCTCATATTGATAGCTCCTCGATCTTCGAACACTTCATGCACACAAAACTTTAGCAAAAACTTTGTGAGATCCGTTAGTATAATAAAGCAAATCACTACCTTTAGGTATTGTTGAAAACTTATTCCAATTTCATATTAGAACTATATATACTGTATTCCAACTTCACCTTGGTTCATACCCCCTGATACTACCCATAGATTCATCAAAATAAGCGATCAACACATAGAAAACAGAATTTGTCAAAAACAGGACAGTGTGTAGTAATCTGGAAGTTTAGTAAACTTATGTAACTCCAAAAAATTATAAAAAATTATGACAATTTAAAAAATTTGTACAGAAGTAATGTGCAAAAGTTTTCATACCCATTTGACTTTCCAGTAAAAAAGTTAAATTCACACACTAGATCAAAAGTTTCTGTTTTTGTTGTGCACATAGTAAACAAGCAATCTAATCATCCTAAAACCAAAGCTTAGCACATTATTTTTATAATACAATGGATTTATGCAAGGAGATAATTATTTTCAGAGAAGCTTCCATGAATTTTTTACATTGTTTCCATGAGCATGAACACAAGTGCTCAAGGTCGACCCTCACTTCTTCAATGCATAATCTTCCAATCACTTCTCTTATAGAAAAACTTTTTTGGCATGAGAGGCAAGTATTTTGTTGTATTTTAATTCTTTTAAATTTTTTTGTATGTTCAACCCACAACTAAACAGAAACAAAAAGGAAAAACAAAATCTACTTAGTGAAGAAAGCAAACAATCACACACGAGAATACCAACCCCACGCTATTGCTCCCCGGCAACGGCGCCAGAAAAGAGCTTGATAATCCCCAAGTGCAGGGAATCATCATAGCAATTCCCAATGATGGAAGTGATAAGTATGGAGTGTCAAACCCACAAGGAGCTAAAGGTAAGATCAATATTCTCTCAAGTCCTATCTGCCATCGACACGACTCTCACGTTACCTTTGAACGTTTGCTTCCAACTAGAAACGAGAAATAAAACTATGTTGTGGGTATGAAGAGGATAATTTGCATGATATCGGAGAGCTAAAATATAAAAGTAGGTGCTGTTATCATAAAGTTAGAATATATTACTAAATATTATAAATAGCGAGTGTGGAATAATGATGGGTCGGTGTGCGGAATTATCCTAGGCAATTGTTAACAAGACCGATAGTCGTCATTGCAATTTCATATGAGGGAGAGGCATAAGCTAACATACTTTCTCTTCTTGGATCATATGCACTTATGATTGGAACTCTAGCAAGCATCTGCAACTACTAAAGATCATTAAGGTAAAACCAAACCATAGCATTAAAGCATCAAGTCCCCTTTATCCCATATGCCACAACCCCTTTACTCGGGTTTATGCTTCTGTCACTCAAGCAACCCACTATAAGCGAATCATGAACGTATTGCAACACCCTACAGCGGGAATCCCTCGTGCTTGCACGACACGGAGGGCACAATATGATAGAACTAAAATAAAACATACAACTCATACCAATCTATATCATTAATCAACCCAAAGACAAAGGATATCTACTCAAAACATCATAGGATGGCAACACATCATTGGATCATAATATGTGGCATAAAGCACCATGTTCAAGTAGGGATTACAGCGGGGTGCGGGAGAGTGTACCGCGTAAAAGAGATGAGGATGGTGATGATGATGGTGATGTTGATGAAGACGATCACCGGGGCGATGATTCCCCTCCCAGTGGCACTCCGGCGCCACCGAGAGAGAGGAGGAGAGGTTCTCCACCTTGTGCTTCCTCCTCCATGGCCTCCCCCCTAAATGGGGAGAGGTTCTCCCTCTGGTTCTTGGCCTTCATGGCGATGATAGCCCCTCTGGGATCCTCCTCCATGGCCTCCGGTGATGATGGCCCCCTCCGGCAGGGTGCCAGAGAGGGCCTAGATTGATTTCTCATGGCTACAGAGGCTTGCGGTGGCGGAACTTCCGATCTAGGTTAATTTCTAGAGGTTTGGGTATTTATAGGAGAGGTTGGCATCGAGAACAAGTCAGGGGGCCCCACGGGTAGTCCACGAGGCACAGGGGCGCGCCCCCCACCCTCGTGGGGCCCATGGGACTCCCCTTCGATTGATTTTTTTCTAGTATTTTTTATATTTTCTAGAAAAATTCTCCATTGATTTTCAGCGCATTCCGAGAACTTTTATTTCTGCACAAAAAAAACACCACGGTAGTTCTGCTGAAAACAGCGTCAGTCCGGGTTAGTTCTAATCAAATCATACCAAAATCATATAAAACAATAGTAAACATGGCATGAATACTTCATAAATTATCAATACATTGGAGACGTATCAAACTCCGTGGAGAGGAAGATTGCGTCGACATCGACTCCGAGGATGACGATGAATCCACCAGTCAAAAGAATAAGAACAAGAAGCGCAACAAGAGGCGCAAGGATAATGCAGTGATGACCGTCAAAGGACCGGGGACGTTTAGTACTGGCAAGAAGGCTAAGGCCGAAGCCCCCGACAAGGAAGCTGCCGCGTGCGCTGACTGCCAAGAGGCTGCGGCTACCGAGAAGGCCGGGAAAGCGACGGGCCGTACTGCAAGATCCATCGGACGAAGGGCCGCGATCTCCAAGAGTGTCATCAGGTTAAGCAGCTCATCAAGACGCGGAGGGCTGAATATGAGAAGCGTGATAAGGAAAAAGGTCAGAATGGTACTGGCGGGAAGGGCCGAGGCGGTGAAGCAAATTGCCCCGGCAAGGCTTTTCGGAACCAAGGAAAACCCGCAAGGGGCCGAGAGAAGGAAGTTTGCAATGATGAGAGTGATGGAGGGGATCAAGAGGAAACTAGCGAGCAAGAGTTCCAGAAGGCCACTGACGCCCTGTGCATTAACGGGGGTGCATCTTTGCACTACTCTTACCGCCAAATCAAACGGTGGGCGCGTAAGGTCAATGCCGTGGAGCCAGCGGCACAGTCTCGGAAGCCGCTCAAATGGTCACGCACGCCCATCATCTTTGACGAAGAGGACCATCCCGACCGCACCACCGCGGTAGGGTGTTTGACGTTGTTGGTCTCTCCAACGATTCGCAACCTCAAAGTCACACAGATGTTGGCTGATGGCGGGGCCGGGGGTAATCTGATTTCCCCAAAGGTTATCACCAAGCTTCAGATAGCATAGGGAGAACTAAAGGTTATGTGCACTTTTCAAGGAGTTAATCACGGTAGGAGTCATCCTAAGGGAAAGATCATGTTGCCAGTGACATTTGGGGAGAATTGAACTAGCAGACTAAGAAGGTTGTGTTTGATGTGGTCGACCTCCCCCTGCCGTATAATGGGATCCTTGGACGGCCAGCTCTGGCAAAATTCATGGCGGCATCCCACTATGCCTAAAACACCTTGAAGATGCCAGGGCCAGTAGGAGTCATTTCCATTCCGTCAGATGAGAAAGACGCAATCATTTGCGTGGATAATATGTACTGGGACGCAATGGTGGCAGAGCCACAGCTGCGGCAGTTCCCGCCAAGGAAAATAGAGGAAATAAGAAGGATAGTAGGGACGCCAGCAAGGAATTCAGGAAGCGCACCTCTTCGGAGTGTGCTGCGCTTGTTGATGACTTGCCGGAGAGTTCCAATAGCAAGAGATCCAAGATCGCTGCACCACATGTGAAGAAGGTCCCCGCATGGCTGGCTGACGTTGATAGTACCTTCACTATCAGCGCCACCCTTGATGGCAAATAGGAAAGCGCGCTTGTTTCCTTCCTGCGGGCCAATATCTATGTGTTTGCCTAGCAACCATCTGATATCCCTAGTGTTCCCAGGGAGGTAATTGAGCACCACCTTGCTGCCTGCTCACATGCCCGGCCCATTAAGCAGAAGGTTCGAAACAGGCCTTGGAAAGGCAGCGGTTCATTGCCGAAGAGATTAAGAAGCTTGAGGCAGCTGGTCTGGTCAGAGGAGTACTATATCTGACATGGTTAGCAAACCTGGTGGCCGTACGCAAGGCTAACGGAAAATGGAGGCTTCACATAGATTTCAAAGATCTCAACAAGGCTTGGCCGAAGGACCCGTTTCCCTTGCCGCACATTGACCAGATTGTGGACTCCACTTCAGGTTGTGATTTGCACTCCTTTTTGGATGCATACTTTGGGTATCATCAGATCTTCATGTCCAAGGAAGACGAAGAGAAGACCTCGTTCATCACCCAATGTGGTATGTACTGCATTGTGCGCATGCCTTTCGGGTTAAAGAGTGCCGGGTCCACTTTTGCAATAGCAGTCCAGATTGGTTTTGAACCACAGTTGCATAGAAACATTGAGGCTTATATGGATGATATTGTGGTCAAGACCAAGGATATATCAACCCTCATCCAAGATTTGGAGGAGACATTTGCTAATCTACGCAAGATCAACTTGGAGCTAAATCTGGAGAAGTGTGTGTTTGGCGTTCCCTCCTGGAAGCTACTTGGGTTCTTCGTGTCCCATTGTGGGATCGAAGCCAACCCCGAAAAGATCAAGGATATCAAGCAGATACAGGCACCCATGATAGTCAAGGATGTGAGGCGTCTGACAGGGTGCGTTGCCGCACTTAGCAGATTCATATCCAAGTCTGCCGAGCGCGCCCTACCGTTCTTTAAAATTTTGAAGAAGGCAGAGCCCATGAAGTGGACCCCAGAAGCAGACGTAGCTTTACAAGATTTGAAGGCCTACTTGTCCTCTATGCCCACTTTGGTTGCCCCTAAACCACAAGAGCCATTGCTGATGTACTTAGCGACAACTAATCAAGTGGTTAGTGTGGCCCTAGTGGCGCAGTGGGAAGTAGAGGAAACAGAGAGTGAGCAAAGCCCGACAGGGCCAGATGAGGATCGGGACAAAGAAGAGCACGACAGCATGGGCAACGCCAAGGACGCGGCAAGGAAGAAAGTGGTGCAACACCCAGTGTACTTTGTTAGTTCCCTGTTACAGGGGGCCAGATTGAGGTACTCTGATGTGAAAAAGTTGATTTTTGGCCTCATCATGGCCTCAAGAAAACTGCGTCACTACTTTCAAGCCCATGAGATCACGGTTTTCACCCGCTTTCCATTGCAAAGGATACTCCAAAACCCTGAGGCTACTAGTAGAATAGTGGAGTGGGCTTTGGAGTTATCCAGCTTTGGCCTGTGATTTGAGAGCACATCAACAATTCAGAGCATGGCATTGGCAGAGTTTATTGCAGAATGGACGCCAACCACTGATGAAGAAGTGCTTGAAACAGTTACCCCCAGCAGGGAAGCGCCCTAAGAATGGATCATGTATTTCGATGGTGCCTTCTCCCTGCAAGGTGCAGGGGCTGGCGTGCTTCTCGTCGCTCCCCATAGGGGAGCACTTGATACATCATCCAGATGGATTTTTCCCGGGAGGAGGCAACCAACAATATAGCAGAGTATGAAGGGCTCCTTGTTAGGCTTAGGATTGCCACAGAGTTGGGAATCAAGAAGCTGATCATTCAAGGAGATTCACAACTTGTGGTGAGACAAGTCAACAAGGATTACCAAAGTCCATTGATGGAGGCATACGTTGAGCAAGTGAGAAGATTGGATGAGCACTTTGACGGATTGCAAACAGAACACATACCCCGTGCAGAAAACAACATAGCTGATCATCAGTCAAAGTGCGCTGTGCAAAAACTTCTTGTGGAACCAGGAACTTTTGTTCTCCATCTTACTCACCCCTCCGTATCCCCGGCAACAATGGACCGAAAGAGGAGGAAGTTGGACTCCGGTAAGCCTCTCCCGGGGCCCCTGGTAAGGGACCCTGCCGGAAACAACTCCCCATCAATTGTCAGGCTGCACTCTCTTGCCAGACCAATGGTCCCCGCTGTCGAGGAACGCGATCCTACAGATGAGGAGGTGCAGCTAGTCCTTGTTGCCGAGCCCTAGGCTACAACTTGGGCAAGGCACATAGTCCATTTCCTCCAAACCAGAGAACTTCCAGATGAGCAGGAGGAAGCTGAAAGAGTAGCCCGAAGGGCCAGTATGTATAAGTTTGTCGATGACACTCTATACGGAAGGAGGCCCAACGGTGTGAAATTGAAGTGCATCTACCGGGAAGAAGGAAAGGAACTGCTGGCGGAAGTACACAAGGGCATGTGCGGCTCCCACATTGGATCAAGGGCATTAGTTGGGAAAGCATTCCAGCAAGGATTCTATTAGCCCATAGCCCTCCAAGATGCAGTCAAGCTAGTCATAAAGTGTGAAGCCTGCCAGTTCCATTCCAAGAATATCCATCTGCCTACACAAGCTCTTCAGACAATCCCTTTGTCATGGCCGTTTTCGATCTGGGGGCTCGATATCCTCGGCCCTTTCCCGTGAGCTGCCGGGGGCTTTGGATTCTTGTTCGTTGCCATCGACAAGTTTACAAAGTGGCCAGAAGTAGATGCTGTGAGAAAGGTGACTGTTCAGTCAGCTATCAAGTTCTTGAAAGGATTGGTGTGCTGCTTCGGGGTCCCTGCCCGGATCATCACCGACAACGGCACCTAGTTCACGAGCCACGCCTTCATGCAATACGTTCATGCCCTCGGAAGCAAGATCTCATTTGCCTCTTTTGCACATCCCAGAAGCAATGGAAAAGCTGAGAGGACGAACGCTGAAGTGTTGCGAGGACTCAAGACAAGAACATTTGATATGATGCAAAAGTGCGGCAGGCGATGGATCGATGAGCTACCGGTAGTCCTCTGGTCCATCAGAACGACACCAAATCGGGCTACCAGGCAGAATCCCTTCTCCCTAGTTTATCGGGTAGAAACAGTTATCCCCACGGAACTCATTTACGGGACACCTCGAGTGCTTGCCTACAATGAAGTAGCACAGGATCAGCACCGGCATGACGAGGCTATGCTTCTCGAGGAGAACCGTCTCAGGGCTGCTACGCGTGTGATACGTCTCCAACGTATCTATTATTTTTGATTGTTCCATACTGTTATATTATCATCCTTGGATGTTTTATAATCATTTTATATCATGTTTTGGTACTAACCTATTGACATAGTGCCAAGAGCCGCTTGTTTTTTCTCGCATGTTTTGACATCGCAGAAATCAATACCAAACAGAGTGCAAACACAATGAAACTTTTGTGGATTTTTGGACCGAAGACATCCATGGGCGGAGAAGTGCACTGGGGGGTGCTCAGGGGAGCACAACCCACTGTAGCGCGCTGGAGGCCCAGGCGCGCCTGGAGGCCCAGGCGCGCCATTGTGGGTTGTGCCCACCTCGGGTGCCTCCCGAACCGACTCTTTGCTCTATAAATACCCCAATATTCCAGAAACCCTAGGGGAGTCAACGAAAATCAATTCCAACCACCGCAGAGTCAGAACCACCAGATCCAATTAGACACCATCACTGAGGGGTTCATAACGCCCATTGGTGCCTCTCCGATGATGCGTGAGTAGTTTTTTGTAGACCTACGGGTCCATAGTTAGTAGCTAGATGGCTTCCTCTCTCTCGTTTGATTTCAATACAATGGTCCCTAGGAGATCCATATGATGTAACTCTTTTTGCGGTGTGTTTGTTGGGATCGGATGAACTTTGAGTTTATGATCAGATCTATCTTTTTATCCATGAAAGTTATTTGAGTCTTCTTTGATCTCTTATATGCATGATTGCTTATAGCCTCATATTTCTTCTCCGATATTTGGGTTTTGTTTAGCCAACTTTATCTATTTATCTTGCAATGGGAAGAGGTGCTTTGTGATGGGTTCGATCTTACGGTGCTTGATCCCAGTGACAGAAGGAGAACCGACACGTATGTATCGTTGCCATTAAGGACAACAAGATGGGGTATATTTCTACATAAATAGATCTAGTCTACATCATGTCGTCGTTCTTACTGCATTACTCCACTACAAAAAAAATACACTTCCGTGATGATACGTGTTTGTCACAGTAGGTCACGTTTTCTGTCATGCATGTACATCCATGACAATTTTATGACAGAATCAAGATAGTCATACCTGTGCTATCGTAGAGTGTTCCATGACATTACCAAAATTATCATCACGGAAGTGTCCACTTCCATGACGATAAATCGCGCGTCACAGAAGTGCTTTCGTCAAGGGTGACCGACATGTGACATCCACCGTAACGGAACACCGTTAAGCTATCGGGTCTGGTTTTGGATCCGATAACACGTTAACAGCCCCGACCAATGGGGATTTCCATGTGTAAAATCATCATTGGCTGGAGGAAACACGTGTCGGCTCACCGTTGGGATAGATGTCATCCACTCATTGGACCCAAAGCGCCTATGATACGCCGACACGTGGCACGGCCCAACAAAGGCCCATATAGGTTAAAAAGGCCAGCCCTGTCAAAGGCCCGTAGTACTTACTCAGGTACTAGTTGGCCAGCCAATAACGGTCTGCTTAATAAAGGCCCATTTACGGCCCGAAGCCAGATCTGGCCCATTAATTGTTCGCCGAATATTTGGGCCCATTTACGGCCCGAAGCCACATCTGGCCCGTTAATTGTTCGCCGAATATTTGGGCCTAATTACAGCCCAGTGACTTTCGGCCTGTTAGAGGCCCGATGTAGACATGGGCCCATTTCAGCCCGGTGTGACTTTAGGCCGGGAATGGCCCGTGCTACCCATGGGCCATATATGGTCCGACGGGACATTGGGCCCACTAACGGACTGTGATAAAGGTGGCAACAGTTAAGCCCAACATGACTTTGGGCCTGCTAAAGGTCTGTCGCATAATTCGGCCCATTGATGTCTGTACTAAGCTTTTGGCCTCTTAAAGGCCCATGATATCAGTGGACCAACTAAGGCCCGAGATATGTTTCGGCCTGGTAACTGCCCATGATATAACTGGGCCGAAAAAGGCCCGATTTACATTTCAGCCTGCTGAAGGCCCGTCGACAACTAGTGAAAATTGAGGCCCAATATGCATTTCGGCCTGCTAAAGGCCCATGGTTTCATCTGGGCCATAACAGGCCAGTACAATATTTAGCCTGTTAATGGCCCAACGCTACCTGGGCCAAACTAAGCGCTGGGTCCACAAAAGGCCCAACTAAAATATAGGCTATTGTAAGTTGTGGGCCTTGCGCAAAGTGTGAAGGCCCCAATGATTCGGGCCCAAGAAAGATGCAGGCCAGCCCAATTGTGGCCCGCTAAACACCAGGCCCGTTAGAGGCGAATGTTTCGGCCCGGTCGACTACATCTGATTTTTTTCCAGATAGCGAATGATGGCAGTAACTAGTAGGAATTAAGAACAAACCTACTCTATACAATAAAGGAATTACGACATAGTAACTAAGAATAAACCGACACTATACAATAAAGGATTATATTATATTACATCCACTGGGCATCGAAGTTCACCACTAGTGATAAAACGCGCAACGAAGAAGCAGATTACAAAAACTGGGCACCATTGCAGCGTAACAAAATAATACTGAACCGAGACCACTTCCAAGACAGTTCAAGAAAGGTTAGCCTTGCATGGGAACTGCTGCGCAAGCTGCTGAGCAAGGTTGTGAGACCGGCCTAGCATGTCGGTCATAGCTTCTAGGTGTAGCTGTTTAGCGATGAGGTTCTCATTGGTGTTCTCCGCAATCTTTCTTAGAGATAGGACTTCAAGTCGAAGTTGAGTTGCAGAATGCCTTTCTGCTAGAACTTGGGACTGAAGAAGTCGAACTGATTCAGACAACGAATTCTGTGAGCTTGTCTGACTGCTAGTCTCAAGTAACTTAACACTGCATCAAGACAAGACTTTGGGGTTGTCTCGCTATCTTGAAGATGTTTTGCCTTCTTTGCTGCAATATATGTTGGGTTTGTCTCACAACCTTCAGCAGACTTGTGCATGCAAACAAGCATATCACCCTGAAACAAAGCAGAGAGATGACAGGTTTTGCACGTGTATAAACAAAGATGATAATCTGTCTCATCAATTCCATCCAATTTCAAATTAGAAAATAAAGAGTAAGTTCAAAATATCAATATCATAATTTGGCATTGTTCATAATGCGGGAGCTTCACCACACTCTTGGATTACCATGTCAACATAACAAGCATAGATGAAGGGCAAAGAAAATCATTGTATCTATTTTGGTTAATGTGCATGGCATGTTGTTCATATCATCACCACATCAAGAAGATAAAACAGAGATGACAAGGTGCAAACGTGGGCTGCTTCACCACACCTTGGATTATACATCCACAAAAACAAGCATACATATAGGGAGTATTGAGTAATGTGCATGGTATGAATAAGGAATTTGGTTTTACAAGTAAAACTTAGAACTTACGGTTCTTGCGAACATGCATTTTGGTAGAAACAGCAAACTAAACAACAGTAAATGATAGGGAGTATGAGGAAATTAAATAGCAGTTGAGGATAAAGGCTTTAGAAGGACTGACTTACATTAACAGTTAACACCGGCTTTATAATGCCCTTCTCCATGTCAAGGGAAGGATAACTCAAGAATTTTAGCACAAAATCTTCCTCATAAGCATTGCTTGTACTCTACATTTTGTAGAGAGTAATTATAGATATGATAATACTGGAAGGGATAGAGGATAATGAAGATAAGATGCAGATTGATGCTACATAATCAACTACCAATCCCTGGAAGTACAAGCATTACAGGACAAAATGTACTGACAAGAGCAATGGGCTACACTTCTACACTGGCATTGTCTGTGTATTCTACTTTTTGGTAAGATTAAATATAGATCTAATCTTTTTTAGTAAATGGTGGGCGAGGGAGATAAGATGTAGAATGCTACACAATGAACCAATCCCTCTTCCCATAATACAAGAGTGCTTTGAACACTTGTGTACTGTACAAAACATTCTTATATTATGGGACGGAGGGAGTAGCTGTTAATAGAAGTACAGTGATAGATGACGTTCAGTCCTTACAAGAGGACTGCAGAGCTAAACCTCTTCAAAAGCATTGGGTTGATTCTAAATTTATGTAAGAGTCCATATGGATCTTATAATGTCCACCAAATGGACGATAACGAGGCTAACATGTGCAGTGATGCTACATAATCAAACAGCTATGAAAGTAAGTATGGTCATACAGGGCAAGAGGTACTCACAAGAGCAATGCAGTGTGCAGTATAGTTGTGAGATTTTGTGGTCCCTTGAGAATGAATGTTCTTCTGCTAACAGTTTTCGTACAAGTGAGACGTTAAGGAAAATGCAGAAATGTAGTTCAAATTGTGATGTGATATCATAGGTAGTACCTTATGCTGCAGCCGAGACCAATGTGTAACAAGATTATTCCAGTCACCGTCGGATAAATGTAGCACCGGAGACTTTACAGAAATTTCTTTTAGAGGCTTGCCATTGAAGTGCGCTTGGCTCAGGTAGGAACGATACTTCATCAATGAGTGCTTGAAAAGTGCAACCAACCCTTGCTCGTCTTCAGAATCCAGTTTGGTCCTCGCCTATTTAAAAGAATGAAATCTTGTGTCTTCTGTCAGCAGAAACATATGCAACAATGTCCATGAATAACATTAGTACATTACTTACGCGTAAGTTGCGGAGGAAGACTGGAAAATTTTCTGTTCATGTATAATCTTTCCATGAAGGAAAGATGCGCACAAAGTTCCTGACAACAATATAAGCTTTGTCTTCTAAACGGGAAGAAATGGAATAGGGTCCTATTTGCTGCAATTGGGGCTATCTCTCGTTCAAAAGGATTTGGCAACCGGATTTGGTGTACTCTTTGCCGAATGGGGTTTTGCGTCAGAGAGTCGGTGCTATGTCAACTGGCATAATCATAATGTTTGTTGCGCTTGGGTCTCTGAGTTGGGGCATCGAAATGACCAAAGTAGTAGGGCTAGAGTCTGCTAGAGTTGGGGTGTTTTGTGGGTCGTGTGATATTGCAACTACACCTAATGGGCTATTTGATTTATCAGGCGGCACTACCTTTTGAAAATACTTTGCTTGTGCTCCTCCACGATCAGCAATCGCCCTCTTCCTTTTGAACGTCTAATACACAAGAACAACATTTGAATGGATAAATATGGTATGCTGACAGATGGAATATGTACTGAAAATGTTTAGGCAGGGCGTATTCACATACACGATGTGTAAACTAAGCTAATGGCAGTTCAACAAAGTAGAAGCAATGCAAAGCATCATTTGCTAGATATGTGCGACAAATATAACCTTGGAAAGTTAGAGCAAGCACCTTGATGGGTGAATAAGATAGGGCATCTTCCTTTGACTCCTCCACTAGGGAGCTACATTGACATAGGTCTCCCTCTAGCTCAGAATCACTGTTAGGATCATATTCTGAGCATGAATCTGTAGGTGCAGAGCGTTTGCATTGCATTGCATTGCATCTAGACTTGATTTCAGTCCCTTAATGCCAAGTTTGACATCCATGGCATTGTTCTGCTTTATTCTTTTCATGCACGCAAGCTCATAATCATTATGATGTAGTTCAGAATCTGAGATTCATGAAAACATAAAAAGTAGTCAGATTATCTATGGAATGCATTGCGGATTCAAATCGAAGAGTGTCTCCCTATAAACCCATGCATATGCAAAGTTCACCCCCAACCGTCTTGACTGACCACACACGTAAATACAAACCCTTTTGTCTCTATAACAAAGTGCACACATTTCAAAACTGAAGTAGGAACATTAGAATCATATGAAATTCGTATTTGAATAAATAAACTAAGGAATTATGAGTGGCATAATGTTTAGCTTCAAGGCTGGAGTGTTGGTAGTGCGACACAAAGCAAGTAGGCAGATTGTATTCCATGTAAAAGATCGAAGCCTATGTAAAAGCTGGAAATGCACTTTCTTTCTATACAATGTAGTGTTCGTTGCACACACATGATGGAAGAGATCACATAGAGGAATACTATTCAATCATGTCTACGGTTGCAGTATTTAGAAACAGGGTGGTCCACCCTAAGAGAATATTGACATCAAATATGACAAGGCAAGCATAGATGTAGTGAATCAATCATTTACTTGTGAGCTTACTAGGACAAGTATGCAGAATTGTAACTGCAGTAAGAGAACGTCCAAAATCGGAATTAAGAAGTTTGTCTAGCACTTCTTGTTTGCAACTAATCGACGTGAATAATTGGATATTATATCGAATGAGTAAGAAAGACAAGTAAAATTGTCAACAAACCTGGCTTGCAGTAGTAATCTGGGTCAATGCCACTACGATCAACAATCCAAAATGACTAGTGTCTGTTCCTAGGGCCGGAATTTTGAAAACCCTGTGAACTTTACAGGTACTAAAGATTACCGTAATACATCTGAACCATTAAGTGTAGGTAGCACTGAGCACACAACAAACCCTAATGACAGTCCTGCCTAATGAGTAATGAATCAATTAGAAAATGGGTGATGAGGAGTGGCTACTGAGTGTTGAGGACTTATCTCAGGATAAATCTGGTTGGCTTAGTGGATGCTGCACGCTTGAGCCCTGAACGGACGGGGAAGGTAGGCACGGCGGCGCGCCCCGGGCAGCGGTGACGCTGTTGGGCGAGCGGCTCCTGACCTCCTGTTAGTCTGGCGTCTCCTCCTAGAGGCATGCCGTCCGGGGACGACAAGTCACCGCCGAGGCAAAGCGGTCAGGAAGCAGTAGAGATCGAAGCCTTTTGGAACAGAGGGGAATCGGGGCCTAGGACGACCCAAAATCCCAGGGTGGGCCGGCCCACCATCGGCACCCTGTAGAGATACACACCGGAGCGGCGAACATGCATTTTCGAAACTAATTTAGGAACATTTAGCTGTCCAATTAAACGAATCTATTTTAATAATATCAGATTCGTATTTGAACAACTAAGCTTGTTTAGCTTGATGGGTCGAGCAGTGCTATTATGACACGAAGCACGTATTCTGATCGTATGGTGATCATAAAAGGGGGAAACCGGAGAAATGATATTTAGCAGCCATTGTTTGCTTTGAACTAAGAACTAAATTCTAAGAGCTGAAAAGAAAGTAGAGTAACCAAGTTAAGATCTATTTTCTGGTTGAGATCAAAAAGTTGAGGAGATATAAAGTACCATCTCTCTTGCGGCACCGTGTAGGCATCGGTGGTGCGATGGCTGTCGGTGGCGTTGAAGCAGATCTGTGATGGTAGACGGGTGCATCAGGGGATAAGTCCCGTTGTGGTGGAAGAGAAGGTCGTGTGAGTGGCCCCGGCAAAGAGGACGACGGCGCCGATGAAGCGAGAGGACGTGATGCAAGGCTCTTGGTCCGTCGCCGTGGATGAGAAACGTCCATCTCTAGCTGTGGACGACGCGGTCCTGGTAGGGGCTCCGGCATGGTGGAGGACGGCGGCGATGGATGTGGTGGAGGACGGCGGCGATGGATGTGGTGGAGGACGGCGGTGATGGATGGGGTGGCGGACGGAGGCTGGTGTGGGGATGGTGTTCTACCGCGGACGGTGTATGAATGGGGAAATGGAGGGAGAGGTACGGGGAACCATGTTTTTGGGACACACCTATCTGAAATATGGGAAACTTACGAACTTAGCCCCCGTTTAAAATTTGGACGACTCGTCGGTTGGGGATACGACGGTAATCTCGCATCTCGCCAATATTTTCCCAGAGCGATTTCAGGCGAGGAGAGGGTGGTTGGCGCCCATGGTTGGCGTCCACGGTGTATGAACGGGGCTGACAGGTAGGGCGGTTGTGTCACGTCTGAGTGAAGTTACAAACCTGCCCCTATTGGAAATATTTGCTTACATCGATTTCGGCCGAGTCGAGTTTGTTTTGCCGCCCACCGTGTATGAATGGGGAAATGGAGGGGTAAACAGAGGTCTTTCGGACGAGCTTGAATCAAATGTGTTTTGGCGCCCTTGTTTGGCGCCCACCATGTCGGAATGGGCTCAGAGGCGGTCATGTCACGTGTAATTGAAGTTACTATCCTACCCCTATTTAGAGCAGTTGAAATCGGGCCGATGGATTGTCCGTGTAATGGGTAGGCAGTAATTTCCATCTCCCAAACACTTGGCTTCGGGCAGCCGACGTGGGAGTGGACATTTTGCCGCTTCTTTCGAATTTTGGGACAATAAGCATCCACGTTTACCCTGGCAACTAAATTCGAATCCATTTTGTATTCCTATATGAATCTCTATAAATCATTCTATGTGTTTTTATGTATCTTCAAAAGGACGACAAAGATGTATTCCACTGTCATATATGAATATGGTTTACAAATGCTGATACTCAAATTCAGAAGCTAGATTCTAGTTTAAGGTGAATTCGAATATTTGGAACACTTCATGTCCAACACAAATGTCACACGCAACATAATGTGTACTCCCATTTAGATATGTACACAAGCGATGTATCAAGATTCAAATACCGAGTCAATCAACGAAGAATGTACAGAACTAACAGACATATAAACACTTATAGAGTATGTAGATCAATAATATCAACTAACATACATAAGCCAGGCCGCTGTACTTTTCTTTGCTACAACATCATCCTTTTTTAGCCAAGCTACTACAACATCTTGGCCCTTTCTGATGCATGCCACTTATGGTCCATCTATACTACTATTATTGCTGAATGCACATTCAGCCCGATTGGCATATTTGTAGGTCTGGCACATCAATCAAAATGAAATGCCTCCGGGTCTTATCAATTAATACAGACTTGTGCTCAAATAAAATTACAAACCAAAAAACAAAAAAACAAAAAAACAAAAAACAATTATTACATGATCTCTAAAACAAATGGTTTGATTGATTACATGAACAAACAACACAAAGGTTATTCAACGATGGAAAGAATATTTCACCTATGATTTACCAAGTGGGAATTTAATTTCCTTTTTTCCTTCAGGACCTTAACAATGTGGTCAGTCTCAGCTTGCTTCGTTTTGAAATCCACCAAATATTTAATGGTTGTCTTGAGTACTGCTACTGATTGTGCTGTTTGCTTCCTCAACATGTCAACTTCATCTCTAAGTTCATAAGAAGAATCTCTTTCTACCACTAGTTTAGGCTCTAGAGCATCAGCACTTGGCAATTCATAATGCACGATTGGGCCTGTGCCACTGCTGTGGGATGATACAATGTCCATGGGGACCTCGCTCTTTGATCTTGGGCTAACCTGTCTTGCCATTAAAGTTCTGATTGGATTCAGAAAAGTTGAAGTTAGCAAAACATCTCAACTGGGAGTTATAACAGCAAACCAGTTAAACAAACAAGGAATTAAAGAGTTTCAATTCGATGCTGAAAAGTAATTATTAACATCATTGTAACCCGTTGTTGCAGCAGCAAAGCAGTTAAACAAATAAATAACTATTTAAGTTTAGGCAAACAGGTAAAAATTAACAGTAAGTATCAAACACATAGATAGGCGCAGTCTATAATAGGATTAATAGGCTGTGGCATTATGTAATCAGTAGCAAACTAAATTAAGCCAAGCAACATAATTGAACAATTTTGCAATAAGTGGCTAACTAAAATTCTGAGAAGCAGGTAACTGAACTTATGCTAGTTCTTTGTACAGGCACACTGCAACTTCTTTTTCGCTTACAAGGTTGTACGAAGGAGTCCATGGCATCAATTGCTTGGATATGCAGTCCCAATACTTCTTTCTTCCCACACAGCATTGGTAAGTCGAATGGTTAATCTGGTAAGATGGTGCGTCCTTGATATGTTATATGAGGACGTGTCGTCAGACTAGTTGTAGCAACACACATCACACTGTCTTTTACTGTATATTTCATGCGATTACTTTTGGCATATCGGGATCTAAGCAATCTACAATAGGATGAAAAGACTGGCATCCTTCACATTATTGGCGAACGCAGTTCATAGAAACAAGCAATTCAACCATTCTGTGGGTAAATCAAAAGCGCCACTGGAATATTTTTCACTACCCATAGCATACACGCAAAAGGGGCGACGCCACCATAGGGGCTGGTATGGGCGGCCGCCTCGGGTGGCTCGAAAGTGTGCACCTAGTTTGAGTCGTGTAAGTTGGCCCAGGCTACTTTTGTTCGTCCCAACGCACGAGCAGGCAATGTAAAAAAGGAAGAAAAATGTTTCAATTTGGATAGGCCAATAACATAAGTGCAAGGCAGGCCCTATAGCAGGCTCGCGGCCCAAACGAGCGCCTCCCATATCGATCGACAGCAGGAAAAATCCCAATTCATCCGCTCCAGCCTCCAGTCTGGTTCGCTCCTAACCTAGCTGCCACTGGACAGACCGAGACAGCAGTTCCTCGCGCCCTTGCTGGAGGGCAGTCGCCGGGCTTCAAGCGAACAGAAGGACAAGAAGATGAAGATCCAACCCTGGGTGTAGCCCGCGTGGGAGGCAGTGGTGGCATCACGGGCATGGCATCGAGCTTGCGCAAAGGGACAGTCGCAGCTTGCAAGAGTAGCATGCGCAACGAGCAGGTACATCACATCCCTGATTATATCTAATTCAACTTTTCAATTTCTGGCAATAGTTAAACTTGACAGTGTTGTAAAACTGCTTGTATGTAGGGAATCTATGAGAAAATTAAACCAATTTCTACTTATTTTATAACTCCCCTAATCAATATTGAACTGACTGAATCTGTTGTATGTAATCAAGTTTCTGGTGCAAACATCCAAGCTCATGTTGTTCTTGAGCCTGAAGTGTCTAATGAACAGACTGCTAATGAAGGATTTGATGCAAACATTTTACATGCTCCTGGTGATGAACATATAGTGTCTAATGAGGCATCTAATCAAGCATTTTGCAAGCTCCCATTGAAGGATTTAGTGTCTAATGATGATCTTCTATGTTGAGAGAGACATAGAGATTTGCAGGCATTGATGACAAGAAAATTATAGTGCATTTTCATGGCTTGAGGAAACGTCGAGGCCATCTACCAGAAAGTCCCTGTATCATGACAACGTAGCATAAATACTTCTCTAATATGTTGTTTGAAACTATAGGCATACTTGAGCAGGATAGATATATTGATATGCAGTTTGCGCACTGGTTATAGGTGCAATTACACTTGATATTTTCGGCGGAGAACGAATAATTCAAGCAGTATGCAGACCATGTTTGTAGTCCTTGTACACCATGTTGCATCTTGTGTTTTTTGGTGCTTGCATCATTTAGTGTTTATAATCTGAACTACTTTGGATCATTAGCTGGTTTTCAAAGTGCATTTAACTTCACATTTCTCAAGTTATGTTGATTTTCGGAGTGCAAGTGGCTTCGTATTTTTTAAGTTAAATGTTCGCCCCTGGTGACCTGAATTCGTGGATCCACCACTGCACATAAATCATACACGAATGCCAGTACGAATTAATGAAATGCAGGGACTTACGCTAGCTCGTTGTACAGGCTCACTTCACCTCTGCTTGCGCTTGGGATGTTCCATGTACAAGTCCATGTTACCACTTGCTTGGATGTGCAGGCCTTGTGCTCCTTGCATCCTCCTCTGCATTTTTGACACAGCGAATGGCTGATCAAATAAGAGGAATCGACCTTGCTGTTGTACCGGAGGACAGATACTTACAAGGTTATACGGGTGTGCAGGATGTGTATCAGATCCCGTAGCACCGTCATGCTTCGCTAAAAAATGGATTTGCTTGTTTCAGATGATATCTCCAGAAGAAATAAGAGTTAAAGTCAGAGTTGGATAGGCGTGTAAGCTAAGAGAGTAGTGAAAGGATATCCAAACATCATCAGAACAGTGCACAAGGGAGTGATGTGCGGATACCTAGTTCGGGTCGGCGTTTGGGCATGCTCGCCTAGCTAGAGTGCAGGTCACTTCAGAGCCGTTGAGGGTGATGCGCTGGTGTTGGCTGGCCACGCACGGATGCAGATCTTGAGTGGCAGCGGAGCACTACGATGCGGTGGACGAGACCGTTGGTGAAGCCCCGGCGGCCTCGGGGGGCGGAGGCGTGACGATGTGCTCGGTGAAGTAGCCCCGGTGACTGGGAGACGGCGTCGGTGAAGCGCACCTGATGCGGTGGAAGTCGGTGTCTGTGAGGCACGTCGGTTGCAGCGGCCGATGTTGTCGGTGGACCACCCGGTGAGGTGGACGAGGGCGTAGATGAGGTAGCTCCGGTGCGGTGGTTAACCGCGGCCGTCGTCTTCGTCGTCGTCGTCCGACACAGAGGTGGGGAAAGAGACGAGACGAGGGGCGATTCAAAGTTTGCTTGGGTTTGCGGCGAATTAGGGATTTGAGCAATCTGGGCGCGTAAGGGGACGGTGGAGAAGGGAGATTTTGCAGGGCTGGAATTTGGGCCGCCAGATATTCCAATTCGAAACGTGGAAGCGCGAACTTATTTTGTCATCGTCCTTTTTTTTTTGGGGGGGGGGAGGGGGGATGGAGGGAGGGGGTGGGTGGCTAGGTGCTAAGCGTTCGCCCGACACACGCGACCACCAGAACACGACCCTGGTCTGCCTGGTGCGCCTACATTTGAGAATGCAAACGAATCTTCTTTCATTTGAAAACGGATCTGTATGTATTACCATGCCCGTGTTTTCCTTGCAATAATTAGTCATTCAAAACGAGATACTATAAATTAATTAATGATGAGTTAATTGAAAAAAAATCGAAACGGTATCCACGGTATCCACGCTAACGTGGATTAGAGTGTGTGTCACATAATTAGTTATTTGAATTAGAGTGTGTGTCACATAGCGATCTCCAATTCTGACGTGGATTTCGCATTTCACTGTATCCACGCTACTTTTTTAATACAAATTCATATGTATATGATGAACACCATGGTAGTGAGAAAAGTTTTGGATGGATTCAAACATATGACCTACAAAATAACACAACAAATCGAGTCAATGTCAACTTTTCGAAACCTATTATGGCATGAATTTGAAATAATTACCCATATGTATGGTCCTCAGTTCAAATCTTACAATGTACACCGAATTGAAACATCGATATTAAGTCTCGTACAATCTACATTCAAATGTTGTTTTAGCCCCCCCCTTTTACGCTACATACTTCACAGTATCGGTCAATCTTCCTCTCCTAACCACCTTAGGAAGCTATCGGTTTCCAACACACGTTCATTCTTTCTCTCCATGTTTCAATCTCTAAGTCTCTCAACTACACAACCCCCTTTTCCACTCTGTTACCAAATGTATTTACCTCACACACCCGCCATTGCACCCCTTGCCGAGCTCTCTCTCTCTCCCCTCTCCCTCTCACCCTCTCGCGCTAAATACATGCATTGCCTATCTAGCCCCCGCAACCTCTCGTGCGCACGCACGCACGTTGTATATCTAGGTCACTCCCTCGAGACTGTCTCACTCTTTCTTCCGCATAGCGGGCCACATTGTATACTCTCTCTCACACATTGTCTATCTAGGTCACTCTCTCCAACCCGTCTCACTCTTTCGGTCGCACGATGACCCTATGTGATCGATTGACCTTGCTTCCTCCCACGCACAAAATATATCTACACGTCGGTGACTGGATCATCTCTCAAGCTCTATCTTTCAACCCTCGCCCTTGCCAAAAGCTCAATCGGACAATATCTCTCCAGAGCATATATATTTGTTCAAAGAATATCGGACCACACTCACTTTGTCTCTCTATCTATATGTCTCTCGATTGACCTCACTTTCTCACGCCATATCTTCCACACACTGAAGCTACCTCTCCATCCCTCGCAAAGACGGAGCTATTTACATTGCGAGGGGCACTCCAACCTTGGATTAATTTGTGTTGGCATTTATTCCGGTCGGTTTAGATTATATTTTCGTAGCATTCGGCCCACAACTACTCAAAACACCGTTGCAACCCCCGCAATTCCCCTAGTTGATTTCCCTCTCGCTCGGTCATCGCTCTCTCGCACGTCCTTTCTTGCCTTAAATGTCGCACCATGGTATTATTGCAAAAAACTATGTTGTTCTCTTTAATTATTATAAATAAGCTACAAAACCGCACACCGATAGTCCACTTGGAATGGAACAAAATTTTACCCACAAATTAAAGTGCTACAAACTACAAACCGAGGGGCCCACATGTCATGAAACAAATTTGGACCCATATACAAATTAAAAAATAAAGGACGAGGATCTAACATGCGACCAGGGCCTTCAAGCCGCACGTCAATAGGCAACATATGTAGAACAACAATGTTTGTTGTACCTCCCTTTGTTCACATAATGTTTTTATATTACCACAGCCTATTTAACTGATAACATGTAATATTCTTTTTAGTCCTATTCGCCTTCACTTACTGGCGGGTTCCATGTGTGCTCTCTCTCTCTCTCTCCTCCCGTTCCGCGTTTAGACGCACGGGCAAACACGAAGAACTCGCGGGCGATGTTGCCGTTGACCATATCTGGACGCGTTCACAAGTTACGGCACCAGTTTCACGTGCTAGCAGCACCAATCAGTGTGTACGTGCAATGCACGTTAATTTGGAAGTATATTAAGTGCATGCGGATATTAAGTAGGATATTATTTCCGTGCTATTATGTGATTAGCACTATTTTTGGCATGAAATTAACTGCACGCTAAATGTGTTGAGCGCTCGACATTGAAGCAGTCTAGGTCGTTGGATGACAAGGAATACATGTGGCTTGATGACATTTTATACTTAATTTGATATGGCTCTAGTAGAACATTCAATCGATCAAACCATATATTTCGTTCAGTCTGACTCCGACTTTAAATTATACGACGATCGATCTAAAATAAACGGAAATGATAAACTTTCAGATTTTAAGCATGGAAATCCGAATGTTTTTCATGTCGAATTTAGATTACGCGGCGGCGGCGGGGGCGTCTTGCGGTGGGAAGCGGCTCCTTTGCCGTGCTCTGTGTGTCATTGGGCCACTGACCGACGGCGACGGCGACGCCTTGCACCGTTGTTGGCGTACTCCTGGACGTTGGCCTAGCTTCAAGGAAGGCCAAAATGTTCTGGACTTCGGAGCGAGTCAACTGGCGGGAGGAGGCGATTGGCATTGGTGGAAGGAAGCGGTCGACGGCGGATATCCATGCCGCTAAGAAACACTGCACCGCAGCGTGGACATCTTATTGTCATTGGCGCAGCGGAGACATTCGTGTGCGGGCACGCACGGGCGCGCGCGCGCGCGTCGGCACAGAACACCGGCACAGCGTGCGCCTCGATCTGCAACGCGCGCATGCGCCGGTGCACGCAGGCGCGTGAAAGTCGACGGGACCTCGTGGAACCCCATGGCATCAAGCTCGGCAACAATGTGCGGCTCCCAGCCCATCAATGCCACGGGATGGTATTTGGCGCTTGTCGAGGCGACGGAGCCGGAGCAGGGGCGAGGACAGCGCGATCTTCCCGCAAGGCAGTTCAAGCTCGTCCCAAAGCGCCTTATGTTCTTGAGACTCCGGCTGGTGTCTTCCTCGAAGCCCCCGAAGACTAAGGGCAGACCGTCGTGATGCGGCATGGCGTACGTTTAGGCCAGGCTGGTTGGAGGTTGACGACAGGAGAATCGGAGAGGAAGACAGAAGATTGTAGCGATACCGGGTAGTGTGGGGTTGATTTTCAACTACGGCGCAGGCGACATTAAAAGTGGGAGAAGTTGGGACGAAGGTGGGCGGCGGAGCCTGGTCAAAGGGCTCACCTCCCGGTGAGCCTGCACAGTGGTCTGCTTGCACGCCTCCCTGTCAGCCGACGCAGCGGTCTGTTCGCATGCCTCCCGTCGACTCACACGCTTGCTCGGACGGCACCTGCTGATGAGAAGCGGGACTCGTGGCGGCACGTAAACGCCCACGGTTTCAATAGTGAAAGCGTTCGCCTTAACGTGATAGGTCTTTGTTCCAAAATACCTTGGCTCTTCATTTGTGCAACTTGTCATAAGCAGCTTGTCTCAAATTGAAGAAAAAAGTACACTACAAAAAAAGACACATCCTTGACATTTTGGGCCGAACGAATTTTTTTTGTCATACATATGACACTTCTATGACGATAATTGTGACAAATCCCGGTATCATCATAGATGTGGTGGGCTCCTACTTCTATGACAAAAAATCATGATAGAAAATGGGCTTTTCGTCCTGGGCGGGCTGGAGACGCAGCTGCATGACATTCTCTGGGCCGTCCATGACTAAAAAAACCGTGGTAGAAGCGAGGGCGAGGAAAATTTCAGGGAGTTACCTATTACGGTGGGAGGTCGGGGGCCGAGCGATGCGCGTTTCACTCGTACATGTACGCGCGTGTGTGCGAGACGTTGGCTCTAATCGAACCCGGCGAGGTGTTGGGCTCTAATCGAACCCGGCGATTGCTGCGCAGCTATGCGTTCTCGAACCCGGCGATCGATCGATGGCTGTTAATCGAACCCGATCGAGCGATTCGCTTCGCTATCGCTGCTAATCAAGCCGATCGATCTTGCCTCTCGGATGAATAGTGAGCATTGCGAGGGAGGGTTTGGTTGAACAATGAGAGGTGGCGTTGCCTCTGGATGAACAGGACCCGTGGTGTGGTGGAGGCTGGATGAGCAGTGAGCGGTGGAGGGTGCCCATGGAGGGTGGATGAACAGGACCCGTGGTGTCGAGGGCTGGATGAGCGATGAGCGGTGGAGGGTGGTTGAAAAGAAGCCGGTGGAGTAAGCGTGGTGGAGGCTGGATGAGCAGGGAGCCCGTGGAGGCCGGAGGAGGTCGACGGTAGCCCGTGGAGGCTGGAGGAGTTCGACGGTGGAGATGAATAGTATCCCGTGGAGTCCGTTTTGCGATCGCCACACCCTCCCAATGAACAGGACCCCGTTTGACCGTAGGAGGTCCGTTTTGCATCGCCAGACTCCTCCGATCAACAGGACCCCGTTTGACGGTGGGAGGTCCGTTTCCTCCGTTCTGCGATGCGCGGACCCCTCCCGATCAACGGGACCCGTTCGAGCGTAGGAGGTCTGTTTCCTCCGTTGTGCGGTACGCGTTTCCATCGCCTGTTCCATCCAAGCCATCCCGATGAACACGACCACGCATTCCGTTCCGACCCAGCCGGTTGGCTCCCACGCGTTCCGTTGCCTCCCGATGAACACGACGTATTCCGTTGCCTCCCCATGAACACGACACATTCCGTTGCCTCCCCATGAACACGACACATTCCGTTGCCTCCCCATGAACACAACGCGTTTCGTTGCCTCCCCATGAACACGACGACGACGCTGTTTCTCCGTTCCGACCCAGCCATGTACATGAGCCCTCGCCAGACGTATCGCGAGTAGGCGTTGAGACCCGCCGTATGTACACATACGTGGGCGTATTTTCTTTCTTGCACCACGGCGGCTTTATGCGTGCAGTACATGCTACGTGCGGCGCCTCTACTACGACACGTCGCGGCGCCTCTACATCCACCATTATATATGTACGTTACGTTCGCGACCAAATGACAATGCTCGTATGCCGACCAGGTGGGTCCCGTATCGAGCACTTCCTTGCGTCGAAGATGTAGCTGGTGGGTCCCAGCAGCGGTCGGGCGAATCGTTTTTACTGGGCGCACTTCCTTGCGTGGGAAGGTGTAGCTAGTGGGTCCCAGCAGTCAGAGGGGAAACGTTTTTTTTGCGAAATACGGTGGCCCGTCCGGTGGGTCCCCGCTGTTAGGTGGAGGAATAATTATTTTGCGCGTAATAAGGATGTACTTCCTTGCTGCGGCCGTGGACCCAGCTGTCAGCGTCTCCGCCTGAAGACTCTTCGATGGAAGTCGGTCGTTGACCACATTGATCATGCCGCGCCGAGAGCACCACGGCGGTGGACGACGGCGAGGCCTAGGAAGGGGACGACACGGAGGCAGGGAAGACTCACGGAGCGGAGTACGACTATCTGAGGTTTCTTGGTTAAATCTGCCGTCGCGGAGAATAACGGGAGGTGTGGGTGAGTAGAGGGATTGCTAGGCCAGCGATGGGAGTACGGTGGGGCGGTGAGGCCTGCGCGGCAGCACAGCCGGCTGCGGGGAGGAGGGAGCAGGCAGTTCCGCCGGCGCTTGTTTGAGCAGCTCGAGCAGGAAGAGCAGAGATTGAAGAAGCACGACAGCCGTTGGGTGTAAATCCATTAGTCAGTGCTTGTGCGTCAACCTTTTCTTTAGGAAAGCCTCAAATCTGTGGAAAACAACATACATCCCTTCTGCCATTATTTCTAATAATTTACAGCCCATTTGCTAATTCTTAAGGTTTTTTTTGGAGCCCATATTCTTTTTATTAGCATTACAACCCATATTGGCGGCTGGAGCAAGAAGATCAGAGATTGAAGAAACACGACGGCCGTTGGATTGACATCCAACGGTTACGTCTGCTAGAATCGTTTGTTGACGTATATAATAACTAAAAAAATCTTGCATACGCGTCAACAAAACAGGCCCACAAGTCAAACCACTCCCTCTTTTTTTAATAATTTATATATAGCTCATGGCAAGTTTTGATGCAATTTATTGCAGTCGTTTCTTTTGGTTGGCCAGGGCCAAATTCGCATATTTCTGTGGGTTCCAAACTATTTTTAATACCGAAAAGTCGAGCCAGATTTAAAGTACTTCGAAGATATATTTAAATTAGGTTAATGCCCAGTGAAATAGGAATATGAAAATGTGAAAAAATTCAGAAATTATAAAGCAATTGCCAATTTGTCATCTGTTTTTATATTTACAACCCATTTCATATTACTTTCAATATTTGCAGGCGTCTTGAAAGAGTTGCAGCCCATCAGGGCGTAGAAAAATAAGTTGGCCTGGATTGGGTATTCTTCAGAAAAAATAAACTAGGCTCATTTTCACAAAGAAAAAATAGTGGGCTGGTCACATGGTGAACATAAAATATAAGCCTGGGCTAGACAGGCCACAACCCAGTTCAAACCCTACTCCGTCTCAACAATACCAAACAAAAAAAACTGCTCGAGTAGCTACGTCCCAGGTGTCAGCCGATCTTGTGCTGTTCTCTTGTCTATTGACTATATACGCTCACAATGTCGTGGGTCCCAGATGTCAGGAAAACACTAGGAGGAAGCATTTTATTTTTCCATACTGTTGACGTGGTGGGCCCTTACTTTCATCCTCTCCGTACTTACGCGATTCACATTGTTTGTTGACCATGTTGACAACACGAGAGAAGCGGCGCCAGTGGCGCGCAAAGCGTGTGGAGGGCGTTGGCGTTAACGATTTAGGAGGCGGTGGGCGGCGATCGTCGTTGTTGGCGCAACCCGCCATGGGAGGCTGACGGCGGCCCTTGATCTTGGTTTGGTTTTGGCGGTGGAGGAGGACAGGACTAAAAAACCGACGAATTGTAAAGCAGCGGGAGTACTTAACAACCTTAATCAAACCAGCGGGGGCACTTAACAACTAAAGTGAAAGCGGTATGAGTACTTATCTGAGTTCAACCGTACAAAGCACGCCTCGAGCAGTGCTACTTTGCCTCTGATTAACCAAGGGTGAGGCCACCAAGCCCGGGACAAGGCCTAAGGCGCCACCCGCGCATCCACAACCTTCGGCGGCTTCATATCATAGCGTGGTCAATAAACAGGATATTAACTTTAGAGCCATGGAAAAGCATGAACATAATCTTCCGTCCTATTCTCCAAGATGGGCGGGCCTTCATTACTTGAGACCACCCATGAATAAGTATCTTTTCACCTCCAAGGGGAATTGAGTAGGTCGACATAAACATCATGTTGTGACCAAGCGCAAGTCGACCAGACCATGGCGAGCATCGTATAGGAACAATAGAACTTCGCGGTTCCGTTTCAAGAAGATCACAAGCTAGTAAAACTGTGTATAAGCAATACTTTATGAACAACATATATAACGAGAAAACAGCTCGTACCATAAGTTTCTCGACACGCTTGGACCTGTTCAGCGAGTGCAGCGATGTACGCATATCCCGTGGCCTTCCACCATTGAAACGCCCCACAAGGACCTCAAGACGATCAATAAAGTGTAGGAACTTGTGGATGTCGACCCAGTCAACTTCAATGCCATTAGTAACAGCCGAGTTATTATAGAGTAACAAACGAGCAGACTGCTTAACTCTGAAAAAACCTACACGTGCCACCAATTATAAGAAAATATTAGTTAGAAGTAGCATATTCGTGAGAGATTCGTTGCTACTTCTAAAGTTAAATTGTGATAAGTTAGACAAAATAGGTGGATTAAGAAGTAATCGAGGCAACAAGCAAGAACCAGATACAAAACTAACATGGATGAACAATTGGAACAACGTCGAGGTGGAAGATCGCAGTGAAAATGAGACCAGGTTTTGCTATTTCCATCAACATTCATGCGCCAACTTTCAGTTCGTAACACTTGAGAAAGTCTATCCAAGTTCGGCCATAAAAAATGCAGCGATCTTCTTGGTTCATGAACCCAACTCGGAACTTATATCCATGGCTTGTCTTCACTGTGACCATTAAACTAGTGTATTCAGTTATGGCAAGGCCGATCATCTTGAGTACACGTGTTACTGTGCGAGCAAATAATACACTGGGAAAAATAATATGAGAACACAGCATGTTCAATAAAAAACCCACCCTCCGGATAGAAAAGAGGATTCTAGGAACATCTTGCGGCGTTTGAATCTTGTGTTAGGATGAGAAGGAAAAAAGTGTGGCGTCTCGTCGAGGCGAGAAACCTGTAGGGTACTCGCACTTTGCGCACTGCAAATGAAACACACTAGATATAGTAGGAAGAAAAATGCATCAACGGCGGCGGCTGCCATCCTAGGATTACCTGCGACCAAGGGACTTGGATTTATCGGGGATGGATGAAGAATTAGTACTGCTTCTCCATGAGAAAACCCTATGCAATGTCCGAGAGGGGTTTCTCTGAACAAGCGAGCGAGGAGAAGGGATTCATGCCCGGTGAAATATTGCCGCTTCCAGTCCGACTTCTTGCTTAAGCTGGAAGGGGGGTTGTGTTTTGTGACTCATTGCATTCTTGCGATTACTCGACCGGGTGTGTCTACCGTGAAGTTGTGCACTCTAATTTGTGCATATGGCACGTGGACCCGTTGCGGTTGCCCACATATCAGTGAAAGGAAGTAGAAAGACAGGGTAACTAGTTACACATAAATATATTTTTTGACGAGAGGTACCCCTCTATAAAGAAATATACAAATCTTTTCTCACAGGCTCACCTTGCCGAGAAATATACTCTCTCTGCAACGCATGGGCATTATGGGGGTTCAGCTTTTTTTATGGGGGTTTAGCTGAGAATATAATACTCGAGATAGGCTCACGGTTCGACTTTGGGCATGAGCCGACCCGCATGTTTGGGGGCCCATGTGTTCTACCTCAGCGCTTTTCATATTGCAAGCGATCGATGCAGCGCTGGTTTTAGATCTTTGTCAAGGCGAATACACAAAATTGAATAAAGCACGACAACCATTGGAATGAAATTGAGCAGCAGGTTCTAACCAGCAATAAGAGTTGCAATTCTATCAGCGATATACCATGTGATAAATAATCTTGTCGTACTACTTATACACAGAGGACACTTGTTTCACCATGCAGATTATTACATCAAAATCTCTCGGAGGATAGATCAGTTCGGCGGTTGCGTCTTGCTAATTTCAAAGTTGATTTGGACCAGCTCTCCTTCTGAGAAAGTTCGATTTTGACATCATCCCCTACATAAGATATGACTTAGATTTGAACCTGACCATCCTTTAGCATCAATCATCATGCGACCATCCTTCGTACTTAGGGTATATTGAGCAGGTTCATTCACACCAAGGCTGCGCATGGTAAGAGAAACTTGGCATGATGCCTGAATTGTTGAACGACTCCCTCGTTGCTCTAGGAATTCCTGTTTGCAAACAAGAAGACTTACCCAAACAGTTAGATCAACACAGTGAATCATGTGAAACAACATGGAAAGAAAAAAAAAGCGAAGCACTTGGGCGGCCAATGCTTACCAAGAAGGTGGACATGTCGGTTTTGTAAGGACTTTGGTATATGAAGTGCGAACTGCAACCCATCTATTGCGGTGCAACTGCGGGCGGAGCAGATCTGCAAGTGCATGTGTTGGTGCACGCGTCGAAGCCACTGCTTGCTACGGAGATGGTGCTCCTTGTAGAGCTGGTGCGGTGTCGGGCAGTGCCGGTGTCGATGCCGATCCTCCGGAAGATCGGTGATCCGGCCAGCGGTTGGTGCCCAATCCTCACAGATCGGTGAGCATTGCCGCATTGTCAATGCTGAAACAGCTGCGGTGCTTTCGATGCATGCGAGACAGCGGCGATCGTGTCTGATCTGCTATGATCAGCTTTCTAACTTGACTAGGATCCGTGACCGTGATCCAATTTTTCTTCATTTCTTCTAAGCGAGAGGAGGACTAATTGTGGCGTTTTGTTAAACCAAACTGCAGTTCATCATAGGGATTCAGCTTGTACTCGGACAACGAGGATCAATTTTTCGATAATATAAGTGATGGACACTGCCTTCATTCTTGACATGACATAAGAAGTGAAACCTGCAAAATAGCCATCGTAGTGCAAACCAAACGGTTTATTCTGTGATGAATGTCACATGGCAAAACCTGCATCATAAAATTGCAGGAAAAGAAAGAAAACATGACATTAAATCAATAAGATTTAGATAATAAATCAATAAGATTTACTTGATGTGACACGAGTGAATCCTTACCGGGAAATCACTATGTTGAAGTACTAAACAGAAGATTGATCGTCCAACTACGCGTGGCATGCAGGGGGCCGCCTACTCCCTAGCGGGGACAGTCAAAAGGTCGTGACAAATCGTATGGACCAAACATCCATGGAATGGAAATCCTGGTGGGTGCGATAAACCCTAAAATGCATACTGAGATATTGGAGTGTAACCATAATTGATAAACCGTCCTCACAAAAATATGACTGGATACTTCAAAATATCTGATGAATTGAGTGGACATACATTAACATAGACCGTTCTTAGGACTGACCACACACCAAAAGCGGCAGTACTAATAAACAATACATGGTTCACAAACACAAATCAAGTACTGAACAATAGTACTTACTACAGACAAGCAAAGTTGCACTAACTAAACTCTGTAGACTATTTCTTGCCACCGACCAACGGGATGAACCCCGCATAACTGACTAGGCCATGGACTTCATGTGAGATGTCTACGTGCACCATCTCCATCTTGTCAACCTTGGAGAACCTAACAGAGTGGTCTTTCCACTCATAAACATGATGATGAAGAGATGCCGCATCAGATTTGTTGGAAAGCTTTACAAGAACCACACCCTTCGTGATCGAAGGCACAACCAGGAAATTGTTGTGGTCAAGTACAACCTCGTGAACACGCTGACAACAATGCTACAAGAAAACACTAGTTCAGGGACACGTGGCGACAAGGACACAACAGCTGGATAGTTCGGATGTAGAACTCATCATCGGTCTTCAGTTCACGGCATGACTTTGAGAACTTCATCTCCACCGCGGACTGGTTCTAATTCAAGCGAAACCATATTTTATTACTACCTCCATTCAGAAATATAAGATGATTTTCGATATTATACTCCATATATGACTACATATCGCATAGAAATGAGTGAACAAAGACACTAGAACATGTCTTCAAAGGCATGAGAAGCGGAGGATTACATGCAATATCCATAACACAAATTCTTGAGGCAAATATACCCTCTGAAAAGGTAGCATTGATGTTCATAAAGTACTCCCTCCGTCCCAAAATTCTTGTCTAAGATTTGTCTAGATACAGATATATCAAGTCACATTTAGTATTAGATACATCCATATCTAGACAAATCTAAGACAAGAAATTTGGAGACGAGGAAAATAGTTGAATAATCTATAAGAAATCGGTGTCAACCTCTGCATGTTTTGTTCAAAAGAGGAATTTAGAACCGTCATTTGGCACACAAAAATCACATGCAAGATCACCCAAAAAGTTGTACTACTAGTACTAGTACTGCGTGTTAGATGAAAAAACACGATCAAGATTGAGAAAAAGATCGTCAAGAAGAGATATTACCTGGACTTGCTTAATGAGGGATCCCGGAGAGGGGGGCTTGGACAGGGCGATGGCTTTGAGCTTGTCCGCGGTAGTCTCGGCGGGGTGCTTGCGCTTCTTCGTACCATGAGCCTCGATGGTTTTGGCCGGAGCCATAGACATCACGTCGGCCGGTGCTCCAGCGTCCATCAAGAAACTGTCAAATAGAAATAAAAGAAAAGAGAGGGAGTTATAGGATCAGTCTAGGGGTTGCAAGACTTGGCCTTGGCCAGAATCAACACCATTGATGCGCTCACCTTTCCTTCTTTGGGAGAGAAGAACAATGGCAGAAGCAGGTTGGGGTTTGCTTGAAGAAATGAGGAACAAGATGAGGCAGAAGCGAGGGTTGGGTAGAGAGGAAGCTGAGAGTGAAGAGTGAAATGATGGTTGCTTCGTCCGTCCAACTTACTGCTAGAAAGGATGGGGTTTTGTGATTTGACGGCTCACTGGGCATTACTGTGGCGCTTCGATAGGGGTAGTCTACCGTCACTCTACTACGGAGTAATTTAGTGCATGGCTGGTGGACCCGATCTTGGTTGTCCCACACGTCGGTGAAAGTGAGTAATTTAGTGCATGGCTGGAGGAGGATCCGCACGATGAGGCGTGTCCACTATTTTTCCGAAGAAAAATGATTACAGCAAGCGTTTCCACTCTTACGACGGAGGAGTGCGAAACACGTCAGCCACTTGAACATACATAGTGCTCCTACTACTAGGCATGTGCAGTGGTTCATACGTCAGTACTACACAATATTGTTGCTAGTGTAGTAAGATATGATGAGAACAAATGATGTTGTGTGCATGTCAACTACTCCTATATGTAACATAGTACCGCTTTTTATTTGTCCGGTCGAGAATGAGCAGTGAGATCAATGTTAACGAGAACTAGGTCCACAGCAAGCAGACGATGCGGTGCTACACTTCTCCATGAAACATGAACCATATGAAGCACGGATAGTGTTAGGCAGGGTGTATGAAGGGTGCACGGGATGGGAGCAAAATTCCTTCTCGACCCACTTTTGGGTGTTTGGCGAGTGCATGAAGGGTGCATGAGTCTACACTAGTAGGTTGACAAAAATACGAAGAGGAAACAACTATATTGAGATGAGAATGCAACCAAACACACCCACACGCTTTGTGCTACGATGGTGATCTGCACCGTCGAGTTTGATCCAACGGTCATGTTGCGCCGAGACATGGACATGCCCATGCAGAGGGTGCCTAAACACCACCGAAGTCCCTCTCGCTTCTCGAGGCGCTGACGTTGGTGATGCAGGTGCAACCCGCAGAAGCCCGCTCCGGTTGGCGGGAGCCAGCTAAAAGAAAACGGCGTCAATGGCACGAATGGATTCGATGGCGAAGCCTGAAATGATTCGCCCGCAATGGCGATGGCAGCCCGCAACCCCTCCTTGTCCAGCTCAGCCCCCACCATTGCGCGGAGCGGCTCAGCTCCTCGGAGATATAGGTGAAGAAGGAGACCAGGCGAGAAGCCGCAGCTCGTTGAAGTCGACCGGGTGGTCGAGCGGGTTTAGCCCGGCGGCGGCATCGTCGCTACCGGCACGACGGTAGGCATCATGCAGCCACAACACGTGCGTGGCAACTTGTTTCACCAAGTGGCTGAGGCGATCTGGACCTCGTCACGATCGGCCCTTCGGCGCTCCGGCCGGCTCCCCGATGGCCTATCGTATCTCCGCTTTCTGCAACAACGCCCGACGCCTCGAGCATCTTTGTTGTGGGCGCTGCCGCTTTTGAAGCTCAGTGAACTCCGCACATAGCGGAGGAGCATGGGACTCCTCTCCTCCTTGAGCTCATGGAGCTCCACGTCCTGCCCCGAGCTCCGCATCCTTGGCATGGAGCTCCGTGTCGGCGCCTCACCTCGGACTCCGTGATCTGCTGCGCCACCATGGCACCGTGTAGAAGCAATGGGGAGAGGAAGCAAAGGGCGAAAGCGGCTGAAAGGCAATGCAATCTATGGGAAGAGCGGAGGGCGGGAATCTTTGGTTTTCACCACGGTAAAACACCGGTCGGCGACTTCTCACATCGGGGAAGCGGGGGTTTTTACGGAGTCATCGTGACTAATTTCGGCCTTTGCTCCCATCAATCAAAAATTGAAAATCCTGTCGCGCTGCTCCGTCAATCAAAAATTAAAAATACTACCGCACCCAAACAACGAACAACGCCGGTGGATATTTAAATTCACCCGCGGCAAGTAGATAAAAAAGGGGTGAAAAAAAATGTGGCGGCGGCCTAGCTAATCGGTCGAACTAGCCCAACTGGCTAGCCACCGTGCTTCACTGATGTACTCGGCAGGAAAAGTGGTCTTTCGTGATTTGACGACTCATTTACTTGCTTCGGCGCTACGACCGAGGAGGACATAGAAAACACGCGGTAGGGCGTCTCACGTCAGGAAGAATATATGCGTGCACCACCCGGGAGGACCCCGAAACCGCGCGGTAGGGTGTGCCACGTCTCGGCATGGAGGAAAAATGTGCGTGTAAAAATATACTGTATCAGGCGTAGTACCTATGGTTTGACCTCGGGACCCAGCCAGTCGGTCGAAAACACCCCACTAGCTACATAGCTTGATCATGCAAATGTGGCACGGAGGATAGATGTGGTTAGCTCCGTCTCGACCAGCCTCAACGTCTCTTGTTCTAAGCGATTCTTCTATTTTCCAAGTTTTTTAGTTGTAATAACACCATGGCAAGCTAAGCGCCGCTCTTAGGTGTGTGGCCGTGCAAAGGTTAGACGATGGAGAGAAGAGATTGAGATCGCAGACACAGGACCCACCAATAAGTGAGACAACGGTCATGCACGTGTTGACGAGGCACTCCCTCTACTCTACTCAGCATAAGTACTATATAAATAAAATCAAGTTATGGGACAAAGCCAACAACCGTTCGTTTTTTTCGGGCTATCGACTTACGCTTTGTAGTCGGGTTGCCGATTCGAATCTCGTCTTTCAGATTTGTTAGTTTTAGGTCCAAATTTGATTAATGACAAGTGGGACCCCGTGTGTAGTTCCGATATTTCGGTGTAGGATGGTTTTTGAACAAACACTTTGCGGCGGTTAGACAAGTAGCGACCACGAGTTACGTTTTTGGCAAGTTCTGAACAAAAATGACAGCGGCATAGATGCTACGGTGATCTGAGCTTGAGGTCGTTGGATATGGGATCAAAGGGCATCTAAGTAGTTTTTGTACAAATTGTGTGCAATTATCAAACTCATCAAGGTTTCCTGCAGAAATATTAAGACACATCATGTCAGCTGCTATATCTCAGATCCACAAGCTCCAAGCAACTCGTATCGGCATATAGCATCTAAGGTATGGGGGCACATGATATTCTCCCGGGGAGGAGGGGTGGGGGTGCACAACCAGTCGGTGGCTGGGAGGGTGGGGACAAATATAATCTAAACAACCCTAAACAGAGCTCCACAATTTTATCTAAGGTCGAGGATTTCACCCCCGACAATCATAGCTCCGCCTAAACACAACATTTGCATGTACTGTAGTACTAGACTTAATATACATGTTGCAGTTTCATGTTCATTTTCAATATATTGAACTGAGGACCATGGATGTCTTACATTTTACTCCCTTCGTTCCTAATATTAGTCTTTTTAGAGGCTTCAAACGGACTGGCACATACTGATGTATATAGACATATTTTAGAGTCTAGATTCACTCATTTTGCTCCGTATGTAGTCACTTGTTGAACTCTCTAAAAGACTAATATTTAGGAATAGAAGGAGTATTTTTGAATTCGTGTCATACCTGCATTGTTTGGAAAAATAGATGCACTATACTTATTGGATTGTTGTTGTGTTCGTGCGTGTGTGTCTCTCTGTGTGTGTGTGTGTGGTCATATGGTTGACACATACAAACTTTTCTCACTTCCATATTTTTCATCTTTTAAATTTGAATTTGCATTGGAAAAGGGATACCATGAAATGTGAAATCCACGTTGAGATCACTATATCACAAACTCACTCTAATTCAACAACTCGTCATAAATCAATTGCCACGTTGAGATTAGTATTTGCAAGGAAAATACCGGTATTGTAATACACATAGATTCGTTCGGCAATTTAAAAGGTTCCTTTCGTATTCTCGAATGATAGGACCCAACGGCATACCAGCCAGACCTTGGCTCATGTTGATCCTTAAATAAACCGGGCTCGTATCCTTCGGTGGCGTGCGTGGTATGCACATTAGGCAACCCCAACCAGTCGAGCCTCAGCGTTTCAAGTCGAAATATCTGGCGGCCAGAATTCCAGCCCTCGGAAATTCCCCTCATGTCCCTGGTCCATAATGACTACCGATGAACAACAGAGGGATGCTTTAGTAACTAGACAACGTTACCTACCGTGTCGAGCACGGCTCAATTCCCTCGGTCGCCACTCGTCAAGGTCACCCGTCAACTTACTACTACACCAGGATGAGCACAGAATTGAGCCCGTTTGTTCGTGCCTAGTACTTGAGTTAATATATCAGGCAATGCACTGGTACAGATGGATTCTCCTTTTACTCTGCATATATAACTTGTGTGAAGTCTAACTAAGCAAAATGTTTGACCAAATCCTTTCTTAAGAAATACAACAAGACAGATGTATGGCTTGAAAATTTATTGCATGATGCACGTTATGATATTGTTTCGAATCCTGGATCTTAAATTTCAAAAAATCCAAAAGTGAGCATAAATTCTTGAAACTAAGCATGGTCACGTGATATGGCACAAATATTACTTCGTAAGTTTTTTCTTAAATTTGAGACAAGCTGCTTATGACAAGTTGCACAAATGAAGAGCCAAGGTATTTTGGAACAAAGACCTGTACGTTAAGGCGAACACTTTCACTATTGAAACCATGGGCGTTTACATGCCGCCACGAGTCCCCGCTTCTCATCGATGCGTGCCGTCCAGAAAGCAGCGTGTGAGTCGACAGAGGCGTCTTGAGCGAACAGCTGTCAGCAGAGCTCAGCGGGAGGCGAGCCCTTTGACTAAACTCCGCCGCCCACCGTCGTCCCAAGCTGCTCCCACTTTTAATGTCGCCGCGCATAGATTTAAAATCAACCGCGCACTACGGTATCGCTACAATCCTCTCTCTTCCCCTCGATTCTCACGTCGTCTACCTCCAACTAGCTGACCTAAGCGTGCGCCATGCCGCATCACGATGGTGCGCCCTTAGTGTTCCGATTTCTGAGGAAGACACCCAGTAGAGTCTCAAGAACATAAAGCGCTTTGGGGCGAGCTTGGCGGCCTTGCGGAAGGCGCGCGCTTTGTCCCGCTCCCTGTTCGGCTCCGACGCCCAGACTGCGCCAGCGCCATCCCGTGGCATTGATAGGTGGGGCCGCACATTGTCGCCGAGCTTGATCCATAGGGGTTCCACGAGGTCCCGCGACTTTCACGCGCCCGTGCACTGCCGGCATGCCGCTGCTTTCGTGCTGCTTGTCGCGCCTGCCCGTCTTGGTGCCCGTGCACCTGCCGGCGCATCTTTGTCGCGATGCTGGCGTGCAGCGCCCTTGCCCGGTGCCGTGCATCGAATGTCTCCGCCGCCCGTTGTGGCCTTTGTCCCAGCGGGTTGTAACATCCCAAATTTTCAATTTGGAATGTTATACATAGATCATCATTGCATATCATACTTTATTGCATTTTGGCTTGATCCTAGAAAATTTCACGCAACTCAAGGACCCACGGAGAGAGTTGGAGATTTCGTTATTTTTATATTTGAGTTTTCTCAAATTTTGAAAATAGGATCATTTGATTTTATTTATTTTATCTTCAATTATTTCTATAATAAAGATATGAGAGAGGGAATAAAATGAATTTCCCAAAACAAAGAAATATTGAAGGTTTAATAAAAAAATCAAATAATATTTTTATTTGGAGTTTATCGCTATTTTATTTGAATTTAGGAAAAATGCGCATTTTTCAAAATTGCATTTAGGCTCCAAATAAATGTTCATCCTGTCCGACTTGATTTTAGAAGACGGGGAAATTTTATTTCGGGATTTTTGGAGTCCGTTTAGTATTTCTTTTGTTTGTTTTTCTGCGCGAAATTATTAAAAAAGCAAACCGACCTTTGGCCGTGCGGCGGGACTCATGGGGCCCTTATAAGCCGCCCGCCCGCGCCTCAGCCGCCCGCCGCCTTGAAACCCTAGCCGAAGCCTTGCCGCCGCCAGCCGGACCTAGCTGCCGTCGTGCCAAGCCCTGCCTTAGCCCCTCGCCGAGATGGCCGCGCCTTGCCAGAGGCGACCCGCACCAAAGGTAGCCGGTTTTCTTATAAGCGATCGGTATTTTTTTCGAAACCCTAGATCCGTTTTTTTATTAGATCCCGTTCGGTTTATTTTTTTTTTGATTTAGTCTATTTAGCGAGCATTCGTTTGTTCGTTCGTTTTAATGAACGGATTTCGTCGTTCGTTAGCTGTTCGTCCATTTTTCTTTTTCTCAGATTTCCGCGATTATTTCCGATCGCGATTTCTGATCCGATTTTCGATCTAGTATAACTTTTCGCTCGTTTATCGGAATCAGGCGATTCAAGCGCCTAGAGTTTCCTCCCAAAACCTTCTTTCCGATTAATCAACTCAAACAAGTTTTTGCCTCTGTAAAATTTGACTTAGGTCCAGATTAGTAAATGAAGCTTGTTTCTTTCGCCGTTTGACTTTCGTTGCTTCGTTTGATTTGATTCTTTTTGCAAACTGGAGTTCTTAAGTTGAACCTTCTGGTTAGATCTTTTATTTGAGTTTTACCTGTGCATTAGATGCGTACTTATTGTATGTTTGTTTGTTTGCGATAGAGTACCCAGAGTGCGCCGCTTGCTACTTTGAATCTCTAGGCTTCGCGGATCATCAGCAAGGCAAGTAACACTTTGATCATATCCCTTTTCATACCGAGTTTTTATGCATTAGATCAATCCTCAAACATTGCATGATTAGGATCTAATTGAATTGTGGGTTTTGGGAAAGTAGATGAGGTAGTACCTATTACCTATTTTATTATCAAACCCTTGGGAGTTACTTCTACGTTTGCTTATTATGCCATGCTATGCTAGTAGACGTGGATTGGGTGAGTGTATCCATGACAGATGTGAGATTGTTATTTAATGGTTTGTTTAAGGTGGCAACTTAAACACACATCTGGTGGATTGAGGTACAGGTATTCGAGGATTGCATGTTTCTTTTTGGACCGCCACCCGGCTCAAGGGATCATGAGATTATTCATGCTAGAAACTTACGTGTGCAGCCACAAGCTACTATGGGCTCTAGCATAGTCGACTAAGTCGTCATGAACTCTTACTGATGGTAGACTAGCGGATGTAGGGGATGTAGGTTGGTCTTGTCTACCCGTTTGTAAGGTGCTAAGCGCTTACGAAGGCTATGTCTCGGTCATCCGTTTCTCAAACACCGTGTAGTCTGAGAATCCCAGCGGAGGAGATCGAGTCTTGTGGGGAAAATTGCACAAACCTCTGCGAGTGTATCAAACTAATCATGGTTAACCGTGTCCCGGTTATGGACATATTAGTATCTAGTACTTGGATTATCATGTGAATCTCATCATGTTACTTTAATTAATATTGTTGGGTTTAATGATGATGCTTAATTGGGATTGAGAATGCTGTCAACCATTCTCAATGTTTAACAACCACCATGATAGTTAAATTAAATTTATTCCTTTGCAATAGGGAAAAATTGGCTTTATGCAAAACTGTAACCATAGAGCTTTCCACCAGCCATATATGCATGTAGTATAGCATTACTCTTTCATATTACTCTCTATGTGTTACCTTGCCAACATATTCCATGTGCTGACCCGTTTTCGGGCTGCAACGTTCATGTTGTAGACTTTTGGGGACGAGTAAGGTGCCTTAGGTGCGTGGTTCTATACTCGATGATGCGTTGGAGTTGATGGACTCGCTTATCTTCTAAGCCTTCCGCTTATTATTGTTATTAGATGGCCTTCGCCATATTTAATGTAATAAGTTCTCTTTTGAGACATTCGATGTAATAAGTGTGTGATTGCTACTCTGTTATAAATCCTTGATCTTGTGCGTGTCGGCATTCTTGATCGAGGATGACAACGATGCACGAAGATTAGTATTTGAGGTGCGAGTGCGCTACCGGTGCCAGTGCCCCCTCGGCGGCATGGATGGCCACCGTCGACCGCTTCCTTGCACCAGCGCCGATCGCCTCCTCCCGCCCGATTGACTTCGCTCCGAAGTCGAACATTTTGGCCTTCCTTGAAGCTAGGCCAGCGTCGAGAATCGCCAAGAGCGGCGCAAGGCGCCGCCGTCGCCGTCGGTCGATGGCCCGACGACACCGAAGCCGCGACGGAGGAGCGCTTCCACCGCGAGGCGCCCGCCGTCGCAGCGTAATCTAAATTGCCATGAAAAACGTCGGATTGCCATGCTTAAAATCGAACATTTATCATTCCGTTTATTTTATATCGATCGTCGTATAATTTAAAGTCGGTCGGGCTGAGCGAAATGTATGGTTTGATCGATTGAATGTTCTACTAGAGCCGTATCAAATTAAATATAAAAGCGTCATCAAGCCACATGCAGTCCTTGTCATCCAACGACCTAGACCGCTTCAATGTCGGCGCTCAACACGTTGGCGTGCGATTAATTCATGCCAAAATAGTGCTAATCACATGACAACACGCAAATAATATCCTAGTAGTTAATATCCGCATGCATAATATACTTCCAAATTAGCGTGCATTGCATTACCATGGACTATTGCTGCTGAAATGCATGAAACTGGTGTCGTGACTTGTGAGCAGCGTCACGATATGGTCAGCGGCAACATCGCCCGCGAGTTCTTCATGTTTGCTGTGCGTCCTAAGCGCTGAAGGGAGGAGAGAGAGAGAGCACATATGGAACCCACCCGTAAGTGAAGGCGAATAGTACTAAAAATAATATTACATGTTATCCATTAATTATGCTGTGGTAATATAAAGACATTATGTGAACAAAGGGGGTACAACAAACATTGCTATTCTACGTATGTTGCCTATTGACATGCGGCTCGAAGGCCCGGTCGCATGTTCGATCCTCGTCCTTTATTTTTTAATTTCTATATGGGTCCAAATTTGTTTCATGACATGTGGGCCCCTCGGTGTGTAGTTTGTAGCACTTTAATTTGTGGGTCGCAATTTGTTCCATTCCAAATGGACTATCGGTGTGTAGGTTTGTAGCTTATTTATAATAATCAAAGAGAACAACATAGTTTTTTCAATAATACCATGGTGCAACGTTGAAGGCGAGAAAGGGCGTGCGAGAGGCGATGACCGAGCGGAGAAATCAACTAGGGAGTTGCGTGGGTTGCAGCGGTGTTTGGAGTAGTTGTGGGCGAATGCTACGAAAATATAATCTAAACCGACCGAAATAAATGCCTATACAAATTAATCCAAGGTTGGAGAGCCCTACAATGTAAATAGCTCGGCTTTGCGAGGATGGAGAGGTAGTAGCTTCAACGCGTGGAAGATACGGTGTGAGAAAGCGAGGTCAATCGAGAGACATATAGATAGAGAGACAAAGTGAGTGCGGTCCAACATTCATTGGACAATTATATATGCTCCGGAGAGATATTTTCCGATTGAGCTTTTTGGCAAGGGTGAGGGCTGTAAGATAGAGCTTGAGAGATGATCCAGTCACAGACGTGTAGATATATTTTGTGCGTGGGAGGAAGCAAGGTCAACCCATCACATAGAATTAGCGTGCGATCGAAAGATTGAAGACGGGTTGGAGAGTGACCTAGATAGGCGATGTGCGTGAGAGAGTATACAATGTGAATAGGTCGAATTGGGCTCAAACATGGTGATATATCGTTTTGTCCGAGAAAGGCGAGGTCAATCGAAACATCTGAGAGAGAGAGAGAGAGAGAGAGAGAGAGAGAGGGATTGAGTGGCGTGGCCCACCATGAGGTCGAAAGAGTGGCGGCGGCTTGGATGGACTGACCTAGATAGACAATCTGCGTGAGAGAGTATAGAATGTGTGTCGATCGAGGCCCGAGCAGGAGATATATCATTTGTGTGTGAAAAAGCGAGGTTAAGCGAGACTCGATAAAAAGAGCGAGATTGAGCGAGTGTGGCCCGTATCTTGGAAGAAAAGTGAAGACGATCTCGAGGAGTGACCTAGATATACAACGTCGTGCGTCTTGCGAGAGGTTCTGAGGGCTAGATAGGCAATGCATGTATTTAGCTCGAGAGGGTGAGAGGAGAGGAGAGAGAGAGAGAGCTCGGCATGGGGTGCAATGGCGGGTGTGTGAGGTAAATACATTTAGTAGCAGTGGAAAAGGGGTTGTGTAGTTGAGAGACTTAGAGATTGAAACATGGAGAGAAAGAATGAGCGTGTGTTGGAAACCGATAGCTTCCTAAGGTGGTTAGGAGAGGAAGATTGACCGTCTGAGAAGTATCTAGCGTTTGTCTTGGGGGCTAAAACAACATTTGAATTTACATAGTACGAGACTTAATATCGATGTCTCAATTCGGTGTACATTGTAAGATTTGAACCGAGGACCAGGCATACGGGTAATTATTTGAATTAAGTGCCATACTAAGTTTGAAAAGTTGACATTGACTCAGTTTGTTGTGCTATTTTGTAGGTCATATGTTTGAATCCATCCAAAAGTTTTCTCACTACCATGCTGGTCATCATATACATATGAATTTGTATTTAAAAAGTAGTGTGGATACAGTGAAATGCGAAATCCACGTTAGAATTGGAGATCGCTACGTGACACACACTCTAATTCAAATAACTAACTACGTGACACACACTCTAATTCAAATAACTAATTATGTGACACACACTCTAATCCACGTTAGCGTGGGTACCGTTTCAAATTTTTTTTCAAATAACTCCTCATTAATTATTTTATAGTACTCCCTCTGTTCACTTTTATAAGACCTTGAAGAAAGTTGAGACAATGTGCAAAACAGTTCATTTTAAGTTGTCTGAAACGACTTACAAAAGTGAACAGATGGAGTATCTCGTTTCGAATGACTGATTATTGCAAGGAAAACACGGGCATGGTAATACATACAGATTCGTTTGCAAATGAAAGAAGATTCGTTTGCATTCTCAAATGTAGGCGCACCGGGCAGACCAGGGTCGTGTTGGGGTGGACGCTGCTTCGGTGCCTTAAAGGAAACTGCCTTTGGGTCACTAACATGTGGGCCAGCCACCTGTTGGGCCCACATGTCATGGACACAAAGACATGTGCCTTAAGGCACCGAAGCATAGTCCTGTCGGGGTGGTCGCGTGTGTCGGACGGACGCGTAGCACCCAGCCACCCACCACCCCTCCCCGCCAAAAAAAGGACGACGACAATATAAGTTCGCGCTTCCACGTTTCAGATTGAAATATCTGGCGGCCCCAATTCCAGCCCTGCAAAATCTCTCTTCTCCACCATCCCCTTCCACGGCCAGATTGCTCAAATCCCTAATTCGCCGCCAACCCTCGAATCGCCCCTTGTCTCATCTCTTTCCCCACCATTCCCCATATCATGCGGGATGGCGGCAGCGAAGGCGGCGGTCGCGCTTCACAACCGCACGGAGCTACCTCATCTCGCCCTCGTCCACCGCGGCGGGTGATCCACCGACAATGTCGGCCCACCGCAACCGGCGTGCCTCCACAGACACGAATTCCACCGCATCAGTGCGCTTCACCGGCGTCGTCTCCCGAGCTCACGGGGCTACTTCACGAGCACATCGTCGCACCTCCGCCCCGAGGCCGTTGGGGCTTCACCAGCGGTCTAAATCCACCACATCATAAGCGCTCGCTGCCACTCAAGATCTGCATCCGTCTTGGCAGCCAATAGCCCAGCGCATCGCCTCAAGCGGCTCAAGTGCCCCACACTCTAGCTAGGCAAGCATGCCCAAGCGCCCGCCCAGGCGGGTATCCACACATCACTCCCTTGTGCCTTTGTTCCGGCGATGTTTGGATATCCTTTCACTGCTCTCTTAGCTTGCAGCCTATGCAACTCGACTTTAACTCTTATTTGTTACGGAGATATCATACGAAACAAGCAAATCCATATTTTAGCGAAGCATGACTGCGCTTCTGGGATCTGGTACACATCACACACCCAGTATAACCTTGTAAGTATCATCCTCGGTACAACATCAAGGTCGATTCCTCTTATTTGATCAACCATTCGCCGTGTCAAAAATGCGAGAGGATTGCAAGGAATACATGGCCTGCACATCCAAGCAAGTGGTAACATGGACTTGTACATGGAACATCCCAAGCATAGCAGAGCTGCGATGAGCACATACAACAAGCTAGCGTAAGTCCACGCATTTCATTTAATTTGTACTAACATTAGTGTATGATTTTTGTGCGTTGGCTGATCCACGAATTCAAGTTACCGAGTAGAACATTTAAATTAAAAAATCTGAAGCCACTTGCACTCGAAATCAACATAACTTGAGAAATGTGAAGCTACATGCACTTTGGAAACCAGCTAATGATCCAAAGTAGTTCAGATTATAAACACTAAATGATGAAAGTACCAAAAAACACAAAATGCAACATGGTGTACAAGGACTACAAACATTGTCTGTACCTACTTGAATTATTCGTTCTCTAGCTGAAAATATCGAAGTGTAATTGCACGTATAACCAGTGCGCAAATTGCATATCAATATATCTATCCTGCACAAGTATGCCAATAGTTTCAAACAACAGATTAGAGAAGTATTTATGCTATGTTGTCATGATACGGGGACTTTCTTGTAGATGGCCTCGACGTTTCCTCAAGCTATGAAAATGCACTATAATTTGATTGTCATCAATGCCTGCAAATCTCTGTCTCTCTCAACAAAGAAGATCATCATTAGACACTAAATCCTTCAATGAGCTTGCAAAATGCTTGCATTAGATCCCTCATTAGACACTATATGTTCATCACCAGGAGCATGTAAAATGTTTGAATCAAATCCTTCATTAGCGATGCATTCATTAGACACTTGAGGCTCAAGAACAACATGGGCTTGTATGTTTGCACGGAAACTTGATTAGATACATCAGATTGATCGATTCAGTATTGGTTGGGGAGTTATTAAATAAGTATAAATTGGTTTCATTTTCTCATAGCTTCCCTACATACAAGCAGTTTACAACACCGTCGGGTTTAACTATTGGCCAGAAATTGAAGAGTTGAATTAGATATAATAAGGGATGTGATGTACCTGCTCGTTGCGCATGCTACTCTTGCAAGCTGCGGTATGTCCGTTTTGCAAGCTCGATGCCATGCCGTCTTTGCCGCCACGCCTCCATGAGAGCTACACCAGGGTTGGATCTTCATCTTCTTGTCCTTCCATTCGGTTGAAGCCAGCGACCGCCCTCAAACAAGGGCGCGAGGAAGTGCTGTGTCGGTTGTCCAGTGGCGGCTAGGTTAGGAGTGAACGGGCGGAGGTGGAGCTAATGAATTGGGAATTTTCCTGTTGTCGATCGTCTGGGGCGCTTGTTTGGGCCTGAGCCTGCTATAGGGCCTGCCTTGCACTTATGTAATTGGCCCATCAAATTGAAACATTTTCTTCATTTTTACATTGCTGCTTTCGTGCGTTGGGACGAACAAAACTAGCGTGGGCCAACCTGGGCGACTCAAACTAGGTGCACCTTTCCAACCACTGAGGCGGCCGCCCATACCAGCCCCTATGGTGGCTTCGCCCTTTGCGTGTATGATTGGATAGTGAAAAATATTCTAGTGGCGCTTTTGATTTACCCACGAGAATGGTTGAATTGCTTGTTTCTATGAGCGAGTTCACCAATAATGTGAAGGATGCCGATCTTTTCATCCTATTGTAAATTGCTTAGATCTCGATATGCCAAAAGTAATCGCATGGAATATCTGATAAAAGCCGGTGTGATGTGTTTGGCTACAACTAGTCGACTACCGTCCTCATATAACATATCAAGGATGCACCATCTTACCGGATTAACCATTCGACTTACCAATGCGGTGTGGGAAGAAAGAAGTATTGGGACTGCGTATCCAAGCAATTGATGCCATGGACTCCTTATTACAACCTTGTAGCGAAAAAGAAGTTGCGGTGTGCCTATACAAAGAACTAGCGTAAGTTCGATTACACCTTCTCGGAATTTTAGTTAGCCACTTATTGCAAAATTGTTCAATTATGTTGCTTGGCTTAATCTAGTTTACTCTGATTACATAATGGCACATCCTATTAATCATATTGTAGATCTGCGCCTATCTATGTGTTTGATACTTACTATTTAAAATTTTCATTTTGCCTTAACTTAAATATCTACTTGTTTGTTTAACTACTTTGCTCTGCAACAATGAGTTACAATGATGTTAATAACTACTTTTCACATCAATTGAAACTTTCTAATTCCTTGTTTGTTTAAGCTGGTTTGCTGCTATAACTCCCGATTGAGATATTTTGCTAACTTCAACTTTTACGAATCAATCGAACTTTAATGGCAAAACAGGTTAGCCCAAGATCAAAGAGCGAGGTCCCCATGGACGTTGCATCATCCCACAGCATGGCACCGGCTAATCGTGCATTATGAATTGCCAACTGCTGATGCTCTAGAGGCTAAACTAGTGGTAGAAAGAGATTACTTACGCACTTAGAGATGAAGTTGACATGTTGAGGATGCAAACAACACAATCACAAGCGATTACTCAAGACAACCATTAAATATTTGGTGGATTTCAAAACAAAAGCAAGCTGAGGCCCGACCACATTGTTAAGGTCGAAGGAAAAAAAAATCAAATTCCCACTTGGTAAATCATAGGTGAAATGTTCTTTCCATCGCTGAATAACCTTTGTGTTGTCTGTTCATGTAATCAATCAAACCCTTTGTTTTAGAGATCATGTAATAATTGTTTTCTTTGTTTGTAATTTTATTTGAGCACAAGTCTGTATTAATTGATAAGACTCGGAGACATTTCATTTGGAATGCTATGCCAGACCTACAAATATGCCAATCGGGCTGAATGTGCATTCAGCAATAGTAGTATAGATGGACCATAAGTGGCACGCATCGGAAATGGCCAAGATGCTGGTTAAAAAAAGGATGTTGTTGTAGCCAAAAAAAAGTACAGCGGCCTGGCTTATGTATGTTAGTTGATATTATTGATCCATATACTCTATAAGTGTTTATATGTCTGTTAGTTTCGTACTTTCTTGGTTGATTGACTCGGTATTTGAATCTTGATACATCGCTTGTGTACATATCTAAATGGGAGTATACATTATGCTGCGTGTGACATTTGAGTTGGACATGAAGTGTTCCAAATATTCGAATTCACCTTAAACTGGATTCTAGTTTTTGAATTTGAGTATCGGCATTTGTAAACCATATTCATATATGACAGTGGAATACATCTTTGTCGTCCTTTTGAAGATATATAAAAACACATAGAATGATTTTAAATAGGGGCAGATGTGTAACTTCCATCAGACGTGACACAACCGCCCTACCTTTCAGCCCCGTTCATACACCGTGGGCGCCAACCATGGTGACAAAACACCCTTTCCTGCTTGAAATAATTCTGCGCAAATATTTGGGAGATCTTGAGATTACCGTCCTATCCCCAACCGATGAGGCGTCAAATTTTAAACGGGGGCTAAGTTTGTAACTTTCCCATATTTCAGACAGGAGCGTCCCCAAAACATGGTTCCCCGTTCCTCTCCCTCTATTTTCCCATTCATTAACCGTCCGCGCTAGAACACCCCATCCCCACACCAGCCTCCGTCCGCCACCCCATCCATCGCTGTCATCCTCCACCACATCCATCGCCATCGTCCTCCAGCATGCCGGAGTGCCTACCAAGACCGCGTCGTCCACTGCTAGAGATGGGCGTTTCTCATCCACGACGACGGACCAATAGCCTTGCATCGCGTCCTCTCGCTTCATCGGCACCGTCGTCCTCTTTGCCGGGGCCGCTCACACGAACTTCTCTTCCACCGCAACGTGACTTATCCCCTGATGCACCCGTCTACCGTCGCAGATCTTCTTCAACGCCACCGACAGCCATCGCACCCCTGATGCCTACACGGCGCCGCAAGAGAGGTGGTACTTCATATCTCCTCAACTTTTTGATCTCAACCAGAAAATAGATCTTAACTTGGTTACTCTACTTTCTTTTCAGCTCTTAGAATTTAGTTCTTAGTTCGAAGCAAACAATGGATGCTAAATATCATTTCCCTAGTTTGCGGCTTCAAATCTGCCATGGCACAACCATAATACGGTTTAATTGATCATGCTTAGGGTTTAATTGATCATGTTGGTTCCGTGGACATTTCTCTAATAGAAATCAGAGGGGAAACCCTCTTTTGCTAAAAAAATATGTTAGAGTTTCCCCCTTTTATGATCACTCTATGATCAGAATACGTGCTTCGTGTCATAATAACACTGCTCCACCCATCAAGCTAAACAGGCTTAGTTGTTCAAATACGAATCTGATATTATTAAAACAGAGTTGTTTAATTGGTCAGCTAAATGTTCCTAAATTAGTTTGAAAATGCATGTTTGCTGCTCGGGTGTGTATCTCTGTGTGTGAGTGCAGTCGGCCGCGGTTGGGGAGGTGAACTTTGGATATCTGAGCGTTTATAGGAGACACTCTCGAGTTGACTCCTTAATGCATTCCATAGATAATCTGACTACTTTCTATGTTTTCATGAATCTCAGATTACGAACAGCATCATAATGATTATGAGCTTGCGGCGCATGAAAAGAATAAAGTAGAACAATGCCATGGCTGTCAAACTTGGCATTAAGGGATGAAATCAAGTCTGCTGCAATGCAATGCAAGCGCTCTCCACCTCTGATTCATGCTCGAGAATATGATCCTAACGAGTGATTACGAGCTAGAGGGAGACCTAAGTCAATGTAGCTCCCTAGTGGAGGAGTCAGAGGAAGATGCCCTATCTTATTCACCCATCAAGGTACTTGATCTAACTTTCCAAGGTTACATTGCTCGCACATATCTTGCAACTGATGCTTTGCATTGCTTCTACTTTGTTGAACTACCATTAGCTTAGTTTACACATCGTGTATGTGAATACACCCTGCCTATCCATTTTTAGTACATATGCCATCTGTCATCATACCATATTTATCCATTCAAATGCTGTTGTGTATCAGACGTTCAAAAGGAAGAGGGCCATTGCTGATCGTGGAGGAGCACAAGCAAAGTATTTGGAAAAGGTAGTGGCACCTGATAAATTAAATAGCCCATTAGGTGTAGTTGCAATATCACCTGACCCACAAAATACCCCAACTCTAGTAGACTATAGCCCTACTACACTGGTCATTTCTGATGCCCCAACTCAGCAGACCCCAATTGCAGCAAACAATATGATTATGCCAGTTGACTTAGCACCAGCTGTACGATGCAAAACCCCCATTCCAGCAAAGAGTACACCAAATCTAGTTGCCAAATCCTTTTGAACGAGAGAGAGCCCCAATTGCAGCAAATAGGACCCTGTTCCATTTCTTCCCGGTTTAGAAGCCGAAGCTTATGTTGTTGTCGGGAACTTTGTGCATCTTTCCTTCATGGAAAGATTATACATGAACAGAACAATTTCAGTATTCCTCCATAACTTACGCGTAAGTAATGTACTAATGTTATTCATGGTCATTACTACATATGTTTCTGTGACGAAGACACAAGATTTCATTCTTTTAAATATCGAGGAGCAAAGCTGGATTGTGATGGCGAGCAAGGGTTGGTTAAGCTTTTCAAGCACTTTCGTTGATAAAGTATCGTTCCTACGAGGCAAGCGCGCCGATGGCAAGCCTCTGAGCGAAATTTCGTAAAGTCTCGGAGCTACATTTATCCGGCGGTGGCTGGAATAATCTTGTTACACATTGGTCTTGGCTGCAGCGTAAGGTACTATCTATGATATCACATCACAATTTGAACTACATTTCTGCATTTGCCTTAATGTCTCACTTGTCTGGCTGTTAGCGAAGAAGATTAGTTCTCAAGGGACCACGAGAATCTCGCAACTATCTGCACCTTGCATTGCTCTTGTGAGTACCTCTTGCCTGTATGACCATACTTACTTTCATAGCTGTTTGATTATGTAGCATCCTTTGCACATGTTAGCATCGTGTCGTCCATTTGTGGACATTATAAGATCCGTATGGACTCTTAGATAAATTTAGAATCAACCCAATGCTTTTGAAGAGGTTTAGCTCTGCGATCCTCTTATAAGAACTGAACATGGTCTATCCTTGTACTTCCATTTAACAGCTTCTCCCTCCGTCCCATAATATAAGAGCGTTTTTATGCAGTACACATGTTCAAAACACTCTTGTATTATGGGAAGAGATTAGTTCATTGTAGCATTCGCATCTTATCTCCCTCGCCCACCATTTACTAAAAAAGATCAGATCTATATTTAATCTTACCAACAAGTAGAATACATAGACAATGCCAGTGTAGAAGTGTAGCCCATTGCTCTTGTGTGTACATTTTGTCCTGTAACGCTTGTACTTCCAGGGATTGGTAGTCGATTATGTAGCATCAATCTGCATCTTATCTTCATTATCCTCTATCCCTTCCAGTATTATCATATCTATAATTACTCTCTACAAAATGTAGAGTACAGACAATGCTTATGAAGAAGATTCTGTGCTAAAATTCTTGAGTTATCCTTCCCTTGACATGGAGAAGGGCATTATAAAGACGGTATTAACTGTTAATGTAAGTCAGTCCTTCTAAAGCCTTTATCCTCAACTGCTGTTTAATTTGCTCATACTTCCTATCATTTACTTCTGTTTAGTTTGCTGATTTTACCAAAATGCACGTTCATAAGAATCATAAGTCTAAGTTTTACTTGTAAAACCAAATTCCTTATTCATACCATGCACATTACTTAATACTCCCTATATGTATGCTTGTTTTTGTGGATCTATAATCCGATGTGTGGTGAAGCAGCCCATGTTTTGCACCTTGTCATCTCTGTTTTATCTTCTTGATGTGGTGATGATATGAACAACATGCCATCACATTATCAAAATAGATACAATGATTTTCTTTGCCCTTCATCTATGCTTGTTATGTTGACATGGTAATCCGGTAGTGTGGTGAAGCTCCCGCATTATGAACAATGCCAAATTATTCTATTGATATTTTGAACATACTCTTTATTTTCTAATTTGAAATTGGGTAGAATTAATGAGCAGTTATCATCTTTGTTTATACATGTGCAAAACTGTCATCTCTACTTGCTTTGTTTAGGGTGATATACGATGACATGCACAAGTCTCTTGAAGGCTGTGAGACAAACCCAACATATATTGTAGCAAAGAAGGCAAAACATCTTGAAGATAGCGAGACAACCCCAAAGTCTTGTCTTGATGCGGTGTTCAAGTTACTTGAGACTAACGATCAGACAAGCTCACATAATTTGTTATGCAGAATCGGTTCGACTTCTTGATCCCAAGTTCTAGCGAAAGGCACTCTGCAACTCAACTTCGACTTGAAGTCCTATCTCTAAGAAAGATTGCGGAGAACACCAATGAGAACCTCATCGCTAAACAGCTACACACAGGAAGCTATGACCGACATGCTAGGCGGTCTCACAGCCCTTCTCGGCTGCTTGCTTGCACACCCCCCATAAGGCTAACCTTTCTTGAACTGTCTTGGAAGTGGTCTCGGTTCGGTATTATTTTGTTGCTTTGCAATGGTGCGAGTTTTTATGTCTGCTTCTTCGTTGCGCTTTATGATCACGGTGGCGAACTTGATGCCCGATTTATGTAATATACCTTAAATCCTTTATTGTATAGTGTAGGTTTATTCTTAGTTACTATGCGTAATTTCTTTATTGTATAGAGTAGGTTTGTTCTTAATTCCTACTAATTCTGCGGCAACTGAAATGAACCTGGCCCATGATTGTGCGAATCAAATCACGGGCTTTTAACGAGGCCAAAATTGTCTCGGTCCTTGTTTGGCCCAATCGGATATCATTACTGCGAGCGGGCGGATGCAAACAGGACGTGGTTAGGCCCAACTATATAATGGGGCTTTTAACGGGGCCGAAATGTTAAGCGGGCCCTTAATAGGCCATAACTAATATCGGGCGAATTACTAAGTGGGCCTTTAGCAAGTGGGCCCAAAAGCATAGTGTCCGGTTAGCGGGCGAATTTGATATGGGCCATAATTGAGCCAAAAGCCTCTTAAAGGCTGGACCTGATCTGGGCCGTAATTTGGCCCGAGCGTGGTAGGCTTTTAACGAGGCGGATCTCATATGGGCCACTATTAGGCCGGGCGTGGCGAGGCCATTAATGGACGGATCAAATATGGGCGGCATTTGGCCCAAAATATGGCAGCAGTTAATGGGCGACCTACTAGGGTCCTCAAAATCTTGTGGGCCTCTGACTGGGTTGGCCCATTAATGTCGACAAAATCTTGTGGGCCTTTAGTGGGCTGGCCCATTATGACCCGCAAGAATCTTGTGGGCCTTTAAATGGCCCGGCCCATTATGACACACAAAAATCATGTGGCCCTTTACAGGTCCGGCCCATTATGGCCCGCAAAATCTTGTGGGCCTTTAGCTGAACCAGCCATTATGGTCGCAAAATCTCGTGGGCCTTTAGCTGGGCCGGCCCATTATAGTGCGCAAAATCTTGTGGGCCTTCGGTTGGGCGGCCCATTTAAACTTTGATGGGCGGTCCACGTGTCCAACATATCATAAGCGCGTCTCGCCCATTAGATGAGTGACACGTGTGCCAGCAGCGGACGACACGTGTCTCCTCCGCCCAATGATGATTTTACACATGGAAAATCCCCATTGGTCGAGGTGATAACGGGTTATCGGATCCAAAACCCGACCCGATAAACGCGGCCTTCCATTACGGTGGATGCTCGTGTCGGTCACCCTTGACAACACTACGTGACGCGTGATTTACCGTCATGGAAGTGGACACTTCGTGATGATAATTTTGGTAATGTCATGGAACACTTCTCTGACGGCATAGGTATGACTATCTTGATTACATCATAAATTTGTCATGGATGTACATGCATGACAAAAAACGCGACCTACTGTGACAAACATGTATCATCACGGAAGTGTATTTTTTTGTAGCGTTACGAAGTAATATTTGTGCCATATCACGTGATCATGCTTAGTTTCAAGAATTTATTGTCACTTTTGGATTTTCTGAAATTTAAGATCCAGGATTCGAAACAATATCATAACCTGCATCATGCAATAAATTTTCAGCAATACATTTATCCTGTTGTATTTCTTAAGAACGGATTTGGTCAAACATTTTGCTTAGTTAGACTTCAGACAAGTTATATATGCAGGGCAAAAGGATAATCCCTCTGTACCCGTGCATTTCCTGATATATTAACTCAAGTACTAGGCACAAACAAGCGGGCTCAATTACATGCTCATCACGGTGTAGTAGTAATAGTAGTACTAAGCGGTCTGAGTTGTGGAGTGACCTTGGCGGCGGCGAGGAATTGAACCGTGCTTAGCACGATGAAATAACGTTGTCTAGTTACTAAAGCATCCCTCCGTTGTTCATATGTAGTCATTATGGACCGAGGACATGAGGGAATTTCCTAGGGCTGGAATTACGGCGCGGATATTTTGACTCGAAAGCGTGGAGGCTCGGTGGTTGGGGTTGCCTAATGTGCGTACCACGCCGCGCCTAGAAGGACCACGAGCCGGTTTTTTATTTTTAATTTTTAGGATTAACACGAGCCAAGGACTGGCTGAAATGCGCTGTTAGGTCCTACCATTCGAGAATCTGAAAGGAACCTTTTAAATTGCCGAACGAATCTATGTGTATTGCAATGCCCTTTTCCTTGCAAATACTAATCTCAACGTGGTAACTGATTTATGACGAGTTGTTTAATTAGAGTGAGTTTGTGATATAGTGATCTCAACGTGGATTTCACATTTCATGGTATCCCTGGTAAGTTTTTCAATGCAAATTCAAATTTAAAAGATGAACAATATAGAGGTGAGAAAACTTTGTATGTATCAAGCATATGACCACACACACACACACACATAGACACACCCACACACGAACACAACAACAATCCAATAAGTATAGTGCATCTATTTTTCCAAACCATGCATGTATGACACAATTCAAAATACTCATACATTTCCTAAATATTAGTATTTTAGAGATTTCAACAAGCGACTACATACGAAGCGAAATGAGTGAATCTACACTCTAAAATATGTCTATATACATCCGTATGTGCCAGTCCACTTGAAATCTCTAAAAAGACTAATATTTAGGAACGAAGGGAGTAAAATGTAAGACATGCATGGTCCTCAATTCAATATTTAAAAGCGAACATGTAATTGATACATGAATATTAAGTCTAGTACTACGATACATGCAAATGTTGTGTTTAATGAAATGAGAGCTATGATTGTCGGGGTCACCCCTCGACCTTAGATAAAATTGTGAAGCTCTGTTTAGGGTTGTTTAGATTATAATTATCCCCACCCTCCCAACCATCGATTGGTTGTGCACCCCACCCTCCTCCCGGGAGAATATCATGTGCCCCCATACCTTAGATGCTATATGCCGTCTGAGTTGCTTGGAGCTTGTAGATCTGAGATATAGAAGCTCACATGATGTCTTAATATTTTTCGAGGAAACCTTGATGAGTTTGAGAATTGCACACAATTTGTACAAAAACTACTCGGATGCCCTTGGATCCCATATCCAGCGACCTCGGCTTCGTACCAGCGTAGCATCTAAGATGAAGGAGGACATCATATTCTCTGTATGTAAGAATATCATGTGCTACCACACCTTAGATGCTTTGGTGATACAAGCTCTTGAGCCGTTGGTTTGTGACCTAACACCTCCTCGGTGGTTGAATGTTTTTTTGAGAAAAATCCCCAAAGAGTTGACCCACTTGCTTACAAGCACAAAAGGCTTTCGAGATGCCATTGGATCTCGGATCAAGCGACCTCGGCTTCGTATCACCGTAGCATCCAAGCTGCGAGAGCACCTTATGTTTTCTCGCCGCGGGAGAATATGAGGTGCTCCCTTTTAGTAGATTCTATGGTGATCTGAGTTCACGAAGATCTAACGGCCCGATAGGAGGTTTCAATGTTTTTGCAATATACGGCTGAGAGAGTTTGGGAATTGCGTAGAAAGTACAAGTGCTACACATGTGACATCTAATCACTGATCATACGACCTAGATGCTCATATCATCGTAGCGGGTAATTAAGCTACGAGGAGCACCTAATATGAGCAAGGGGGAGCCGTTGGATCCAAGATGCAGCGGCACACACGAGGCCTGAATGTTTTATTTGCAAAAAAAACCTTTGGAGAGTTTGGAAATTGCGCATAATTACAAAGACTACACCCAAGCCATTGGATTTTACTTCCAACGGTGTAAAAACTCGTATCTCCATAGCATCTAAGCTGTGGGGTGGATGTGATATTCTATGCCTCTGTCATTTTTGTTCGTAAACTTGCAAAATACGTGTAACTTGTGTCGTTACTTGTCTAACCACACAAGTGTTTGTTAAAAAAAAACCATCCTACTCTGAAATATCAGAACAACACACGGGGGTCCCACTTGTCATTAATCAAATTTGGACCTAAAACTAACAAATCTGAAGGCGAGATTGAGCGGCAACCAGGACTACAAAGCGTAAGTCAATAGCCTGAAACAACAACGATTGTTGGCTTTGTCCCATAACTTGATTTTATACAGTATTACGTTGAGTAGAGTAGAGGGAGTGCCTCATCAACACGTGCATGACCGTTGACTCACTTACTGGTGGGTCCCAGGTCTGCGATCTCTCTCTTCTCTTCATCGTCTAACCTTTGCATGGGCACACACGAAGAACGGCGTTAGCTTGCCGTCGTGTTATTACAACTAAAAAAAGCTTGGAAAATAGAAGAATCGCCTAGAACAAGAGATGTTGTGGCTGGTCGAGACGGAGCTAACCACACCTATCCTCCGTGCCATGTTAGCATGATGAAGCTGTGTGGCTAGTGGGGTGTTTTCGATCGACTGGCTGGGTCCCGAGGTCGAACCATAGGTACTACGTCTGATACAATAAATTTTTACACGCACATTTTTCCTCCGTGCCGAGACATGGCACACCCTACCGCGCGGTTTTGGGGTCCTCCCGGGTGGTGCACTTATATATTCTTCCTGATGTGGGATGCCCTACCGCGCGTTTTTGCCGAAGCAAGTAAATGAGTCGTCAAATCACGAAAGACCACTTTTCCCACCGAGTACATCAGTGAAGCACGGTGGCTAGCTAGTCGGGCTAGTTCGACCGATTAGTAGGCTGCCACCACATTTGTTTTTTCACCCCTTTTTTATCTACTTGCCAGTAGGTAAATTTAAATATCCACTGCGGTGTTGCTTTGGTGTTTGAGTGCGACAGGATTTATAATTTTTTGATTGACGGGAGCAGGCGAGGCAGGATTTTTAATTTTGTGATTGACGGGAGCAGGCGCGGAAGCAATTAGTCATGATGACTCCGCTTTGTAAAACCCTTTGCTCCTGATGTGAAAGTCTTGTTGGTGTTTTACCATGGTGAAAACCAAAAGATTCCCGCTCCTCGGTGGCTCCTCCGCCTTCCGTGGGTGCATTGCCTTTCAGCCGTTTGCCCGTGCATCACCAACGTCGTGCGCCTCGAGAACCAGAGGGACTTCGGTGGTGTTCATGCACCCTCTACATGGGCATGTCCATGTCTCGGCGCAACATGACAGTTGGATCAAACACAGAAGGTGCAGATCAGTCACTGTAGCACACAGCGTGTGCGTGTGTTTGGTTGCATTCTCATCTTAATATACTCCCTCTGTCTAGGTGTGTAAATCACCTTACAAAAACCAAATAATCCCAAAGCACTTAGGAACGGTACATTAACTGCCTCCCCGTTTCTTGTTTTGTGACATATCAACCAATAAGAGACGTGGGCAGTGCATGCTTTCAATGACTTGAGACTAATAAACATGACATGCAGTGGTTAGTTCATTGCATGCAATGCTATTAATTAGCAAAAAGACATTAAGTTTTCTCGTTTTCCTCTCTGCCTTGGTTGAAGTGCACAACGTAAGATGACTTACACACCTAGAAGGAGGGAGTAGTTGTTTCCTCTTCGTGTATTTGTGTTAACCTACTAGTGTGGACTCATGCACCTTCATGCACTCTGCCAAACACCCAAAAGTGGGTGAGAAGGAACTTTTGCTCCCATCCGTGCACCCTTCATACACCCTGCCTAACACTATTCGTGCTTCATATGTGTCGGTTTGGGTTCGGCAGACCCTTGAGTTGAACCTTTGGGGTGCTTGTGCGGAGATCCAACCTTCCACCGTCTAGCACCTCGCCCGAATCGGCTGGGACCTAAACTACTAAGCGAGAACAGCACAAGAGACACAAGATTTATACTAGTTAAGGCCACCGTTGTGTGTAATACCCTACTCTAGTTTGTGGTGTGGTGGATTGCCTCTTGGGCTGATGAAGAACAGTACAAGGAAGAACAGCCTCGCGAGTCATTCTTGGTGGGTGTGATGAACTGCTAGGTTGTGTCCGTCGCTCTAGCTTGAGATCGGGTCTCGATCTTTCTCTGGATTCGGATCCCCTCTTCCAGCTGCCCTGCTCAGTGTGGCTACTCCTATTTATGGCGAAGGCCTGGCCTCTTCCCAAATATTGGCGGGAAGGCGCCAACAATTGGCCGTTTGAAGGGAACAGCGGGTACACTTATCGACTAAAGTTGGTCCTCGCGTGCCAAAGGCTCAGTGATGGCCTTTGCTTGGGCTCCACGATGACTCCTTCCGGCCGTTGGGGCTGGTCTTGGTCTTGTTGCACGAAGCGGATGCCTTTGCTTGATGCTCTCGCTGCGCTTGCTCCCTTTGCACCAAGAGGAAAGGAGGGCGGCTTCTTGGCGGTGGCGCCAGTGGCGCCCTTGGTCATCATGGCTTGCGTCATGGGCACCTCGCGAGTACCCTGCCTTGAAATCTCCGCCTCCTCATGAGCCCGGCTGGCGAGGCCGTGCGAGAAGCTCTGGTCGTCCGCCCAGCAGTCTGGCCCCTCGCGAGGTCTTGAGCTGCGTTGATGAAGATGGGCTGTCTGGGCCTCCTTTGAGCCCGCCGAGGCCGCAGGCGAGCAAGTGCAGGGACCCCGTTCCCGAGAATGCCGTGATAGCCCGGGCCTGACGCGCCGGACTTGGCGGCGAGGCGAAAGGGCAAGTCTGAGCGTCGCGGACCCTAATAGCTGCAGTCTTGGGCGCCAGCGTGGCGGTTGATTGGGCGTGGTGACCTTGTTCCCCAGCGCCTCCTTATTTTGTGCCTTGCTAAGCGGACCGCTTCTTTGTACACATCTGTTCCCCTCTCTGCTGCTCGTGCGCCTGTCCTTCCCCTCTCGAACTCCGGCTTCCATTTCAATCCAATCTCGAATCTCCCCCTCCCCTTTCAATCGCCATGGCTCCAGCGAAGAAGGAAATGGAAGAAACTTGTGCCTCGCCTCGCTACGCCGCCGCCCGGCAGCCCTCATTGTCGACCGTCGATCATACTCAATCTAGAGGGCTTGGGCAAGGTTAGTTCGGCTCTGGCCACCACCTTCAGCGAATGCGGGAGGGCGGCGGCCTGGCCAGCGTCCCACTTCTCCATCGGCAGGATAGTCCTTTGAGGTCCGTATTTTCTTGGCCTTGTGGGCGGGGCTGGTTCCCCCTTCTCGATTTCTTCAATGCCGTGCTTTCCCACTATCGAGATCCACATGATGCATCACGGGTCTGAGTCCATCACTCTCCTCTCGGTCTTCGCCTTGTTTGTGAAGCAATGATGAGCATCCTTCCTTCAATTGCCTTGCTGCGCCACTCCTTCTCTCTGCGCCTTGTCGACCCCACCCAATGCTCGGCGTGCGTGAGCTTAAATCGCGCGCTTTGGCAATGACCTCGGGGATCGACTTCAGCCTGCCTGCTGCCCGCGGTGAGTTCCAGCGAATGTGGTTATGCGTGGATGTGGGGTGCCCAGCCCTGCTATTGGAGCCAACCTGCTTTGCTGTCCCCAATTCAGGTGGGGCGGGAGGCGCTTTCAAGCCCTCGGTTCATCTTTATGCAGCGCCGCCCGGCGTTTACGGCGTCGCTTAACGTGTGGCGCCCAAGGTGGTGAAGGAGTTCTGATGTGTCGCGTTGCTCCTCTCAAGCGCCATTCCCACTGGATGTGGGCCTTGATGGGCCTGGTGATCGTATGAGGCTTGGGAAGAAGACACGGCGCTGGCGGCGAGAAAGTACTCACGGTCTGTTGGCGACCCCAACCGGTGGCATCCGACATGGAGGGCCTTGCTGTACCTCTGCCGAACAAGGGTGATTTTGTGAACGGATGCCTATCTTGATGAATGGGGGCGCGCCCCTGGTCTCGGGGGCCTTGCGAGAATCCGATGATGGTGACAGCCCTTCGATCGGCCCAGGCGGCTCCTCCTCAAGTGGCGAGCGGGGAGGCACGAGCCGCCCGAGGCCGAAGGACTCCGCCCGGGGTGACAGCCGGCGGCCTCATGAGGAGCAGCTCTTGAGGCTCATGCCGCCCGGCTGAGGCGGCAGGCAGCCGCCCTTGGCGCTTCTGGATGGAGCCCCGAGGCCCTGCTGCTTCTCTTGGTGAGGCGACCAGCAGGTCTGCGCGTCGAGTGATCGCCCACAGCAGAGTCGCCTTGATGCTTCTCCCTCGCGCGCGGGCTGACCCTAGCGCTCAAATCTTGGGTCGTTTCAGCGTGAACTTGAGGCCCTCCGGAAGAAGGAGGCCACAGGCGATGATTACCCTTGTCGCTTTCTTGAGCGTAGGAAGTGCCGCCCTGCGATGAGTAAGCCTTCTCCTTCTCCGACTCTGATTCTTACTGCTTGCTTGATCCTTGCCTGCAGGCCCTTCTGCCCGAGCTCACGGAGGCGGGTGTGGAGCCGTCCCCAGGCCGCCCCTCCCCGTCCTTGAGTGCTCCAAGCGGTGGAGCCCTTGTGGTGAGGCGGCCGGGAGGTGAACCGTCCCGGTAGCGTCGTGGCCTGCTGGCGCCCGCGACCCTTCCTCGCGAGCCTTCCCGTGGCATAGCTAACTGCCGTGGGCTTCTCGCTGATGCGTGGGCGGTGATTGGCTGGCGCTTCTGCGCCCTTCATCTGAGGATGGGCTGGCTCGAGGCCGGGCTTCTGCGCAGCGCGGCCGTCGCAGTGTGCCAGCCCCAGCCCCTGCTGGAGGAGTGCTGATCGTGGCTCCGGCGCTCGCTGGGCGGTTGATGGTGTGGAGGGCGTGCAGGCCGCATGCAGGCGCGCGCCCGCCGCCAAGATTTCTTGAAGGGCGGCTGATTGATGAGCCTACTTGGTGAAGAGCTTGCTGATGAAGGCAGCGCCTTGAGGCCAAGGGCCTGCTGCGGCTTGAGCCTTGGTGGAAGGCGCTGTCGCCCTTGCAGCGCCACCATGCCGATCTTGATGATGAAGAGGCCAAAGGCGTGTGGCAGCCTCTCGGGAGGCCTGTTCTCGGGCTGTCGAGGAGGCCGGGAAGCTAGCTGGCCGAGTGGCGGCGGAGGTGGGCACAGGGAACTCCTGGCCGGTGTCACTCATTGGAGGAGCAAGTGGAGCTCGAGGCAGCCCTCGCGTCGATGAAGGTGGCCTCCCGTGACCAGGCGGAGCTCGAGGCGTGAGGCGTTGGCGCTTGAAGCCGCCCGAGCGCCTGCGCTGTCTGGCGCTTGGAGGCGAGGCGCTTGGCGGCGGAGGCGAGAGGATGAGTCGCTGCAGGAAGCCCGCGTCTGGAGGTCGGACGCCGAGTGGCGGCAGCGCTCGAACCTCGGCGCGAGTTTGAAGAGGCTAGGGTTGATCAAGGCCGGGCTGAGGCGGGACTGCTGCCTTGAGGGCCAAGCTGGAGGCGGCGGGTGGGCGATGCTCTTGAGCCGCCCTCGAGGTGGCGAAGTCAACCACCTCTCGGGCGGCGCTCCTTCTTAGCCAAAAGGTGGAGGAGGCTGAGGCCGTCGCCGCGCCCGAATCACGGGCGAGATCGTCGGCGGCGAATCTGGAGCATGAAACACGGCGCCATGCTGCATGCGCCGGGAAAAGAGCCAGCGCAGCCTTAGGTAATATCTCGAGGCGGCGGTTGGCGAGCGCCTGTGATTAACTCGTCGGCAACCTTGATTCTTCACCGGCGTGGTGGCGGCTGGGCCTTGATCGGTCGAGGCCAATAGGTTGGTGGAGGAGAGGCCGCGCGCTGCTTGGCGCGCCTTTTCTCGTGTCTTCAGCCATCTCCGGAACATGGACCCCCGCCGACTTTGGCGCAGCCATCGCCCCGATTCCCGAGGCCGTCAAGGCGACCTAAGCGCAGGGGGAAGACAATGTGGATGCTCTCGTCCGGGCGCCGCTTGAACAACGGCGGCGTGGTCGTGGCGCCCGATAAGGCGGCGTGGTGAGCAACCACAGCGCGCCGATGACCCATGAGCGATGTGGCGAGGCCAGCAGCGCCGACAGCGGCTCGGGAGGTGCTCACGAGGATGCATTGAGGATTTATCCGACTGATTATGTATTGTCCATGTTCCATTACCTGCATGAATAGAACTCGGTTTGGCCTGATGGCTGTGAGAGCATTTTGGGAGGAGCCCCTCATGTAAAACTTGTGTTCATCGTATTAGCGGGTGTTACGCCAGCCCATCGCCCGCGCCAAGTGGTTGGCCAAGCGGCGTGCGGGTTGGCTAACTACCTTTGTTTCTTCTGAGTCTGAGATAGCTTTGTGGGAGGCTGCGGTGACTGAGTGTCTCTGATCGAATCCATAGGATCTGCGGTAAAAACCCTCAGGAAGGGCCTGGCGGTGACAGTGGGCTGCAGCGCAAGCTTGGCCTGGCCCGGCTTCATGAGGAGGCAGCTAAGGCGGTGGTAACGAAGCGAGAGATTTGCTCGGCGAGACTAACACCTTCCCGAACACACGCAAATCTCGAATTGAATCCAACTTAAATCCGGTGAAGCGACAATCAAATGGAAGGCAAAAGCGGAAGAAAAGCGCGTCCGGCACCTAGTCTAGTCTTGGGCGTCTTCTCACCGGTAGCGAGCTAAGTGCTGCCCTTGGGCGTGGGAGGAGCCCAGGGGCTGAGGCCGCACCCACAGACTCTCGGCGTGTACAGCCCCTCATTATTACGTGAGAGTGTCACAGGCGGCGAGCTTCAGCACTGGCCTTCTTCACAGTACCGGCCTTGCTTCATATCGCCCGGACGAGGCCCCCTTGCGCCACACTCTAGTGCCATCAACGTCGGCGGAAACAGGGGCGCCGCCGATGGGGTAAGCGGTCGCCAGCCAGTTCCCAAGCGACCACAGGTCCCTCCGCCCGACGAGGCCACAGGCGCCTCCCGAAGAGGGCCTACCTCCGAGAAACGCCTTGCTCGAACACCGCGGTGGTGATGTGGTCTCTGCCCTCTCAGGAGCCCCTGCGCCCCCCTCCCGAGGGTAGGAGAGCTGAGGAGGCGGGGCAGCCGCTTCGTCGTGGCGACTGTACCTCCTGCGACCTATGGTTAGCGTATGTTTGCTATTGAGAATGGCGGTACCCGATAATCGTCGCCCCAGGCGTGACCAGTGGGGCCGTCTCGAGGCTCTGGAAGAGCTCGGCCCGGCACCTCCTCCCCGGCTCGGTGCTGGGAGGCGAGCCTTGATACGCCTCATCTTTGGTGCCCTTGGTCCATCATGTAGAGGCCGCGTATTCTTCTGGCGCCGTCATCCGAAGGCCCGCCGTAGTCTTGGCGTGCCATGCGGCTCTGCTTGATCGCCCATCATGGGGTGGCGGTGCAGCGGTCCACCGGGCCGTGGGTTCGTCGAGTCCTTCTTCTCCAGGGCGGGCGGGGCAACCCCGCCGCCCGGCAGGGCTAACCGCCCGGTGTTGGAGTAGCTTTGGAGCCAGCGAACGCGTGGAGCCCGTGTGGGCCGCCAGGGCTGAGATGGAAGCTGGGTGCGAAGGGTGAGCCCCGGCGGCGAGGCCAGAGCTCCGCCACTCGCTCGGCCAACTGCGTCGCGGCAGCTCTCCGGCAGCACTGCGGCAGCAGCTCTCGGGCCACTTTGGCGCGGCCCTTGAGTTCGCCTACTCGGCGGGTGTCGCGGTGGCGTGGTCGTGGCGTGATTGGAGGCCCTTGCTGCCGACCGAGCCTGCCTTGGTGTGAGCCGTCGAAGCCTGTCCGCGTCGCCCGCATGACCAGCGCCACTGTGGACCATGAGCTGCACAGGGGCAGGGGTTGCTGGGCGGCGGCTCTGCGTGGGCGACCCGCTGCCCAGGATCTGGGTTGCCAGGCAGTGGCTGGACATGGTGATGGCGATCTGACGGGACCACGAGGTGGAGGCGGATTACAGCGCACCCTACTGCGCGCCAAATGTCGGTTCGGGTTCGGCGGACCCTTGAGGTTGAACCTTTGGGGTGTGCGGAGATCCAACCTTCCACCGTCTGCACCTCGCCCGAATCGCTGGGACCTAAACTACTAATGAGAACATCACAAGAGACACAAGATTTATACTAGTTAAGACCACCGTTGTGGTGTAATACCCTACTCTAGTTTGTGGTGTGGTGGATTGCCTCTTGGGCTGATGAAGAAACAGTACAAGGAAGAACAGCCTCATGAGGACTGTTCTTGGTGGGTGTGATGAACTGCTAGGTGGTGTCCCGTCGCTCTAGCTTGAGGATCGGGTCTCTGTCTTTCTCTAGATTCCAGATCCCCTCTTCCAGCTGCCCCTGCTCTGAGTGTGGCTACTCCTATTTATAGGCGAAGGCCCTGGGCCTCTTCCCAAATATTGAGCGGGAAGGGCGCCAACAATTAGCCGTTTGAAGGGAACAGCGGTACACTTATCTGACTAAAGTTGGTCCTCGATGGCCTTTGCTTGGGCTCCATGATGACTCCCTTCCGGCCGTTGGGGCTGGTCTTGGTCTTGTTGCACGAAGCGGATGCCTTTGCTTGATGCTCTCGCTGCGCTTGCTCCTTGGCACCAAGAGGAAAGGAGGGCCGGCTGCAGGCTGGCGCCAGGCCAGGCGCCCTTGGTCATCATGGCTTGCGTCATGGGCACCTCATGAGTACCCTGCCTTGAAATCTCTGCCTCCTCATGAGCCAGCTGGCTGAGGCCGTGCACGAGAAGCTCTGGTCGTCCGCCCAGCAATCTGGCCCCTCGCGAGGGTCTTGAGCTTGCGTTGATGAAGATGGGCTGTCCTAGGCCTCCTTTGAGCCACACCGCAGGCCGCATGGAGGCAAGTTTGGGGACCCCCGTTCCCAGAACGCCGACAATATGGTTCATGTTTCGTGGAGTACTGTATCACCGTACTCTCCATGCGCTATAGACCAAGTTCTGTTAACATTGATCTCACCGTTCATTCTCGATCGGACAGTCGAGAAAGCGGTACTATGTTACTACATTACTGCTCATATAGTTGACATGCGCACAACATCATTTGTTGTCGTCATATCTTACTACACTAGCAACAAGATTATGTAGTACTGATGTATGAACCACTTGCACATGCCTAGTAGTAGAACCTTGTGTATGTTCAAGTGGCTGCCGTGTTTCACACTCTTCCGTTGTAAGAGTGGAAGCGCTTCTTGTAATCATTTTTTCTTGAGAAAAAGCAGTGGACCGCGCTCTACTATCGGATCCTCCTCGGCCATGCACTAAATTACTCACTTTACGCCGACATGTGGGACAGCCAGCATTGGGGGTCAACCAGCCATGCACTAAATAACTCCGTAGTAGAGTGACGGTAGACTACCCCGATCGAAGCGCCGCAGTAATGCCCAATGAGCCGTCAAACCACAAAACCCCCTCCTTTCCAGCAGCAAGTTGGACGGACGAAGCAACCATCATTTCACTCTTCTTTCTCAGCTTCCTCTCTACCCAACTTGCTTCTCCCTCATCTTGTTCCTCATTTCTTCAAGAAAACCCCGACACTTACGCCATTGTTCTTCTCTCCAAAAGAAGGAAAGGTGGCGCATCAATGGTGTTGATTACGGCCAAGGCCTGGTCTTGCAACCCGAGACTGATCCTATAGCTCCCTCTCTTTTCTTCTTTTGGGTTTGTGATTATGGTTTCTTTTCTTTTATTTCTATTTGACAGTTTCTTGATGGGCGTTGGAGCCTGCGGCCGAAGTGATGTCTATGGCTCAGCCAAAACCGTCGAGGCTCATAGTGCGAAGAAGCACAAGCACCCACCGATACTACATGAGACAAGCTCAAAGCCATTGCCTGTCCAAGCCCCCCTCTTGGGATCCCTCATTCACAAGTCGGGTAATATCTCTTCTTGGCGGACTTTTCTCGATCATGATCGTGTTTTTCATCTAACACGCGATACTAGTACTAGTAGTACAACTTTAAGGTGATCTTGCATGTGATTTTTGTGTGCCAAATGAGCGGTTCTAAATTCCTCTTTTGACCAAAACATGCGAGAGGTTGACACTTGATTTCTTATAGATTACTTTCAACTTCTCCCTCATCCCCAAATTTCTTGTCTTACTTTTTTCTAGATACGAATGTATCTAATACTAAAATGTGACTTGATACATCCATATCTGGACAAATCTAATAAAAAATTTTGGGGCGGAGGAGTACTATAATTTATCAATGCTACCTTTGAAGAGGGTATATTTGCCTCGATAACTTGTGTTATGGATATTGCAAGTAATCCCTCTGCTCTCATGCCTTTGAAGACATGTTCTAGTGTCTTTGTTCACTCATTTAAATGCGTATATGTAGTCATATATGGAGTATAATATCGAAAATCATCTTATATTTCTGAATGGAGTAGTAATAAAATATGGTTTCTATTTGAATTAGAACTAGGTCCTTGGTGGAGATGAAGTTCTCAAAGTCATGCCGTGTGTTGGAAGACACGAGGATGAGTTCTCTTGCTAAACTATCCATTGTTGTGTCCTTGTGTACGTGTCTGAACTAGTGTTTTCACAGCATTGTTGTCGGTGGATTCTCGAGGCTGTGCTTGACCACAACAATTTCCTGGTTGTGCCTTGATTATGAAGATGCTGGTTCTTATAAAGCTTCCCAACAAATATGATGCGGCATGTTTTCATGATCATATTTATGAGTGGAAAGACCACTCTGTTAGGTTCTCCAACAAGATGGTGATGGTGCATGTAACATCTCTCACGAAGTCCATGGCCTAATCAGGTTATCTTGGGGTTCATCCCGTAGGTCGATGGCAAGAAATAGTCGTGAGTTTAATTAGTGCAACTTTGCATGCGTAGTAAGTACTATTATTCGATTACTTGATTTGTGTTTGTGAACCTGTATTGTTTATTAATCTTTGCCGCTTTTTGTGTGTGGTCAGTCCACGAGAATGGTCTATGTTAATGTCATCCACTCAATTGATCTGTATATTTAGAAGTATCAGATCATCTTTTTGTGAGACGGTTTATCAATTATGGTTACACTCAATATCTGTATGCCTTTGCGAGGTTTATCGCACCACCAGGATTTCAGTCCCAAGGATGTTTGGTCCATCGATTTTTCACGACCTTTTGTTATCACCTTGTGGGAGTGGCGGGGCCCTACATGCCACCCGTGGTTGGACGATCAATCTTCTGTTTAGTACTTCAACATAGTGATTTCCTGGTAAGATTCACTCATGTCATCAAGTAAATCTTATTGATTTCTTGTCTAAATCTTATTGATTTGATGTCATGTTTTCTTTCTTTTCCTGCAATTTTACGATGCAGGTTTTGCCATGTGACATTCATCACAGAATAAACCGTTTGGTTTGCTCTATGATGGCTATTTTTGCAGAGTTTCACTTCTTATGTAGTGTATCCGATGTGAAGGCTTGTCCATCACTTATATTCTTTGGAAAAAATTGGATCGATCATTTTGTGCAGTACAAGCTGAATCCCTATGATGAGCTGCAGTTTGGTTTAACAAAAGGGCACAATTAGTCCTTCGCGTTTAAAAGAAATGAAGAAAAAACTGGATCACGGTCCGAAGCCTAGTCAAGTTAAGCTGATCATAGCGGACGGACCGACCACATCTGTCTACGCACGCCGGTACCACCTTCAACAACGGATCGAGCACGGCGGTTGCTCCGGCCGCGACAACAGCAGTGATTCGATCGATCGGTGAGATTGAGCGCACCGACGGCGTCGGTGGATCGAGGCTAATCTCTGGAGGATCGGGCATCGACACAGACACGGCACCGGCTCTACAAGGAGCACCATCTCCGGCGGCGGCATTGCTTGGCACCTGCACCAACACTTGCACTTGCATCTTCTTGGCCCGTGCAGCGTAGCCAAAACGAGCAGTTGCACGGCAATAGGCGGCTGCGATTCGCACTTCATATACCAAAGTTCTTACAAAACCGACTTGTCCACCTTCTTGGTAAGCATTGGCCGCCCAAGTGTATCGTTCTTTTTTTCTTTCCATGTTGTTTGCATGATTCATTGTGTTGATCTAACTGTTTGGGTATGTCTTCTCGTTTGCAAGCGAGAGAATTCCTGAAACAACGAGGATTCGTTCAACAATCTGAGCGACGGTGACCAAGTTTCTCTTACCATCGCAGCCTTGGTGTGAATGAACCTACTCAATATACCATAACTACAAAGGATGGTCCCATGATGATTGATGATGTGGGATGGCTAAATCATATCTTGCCGTAGGAGATGATCTCAAAATCGAACTTTCTCGGCAAGGAGGCTGGTCCAAATCAACTTTGAAATTCTTGATGGCGACGCATAGCTGCCGAGCTGATCAATCCTACGAGAGATTTTCATGTAATAATCGGCATGGTGAAACAAGTGTCTGTGTGTATAAATGTCTGACGGTATTATTTATCACCGGTATATCGTTGATAGAATAGCAACTCTCATTGCTGGTTAGGGCGTCGTTCGATTTTATTCCAATGGTTGTCGTGCTTTATTCAATTTTGTGTATTAGCCTTGCGGCGACATCTAAAACCAGCGCCCGTTACCGATAAACTTACAATATGTAAGCGGTAGGTAGAACACATGGGCCCCCAAACATGCAGGGTGGTTCTATGGCCCAAAGTCCAGAACCATGAGCCTGTCTGAGTATTATATTCTCAACTGAACCCCCATAATTCCCGTGCGTTGCACGTAAGATCAAGATGCATCTGTATGAGTATTTTATCTTGTGAGATAAAAGGATGAAAGAGGGGAGGCCTTATTTGCAAATGTGGAGAGGTGTGTGGGTACCTTTTTGGAAAATTGCCATAGTTTCCTTCCTATCCGTCAGATATAAATCGGACGACCTATATTCTAGGATGACATGCACCCATCATCACCAACTTTCGTCTATCTTGTGTTAAAAACAACTCTGTTTTTATAATTATATATGTTATATATATTCCCTTGATTTTCTTATGTATAAAGTTTTGATATAAAAGATTTGTATATTTCTTTCTGAGAGGAGTATCTCTCTCAAAAAAATATATTTTTGTGTAACTAGTTACTCTGTCTTTCTACTTCCTTTTCGCTGATATGTGGGGCATCCGACAATGGGGTCCACATGCCATATGCACAAATTAGAGTGCACAACTACAGGTAGACACACCCGGTCGTAGTGCATGATAATGCCAATGGCCGTCAAATCACAACCCCCCTTTCCGGCTTTAGCGATGGTAGACGGAGAGCGACAATATTTCATTTGGGCTTGAATCCCTTCTCCTCGTCTGCTTGTTAGGAGAAAACCCCCTCTCGGCGATTGCATAGGATTTTCTCATGGATAACCAGGTGAATTCTTCATCCATCCCGATAAATCCAAGTCCCTTGGTGGCGGGTAATCCTAGGATGGCAGCCGCCATGGTTGATGCATTTTCTTTCTCTTGAATCTAGTGTGTTTCATTTGAAGTGCCCAAAGTCGAGGGACCCTATAGGTTTCTGCGCCCTCGTGAGCATACACTTGTTCCTTCTCATCCTAACACGAGATTTTAAGCGCACACATATGTTCCTAGAATCCTCTTTTATATCCGGGAGGGTGGGTTTTTTTTGAACATGCTGTCGACTAATTTGGAAATTTGGATTGATATATTTGGATAAAAGGTACTACCAGTACGATGGTCAACACTGACGTGAAGGAGGAAGTTATTCTAGATTTGGATAGGGAATACATTGTGTTCTCATATTAATTTTCCTGCAGTGCATTATTTGCTCTGCTAGAACACATGTACTCAAGATGCTCGGCCTTGCCATAACTGAATACACCAGTTTAAAGGTCACAGTGAAGACAAGCCATGGATATAAGTTCGAGTTGGGTTCATGAACCAAGAAGATCGCTGCTTTTTATGGCGAACTTGGATAAACTTTCTCAAGTGTTACGGACTGAAAGTTGGCGCCACGAATGTTGATGGAAATAGCGAACCTAGTATCATCTTCCTGCGATCTTCCACCCGGCGTCGCTCAATTGTTCATCCATGTTAGTTTTGTATCGGTTCTTGCTTGTTGCCTCGATTACTTCTTAATCCACCTATTCTTCTAACTAATCACAATTTAACTTTAGAAGTAGCAGAATCTCTCATGAAGATGCTACTTATAAGTAATATTTTCTTATAATTGGTGTACGTGTAGGTTTTTCAGAGTTAAGCAAGCTGCTTTCGTTTGTTGATACTGTAATAACTTCGGTATTCTTGATGGCACTAAAGTTGGTGGGCGACATCCACAAGTTCCTACACTTTATTGATCGTCTTGAGGTCCTTGTGGGGCGTTTCAATGGTGGAAGGCCACGTGGGATATGTGTGCACTACAAAAAAAATACACTTCCGTGATGATACATGTTTGTCACAGTAGGTCGTGTTTTTTGTCATGCATGTACATCCATGACAAATTTATGACGAGAATCAAGATAGTCATACATCGTTTTGTCGTAGAAGTGTTCCATGACATTACCAAAATTATCATCCGAGTGTCCACTTCCATGATGATAAATCGCACGTCACAGAAGTGCTTTCATCAAGGCTGACCGACACGTGGCATCCACCGTAATGGAACAACGTTAAGCTATCGGGTCGGGTTTTGGATCCGATAACCCGTTAACAGCCCCGACCAATGGGAAATTTTCACGTGTAAAATTCTTATTGGCGAGACGAAGCTTCGTGTCGGCTCGTCGATTGGGTCGGATAGGCGCCTATGATCGTCGACATGTGGCCGCATTATGAGGCCCATTCTGTGAAAAGGCCGTCCGTTTGACTTAGTTAAAGGTGGCGGGCGGCCATGGAAAGCTTCATTAGCGGCATGTTCTCATATAGCCCATTTACAACCCGCTAACCCAAGGCCCGTTATGCCCTATCCGAATTAGGCCCAGTAGCGTCAACTAGGCCATCCAATTTGATTCCAGCCTGTTTTCACTTCTAGCCCATGTATGGCCCATGACGTCTTTCGGCCCATATGAGGCCCTATGTAAATCTTGGCCTATTAATGACCCGTGGTGAACTGGCCCGTAATGAACAGTGTATCACTTTACACCCATTAACGGCCCGTGGTGAAACTGGCCCGTAATGAATAGTGTATCACTTTATACCCATTAACGGCCCGTTATTCCGTTGGGCCGTTTCCAGCCCATGTTATCTTTCGGCCATCTCAGAGCCCATTTATTCTTGGGTTCATTTTCAGCATTCGTTTACTTACGGCCTGTTACTGTCATTTTCTGCTTGTGGGCCAAATTCAGCCCGTGGTTCTGATCGGCCCGTTTGTGGTCCGTTATCGTTGGGCCGTTTTCATAAGCGTCATCAAATCGGCCTATTAGCGATGGCCCGTTACGGTCGGCCCATGAACGGACGATTCCAACTCTAGCCTGTTTACGGCCATAATGCGGCCTGTTATTGGCCCATGTTTGGTCAATCGATCATACGGCCTATATAAGGCCCATTGATGATACGACCCGTAGTAGGCACGTTGTTTCTATGGCCCGTAGAAGACCTCTGTTTCTACGGCCCATAGAAGGCCCTCTGTTTCTATGACCCGTAGGAGGCCCAGTGTCACTAAAGTAAATATTAGCCCATGGTTATTGCGGCCTAGTTTTAAAAAATAGGTTATTGCAGCCACTAGCTAACCGCGGAAAAAGAACTGCAATGACTACAAGCAAACAAATAAACAAGACAACAAGGTAATAAATAAGCAAGCAACTAACGCTAGGTTATCACGGTTATTACACATATTACATCCACTGGGCATCAAAGTTCGCGACCCGATTGCAAATATAGGGAACAAAGCAGCATATCATATACCTGCGGCGTCAAAATTGGCCCACGAGTGCAAATAAACACGACAACAAAACAAAAGCATAAGCTGAAACAACCGGAAGAAATTTGAAGAAAGCGTTATCTGGGTATCCACCATCTTTGGCAATAAGCTCGACAAGCTGATTAGCTTTGTCTGTTTGGTGCTAAAATCCTCAACGCTTGCTATTGCACGGAAAGTATGCATCTAAATTCTCCGAGGACTTCCATGTCCTTCCGCTTCTTATGCATGACACATTGATCGATGTCTTTCAGCTAACATAGTTGAGACTCAAGAAACCGAACTGATTCAGACGGTGAGTTTGAATAGCTTATTACAGCGGTAATGCGAGTAACTCAACACTAAACCAAGATAGGATGTCTCACTATCATGAACCTTATCTTCATTACTTCCTTTACCGTTTGTAATAAGGCACTCTTCGCCAATACTACATCGACATTCTAAAAGAAGAAACAAGCGGACACATAACAAGTTTAGCATGTACTAGTATATGAAAGTCATTTGGTG
>CM038678.1:367138414-367278380 GCA_021605205.1 Aegilops longissima
CCTCTTCCCATAATACAAGTGTTTTGAACACTTGGTGTCTTGTACAAACGTTCTTATATTATGGGACGGAGGAGTAGCTATTAATGTAAATGCGGTGATAGACCACGTTCAGTCCTTACAAGAGGACTGCGAGCTAAACCTCTTCAAAAGCATTGGGTTGATTCTAAATTTGTGTAAGAGTCCATGCGGATCTTATAATGTCCACCAAATGGGCGATTCTGAGGCTAATATGCGGTGATGCTACATAATCAAACAACTATGAAAGTAAGTATGGTCATACAGGGCAAGAGGTACTCACAAGAGCAATGCGATTGTGCGGTATAGTTGCGAGATTCTATGGTCCCTTGAGCGAATGTTCTTCTCCTAACGATTTTCGTACAAGTGAGACGTTAAGGCAAATGCAGAAATGTAGTTCAAATTGTGATGTGATATCATAGACAGTACCTTACGCTGCAGACGAGACCAATGTGTAACAAGATTATTCTAGTCACCGTCGGATAAATGTAGCACCAGAGACTTTCTGAAATTTCGTTCGGAGGCTTGCCATCGAAGTGCGCTTGCCTTAGGTAGGAGCGATACTTCATCAATGAGTGCTTGAAAAGCGCAACCAACTCTTGCTCGTCATCACAATCCAGTTTGCTCCTCGCCTATTTAAAGAATGAAATCTTGTGTCTTGTCAGCGGAAACATATGCAGTAATGACCATGAATAACATTAGTACATTACTTACGCGTAAGTTGCGGAGGAAAGGCGGAAATATTTTATGTCTGCGGTATAATCTTTCCATGAAGGAAAGATCGCAAAGTTCGACAACAACATAAGCCGTCTTCTAAAGCTGGGAAGAAATGGAGCAGGGTCCTATTTGCTGCAATTGGGGCTCTCTACGGTTCGAAAAGGGATTTGCAAGCTGGATTTGGTGTACTCTTTCTTTGGAATGGGGTTTTCGTCGTACGGTGGTGCTATGTCAGCGGCATAATCATAGTGTTTGCTGCGGTTGAGATTCTGCTGAGTTGGGGCATCGAAATGACCAGTGTAGTAGGGCTAGAGTCTGCTAGAGTTGGGGTATTTTGTGGGTCGGGTGATATTGCAACTACACCTAATGGGCTATTTGATTTATCAGGTGCCACTACCTTTTCAAATACTTTGCTTGTGCTCCTCCACGATCAGCAATCGCCCTCTTCCTTTTGAGCGTCGATACACAAGAACAACATTTGAATGGATAAATATGGTATGATGACGGATGGAATATGTCTTGAAAATGGATAGGCGGTATTCACATACATGATGTGTAAACTAAGCTAATGGCAGTTCAACAAAGTAGAAGCAATGCAAAGCATCGGTTGCAAGATATGTGCGAGTAATGTAACCTTGGAAAGTTAGAGCAAGTACCTTGATGGGTGAATAAGATAGGGCATCTTCCTCGACTCCTCCACTAAGGAGCTACATTGACTTAGGTCTCCCTCTAGCTCAGAATCCTTTGTTAGGATCATATTACGAGCATGAATGCTGTAAGGTGGAGAACGTTTGCATTGCATTGCATCGAGACTTGATTTCAGTCCCTTAATGCCAAGTTTGCGACCATGGCATTGTTACCTTTATTCTTTTCATGTAAAGCTCATAATTATGATGCTGTTAAGTCTGAGATTCATGAAAACATAAAAAGTAGTCAGATTATCTATGGAATGCATTGCAGTTCAACTGGGAAGTGTCTCCTATAAACCCTGCATATGCAAAGTTCACCTCTAACCGTCTTTGACAGGACCACACGAAATACAAACCCCTTATGTCTCTATAGACGGGCACACATTTCAAAACTGAAGTAGGAACATTAGAATCATATGAAATTCATATTTGAACAAATAAACTAAGCAATTATGAGTGGCGTAATGTTTAGCTTCAAGGGTGGAGTGTTGGTAGTGCGACACAAAGCAAGTAAGCAGATTGTATTCCATGTAAAAGATCGAAACCTATGTAAAAAGCTGGAAATGACACTTTCTTTCTATACAATGCGATGTTACGTTACCCACACATGATGGAAGAGATCATATAGAAATACTATTCACTTTCATGTCTACAGGTTCGATATTTAGAAACAGGTGGTCCACCCTAAAAGAATATTGACAACAAATATGACAAGGCAAGCATAGATGTAGTGAATCAATCATTTACTTGTGAGCTTATTAGGACAAGTATGCAGAATTATAGCTACTGATGAGAGACCGTCCAAAATCTGAATGAAGAAGTTTGTCTAGCACTTATTGTTTGCAACTAATCGGCGTGAATAATTGGATATTATATCAAATGAGTAAGAAAGACAAGTAAAATTGTCAACAAACCTAGCTTACCGGTAATGTCTGGGTCAATGTCACTCGACCAACAATCCAAAATGACTAGTTTACATTAGGGGCGAATTTTGAAAACCCTGTGAACTTTAGAGGTACTAAAAGATTGCGAAATACATCTGAACCATTAAGTGTAGGTATACAGAGCACACAACAAACCCTAATGACAGTCACTGCCTAATGAGTAATGAATCAATTAAAAAATGGGTGATGAGGAGTGGGCTGCTTTGAGTGTTGAGGGCGTATCTCGAGGATAAATCGGGTTGGCTTGGTGGGTGCTTTGCTTTGAGCCACTGAGCAGACTGGGAAGGTAGGCACTGTGTGGCCCGGCAATGACGCTTGTTAGGCGGCTGACTCCTGGCCTCCTATTAGTCGGCGTCTCCTCCTAGAGTCATGCCGTCAAGGGGCGACAAGTCGCTTGATGAGGCTGAAGCGAGTGAGGCAGTAGAGATCGAGGCAGCGTGTGAGAGCGAAAGAGGAATCGAGGCACTGGCGACCCAAAATCCCAGGTGGGGCGTCCCACCGTGGGCACAGCAAGAGATACACACCGTGGGTGAACATGCATTTTGAAACTAATTTAGGAACATTTAGATGACCAATTAAACAACTCTGTTTTAATAATATCAGATTAAGTATTTGAACAACTAAGCTTGTTTGGCTTGATGGGTGGCAGATGTTATTATGACGACGAAGCGCATTATTACGATCATATAGGGATCATAAAAGGAAACTCTAAGCATATTTTTTAGAAAAGAGTGTTTTCCCCTCCGATTTCTATTAAAAAAACCACCACGGAACCAACATGATCAATTAAACCCTAAGCATGATCAATTAAACCGTATTATGGGCATGCCATAATGATTTGAAGCGCAAGCGGAGAAATGATATTTAGTATCCATTGTTTGCTTGAACTAAGAACTAAATTCTAAGAGCTGAAAAGAAAGTAGAGTAACCAAGTTAAGATCTATTTTCTAGTTGAGATCAAAAAGTTGAGAGAGATGAAGCACCACCTCTCTTGCGGTGCCGTGTGAGGCATCGAAGTCGCGATGGTAATCGGTGGCGTTAGAAGCGGATCTGCGTGATGAGCCAGGTGCATCGGGGATAAGTCCCGTTGCTGTGGAAGAAAAATGTCGTGTGGCTGACCCGGCAAAAGAAGGGCATGGCGCGATGAAGCGAAGGCGCGATGTAAAAGCTATTAGTCAAATCACCGTGGATGAAAACGTCCATCTCTAGCGATGGACGATCGCGGTCTTAGTAAGCGCTCGGGCATGGTGGAGGGCGGTGGCGATGGATGTGGTGGAGGGCGGCGGCGATGGATGGGGTGGCGGGCGGAGGCTGGTGTGAGGATGGGGTGTTCTATGCGGACGGTGTATGAATGGGAAAATGGAGGGAAAGTGCGAGGGAACCATGTTATTGGGCACATACAAAAATATGGGAAAGTTCTGAACTTAGCCCCGTTTAAAATTTGGAGCGTCTCGCCGGTTTGGGGATAGGGCGGTAATCTACGCATCTCGCCAATATTTGCCTAGGCGATTTGAGGCGAGGAGAGGTGGTTGGCGCCCATGGTTGGCGCCACGGTGTATATGAGCAGGGCATGGTGGGGCGGTTGTGTCACGTCTGAGTGAAGTTACAAACCTGTCCCTATTGAAAATATTTGCCTACATCGATTTGGACGAGTCGAGTTTGTTTTGCATGCACAGTGTATGAATGGGGAATGGAGAGGCAGCGAGGTCTTTCGGATGAGCTTGAATCAAATGTGTTTTGCGCCCATGTTTGGCGCCCACCGTGTCGGAATGGGCTCGAGGCCGATAGTGTCACGTCTAGTGAAAGTTACTAACCTACCCTATTTAGAGTAGTGGAAATCGGGCGATGGATTGTCAGGTGTAATGGGTGAACGTTAATTTCCATCTCCCAAACACTTGGCTTGAACGGCGATGTAGGAGTGGACATTTCTTCACTTCTTTCAAATTTTGGGACAATAAGCATCCACGTTTACCACAGCAACTAAATTTGAATCCATTTTGTATTCCTATATGAATCTTTATAAATCATTCTATGTGTTTTATATATCTTCAAAAGGACGACAAAGATGTATTCCACTTGCATCATATATGAATATGGTTTACAAATGCGATACTCAAATTAGAAACTAGTATCCAGTTTAAGGTGAATTGAATATTTGGAACACTTCATGTCCAACTCAAATGTCTACTGCAGCATAATGTGTACTCCCATTTAGATATGTACACTGGCGATGTATCAAGATTCAAATACCGAGTCAATCAACCAGAATGTACAGAACTAACAGACATATAAACACTTATAGAGTATATGGATCAATAAAATCAACTAACATACATAAGCCAGGGCATTTGTACTTTTTTTGGCTACTACAACATCCTTTTTTAGCCAGACATCTTGGCCCTTTCCGATGCGTGCCACTTATGGTCCATCTATACTACTACTATTGCTGAATGCACATTCAGCCCGATTAGCATATTTGTAGGTGCAGCACAGCAATCCAAATGAAATGTCTCAGAAATCTTATCAATTAATACAGACTTGTGCTCTAATAAAATTACAAACCAAAAAACAATTATTACATGATCTCTAAAACAAATGGTTTGATTGATTACATGAGCAGAGACAACACAAAGGTTATTCAACTATGGAAAGAACATTTCACCTATGATTTACCAAGTAGGAATTTAATTTCCTTTTTTCTTGAGGACCTTAACAATCTGGTGGAGTCTCAGCTTACTTAGTTTTGAAATCCACCAAATATTTAATGGTTGTCTTGAGTGCTTGCTTGTGATTGTGCTGTTTGCTTCCTCAACATATCAACTTCATCTCTAAGTGCGAAGCGGAGTCTCTTTCTACCACTAGTTTAGCCTCTAGAGCATCGGCGATTGGCAATTCATAATGCACGATTGCGCGGATTGCCACTCTTGCGGGATGATGCAGCGTCCATGGGGACCTCGCTCTTTGATCTTGGGCTAACCTGTTTTGCCACTAAAGTTCGATTGGATTCAGAAAAAGTTGAAGTTAGCAAAACATCTTAGCAGGAGATATGTGACAAACCAGTTAAGCAGACAAGGAATTAAAGAGTTTCAATTGGATGTTGAAAATTACTCCCCAAGTCCCATAATGTAAGGCGTTTTTAACACTATGCTAGTGTGAAAAATGCTCATATATTATAGACGAATCGGTTAATCTTTATCATTATAACTCCCTATGTGCAGCAACAAGCGAGTTAAACAAACAAGTAGATATTTAAGTTAAGGCAAAGCGAGTAATTCTTAACGGTAAGTATCAAACACATAGATAGGTGCAGTCTACAAATATGATTAACGAGGTTGTGCCATTATGTAATCGGTAGCAAACTAAATTAAGCCAAACAACGTAATTGAACAATTTTGCAATAAGTGGCTAACTAAAATTCGAGAAGTAGCTGAACTTACGCTAGTTCTTTATGCTGGGCTGCTTTGCAACTTCTTTTAAACTTACAAGGTTGTACAAAGGTCCATGGCATCAATTGCTTGAATCGCTAGTCCCAATACTTCTTTCTTCCCTGCTTTGCATTGGTAAGTCGAATGGTTAATCTGGTAAAGATGGTGCGTCCTTGATATATGTTATATGAGGGCGTGTGGTCGAGACTAGTTGTAGCCAAACACATCACTGCGGCTTTCTTTGTTATTTCATGCGATTACTTTTGGCATATCGAGATCTAAGCAATCTACAATAGGATGAAAAGGCGGCATCCTTCACATTATTGGCGAACTCAGTTCATAGAAACAAGCAATTCAACCATTACGTGGGTAAATCAAAAGCGCCACTGGAATATTTTTCACTATCCATTCATACTGCATAAAAGGGCAACACCACCATAGGGGCTAGTATGTAGTGACCGCCTCGAATTAATTTGAAAGTGTGCCCCTAGTTTGAGTCGTCGAGTTATTACGCTTCTTTTGTTAATCCTAGCGCTTGCGAGCGAGTGATGTAAAAATGAAGAAAAATGTTTCAATTTGGATGGGCCAATAACATAAGTGAAAGGCAGGCCCTATAGTGAGCTGCTCACCCAAGCGGCGCCTCCCATATGGATCGTGACAAGGAAAAATCCCAATTCATTCGCTCGGCCTCCGATGCAGTTCGCTCCTAACCTAGCATGTGCTAGACGGGCCAGACACAGCACTTCCTAAGCGCCCTCGTTGGAGGCGATCGCCGAGCTTCAAGCAGGCGAAAAGGACAGAAGATGAAGATCCAACCACAGGTGTAGCACCATGGGAGGCAGCGGCGGCAACACGGGCATGGCATCGAGCTTGCGCAAGCAGACGGTCGCACTTGCAAGAGTAGCATCGCCAGCGGCAGTACATCACATCCCTGATTATATCTAATTCAATTCTTCAATTTCTGGCCAATAGTTAAACACAGCGGTGTTGTAAAACTACTTGTATGTAGGGAATCTATGAGAAAATGAAACCAATTTCTGCTTATTTTATAACTCCCCAATCAATCTTGAACCGGCGAGAATCTGATGTATCTAATCAAGTTTCGGATGCAAACATACAAGCTCATGTTGTTCTTGAGCACAGGCGTCTAATTAACAGATTGCTAATGAAGGATTTGATGCAAACATTTTACATGCTCCACGGTGATGAACATATAGTGTCTAATGGGGATCTAATGCAAGCATTTTTCAAGCTCATTGAAGGATTTGGTGTCTAATGATGATCTACTATGTTCAGAAGGCAGAGATTTGCGAGGCATTGATGACAAGCAAATTATAGTGCATTTTCATAGCTTGAGGAAGCATTCGAGGCCATCTACGGAAAGTTCCGTATCATGACAACATAGCATAAATAATTTTCTATATTACATTGTTTGAAACTATTGGCATACTTATGCGAGATAGATATATATGATATGCAGGTTCGCCTTTGTGGTTATCGTGCAATTACACTTGATATTTTCAGCCCGGAAGAGCAGATAATTCAAGTAGAGTTACAGACCATGTTTGTAGTCCTTGTACACCATGTTGCATTTTGTGTTTTTGGTGCTTGCATCATTTTAGTGTTTATAATCTGAACTACTTTGGATCATTAGCTGGTTTCAAAGTGCATGTAGCTTCACATTTCTCAAGTTATGTTGATTCCGAGTGCAAGTGCCTTACGTATTTTTTTTTAAGTTAAATGTTAGCGCCAGTAACTTGATTATTGGGTCATCCTTTTGCACACAAATAATACCACGAATGCGGTACAAATTAAATGAAATGCACGAGGACTTACGCTAGCTCGTTGTACTGGCTCCTGCAGCTCTTCTTGCACGCTTGGGATGTTCCATGTACAAGTCCATGTTACCACTTGCTTGGATGTCGCGAGCCTTGTGCTCCTTGCATCCCCCTACGCATTTTTGACCGCGGCGAATGGTTGATCAAATAAGAGGAATCGACCTTGATGTTGTCTGGCAGAACGGATGCCTACAAGGTTATCTGGTGTGCTGAATGTGTACGGATCCGTTAGCCCGTCATGCTTACGCTAAAAATGGATTTGCTTGTTTGAGATGATATCTCGGAAGAAAAATAAGAGTTAAAGTCAGAGTTGCATAGGTGTGTAAGCTAAGAGAGCAGTGAAAGGATATCCAAACATTGTCCGAGCAGTGCACAAGGGGTGATGTGTGGATACCTGGTTGGACGGCGTTTAGGCATACTGAGATTTTGCGGGGCTGGAATTGGGGCATGGATATTTCAATCCGGAGCGTGGAAGCGTGAACTTATATTGTCTTCGTCCTTTTTTTTGGGGGAGGGTGGGTGGCTGGGTGCTCTGGCGTCCGTCCAGGCACACAGGACCACCCGAGAGGACTATGCTTGGTGCCTTAAGGCACCTGCCTTTGTGTCCATGACATGTGGGCCCCAAGCAATTGGCTGGCCCACATGTCGATCACCCAAGGGTAGTTGCCTTTAAAGGCAAGGCAGCATCCACCGGACACACCATGCCGTGTTTTCCTTGCAATAATTAGTTAGTCATTCGAAACAAGATACTCCATCCGTTCACTTTTGTAAGTTGTTTGAGACAACTTAAAATGAACTGTTTTGCACATTATGCAAAATGTCTTCAATGTCTTATAAAAGTGAGCAGAGGAGTACTATAAATTAATTAATGAGGAGTTATTTAAAAAAAGCGAAAGCAGTACTTACGCTAATGTGGATTAGAGTGTGTCACATAATTAGTTATTTGAATTAGAGTGTGTGTCACGTAGTTAGTTATTTGAATTAGAGTGTGTGTCACGTAGCGATCTCCAATTCTAACGTGGATTTCGCATTTCACTTTGTATCCACGCTACTTTTTAATACAAATTCATATGTATATGATGAACACCATGGTAGTGAGAGAACTTTTGGATGGATTCAAACATATGACCTACAAAATAGCACAACAAATTGAGCCAATGTCAACTTTTCAAAACTTAGTATGCACGCAATTGAAATAATTACCCATATGCCTGGTCCTCGGTTCAAATCTTACAATGTACACGAATTGAAACATCGATATTAAGTCTCATACTATGTACATTCAAATGTTGTTTTAGCCCCCAGCGCAAGACAAGCGCTACATACTTCTGTGTCGGTCAATCTTCCTCTCCTAACCACCTTAGCAAGCTATCGGTTTCCAACACACGTTCATTCTTTCTCTCCATGTTTAGATCTCTAAGTCTCTCAACTACACAACCCCTTTTTCCCTCCTGTTACCAAATGTATTTACCTCACACACCCGCCATTGCACCCCATGCCAAGCTCTCTCTATCTCTCTCTCTCTCTCCCACGTCTCCCTCTCACCCTCTCGCGCTAAATACATGCATTGCCTATCTAGCCCCCCAACCTCTCGTGCGCCTGAACATACGTTGTATATCTAGGTCACTCCCTCGAGACTGTCTCACTCTTTCTTCCTTGCAGCGAGCCACACTCGCTCAATCTAGCTCTCTTTATCTGAGTCTCGTTTAACCTCGTTTTCTTTCACACACAAATGATATATCTCCCTGTTCGGGCCTCGATCGACACACTCTATACTCTCTCACGCAGATTGTCTATCTAGGTCAGTCCATCCAAGCCGCCGCCACTCTTTCGACCTCATGGTGGGCCACGCTCACTCAATCTCTCTCTCTCTCTCTCTCTCTCTCTCTCTATCTCTCTCTCTCTCTCCGTATGTCTCGATTTACCTCGCTCTTTCTCGGACAAAAACGATATATCACCATGTTTGAGCCCAATTCGACCTATTCACATTGTATACTCTCTCACGCACATCGTCTATCTAGGTCACTCTCTCAACCCGTCTCACTCTTTCGATCGCTTGCGGCGACCCTATGTGATCGGTTGACCTTGCTTCCTCCACACACAAAATATATCTACACGTCTGTGGTGGATCATCTCTCAAGCTCTATCTTACAGCCCTCACCCTTACCAAAAGCTCAATCGGACAATATCTCTCGGAGCATATATATTTGTTCAATGAATGTCGGACCACACTCACTTTGTCTCTCTATCTATATGTCTCTCGATTGACCTCGCTTTCTCATACCGTATCTTCCCGCGTTGAAGCTACTACCTCTCCATCCCTCAAAGCGGAGCTATTTACATTGCGAGGGCACTCCAACCTTGGATTAATTTGTGTAGGCATTTATTCGGTCGGTTTAGATTATATTTTCGTAGCATTCGCCCACAACTTCTCCAAGCGCCGTTGCAACCCATAACTCCCTAGTTGATTTCCCTCTGGCTCGGTCATCACTCTCTTGCGTCCTTTCTCGCCTTCAACGTCGCACCATGGTATTATTGAAAAAACTATGTTGTTCTCTTTAATTATTATAAATAAGCTACAAACTACACACGATAGTCCACTTGGAATGGAACAAATTTAGACCCACAAATTAAAGTGCTACAAACTACACACGAGGGCCCACATGTCATGAAACAAATTTGGACCCATATACAAATTAAAAAATAAAGGCGAGGATCGAACATGCGGCCGGGCCTTCAAGCCATACGTCAATAGGCAACATCGTAGAATAGCAATGTTTGTTGTACCCCTTTGTTCACATAATGTTTTTATATTACCACAGCCTAATTAATGGATAACATGTAATATTATTTTTAGTACTATTAGCCTTCACTTACTGGTGGGTTCCATGTGTGCTCTCTCTCTCCTCCCCCTTCTGCGTTTAGATGCGGGCAAACAGGAAGAACTTCATGAGCGATGTTGCCGTTGACCATATCTGGGCAGCGTTCACAAGTCACGGCACCAGTTTCACGTACTAGCAGCACTAGTCGATTGTATGCGTGCAATGCACGTTAATTTGGAAGTATATTAAGTGCATGCGGATATTAACTACTAGGATATTATTTGCGTGTTGTCATGTGATTAGCACTATTTTTGGCATGAAATTAACTGCACGCTAAGCGTGTTGGCGCTCGACATTGAAGCAGTCTAGGTCGTTGGATGACAAGGAATACATGTGGCTTGATGACGTTTTATATTTAATTTGATCGGCTCTAGCAGAACATTCAATCGATCAAACCATACATTTCGTTCAGTCGACTCCGACTTTAAATTATCTGACGATCGATATAAAATAAGCGGAAATGATAAGCGTTTGGATTTTAATCATGGCAATCGAGCGTTTTCATAACAAATTAGATTCTGCGGCGGCGAAGGCGTCTCGCGGTGGAAGCGGCTCCTCTGCCGTGCTTTGTGTGTCGTCGGACCCTTGACCGGCAGCGGCAGCGGCGTCTTGCGCCGTTGTTGGCGTACTCACGGGCGTTAGCCTAGCTTCAAGGAAGGCCAAAATGTTACGGACTTGGGCGAGTCAGCTGGCGGGAGGAAGCGTGGCGTTAGTGCAAGAAGCGGTCGGCGCGACCATCCATGCGGCGAGAACCGGCACCAGCGAGGGACAAGCGCGGTCAGCAGGCGGCGGAGACATTCGTGTGCACGGCACCGCGCGGGCGCCGCGTCGGTCGCTGCAGCGCGCGCTGTCGCTGGCAGGTGCCTGCAGCGCACCTGCAGGTGTGCGCGTCGGTGCTGCAGCGCAGGAGCATCTTGTTGGCAGGTGCAGGCGGCGTGAAAGTCGGCGAGGACCTCGTGGAACCCGTGGCATCAAGCTCGGCGACAATGTGCGGCTCCCAGCCCATCAATGCCGCGGGGATGGGCGTTGGCGCGATCGGGCGGCAGGGCGGAAGGGGGAGCGGGACGGTAGCGGCGTCTTCCCGCAAGGCGAGTTCAAGCTCGTCCCAAAGCGCCTTATGTTCTTGAGACTCCGGCTGGGTGTCTTCCTCATGAAGCTGGAACACTAAGGGCAGACCATCGTGATGCGGCATGGCGTCACGTTTAGGTCAGGCTAGTTGGAGGTAGGCGACAGGAGAATCGGAGAGGAAGAGAGGATTGTAGCGATACCGGGTAGTGCGGGGTTGATTTTAAACTGCGGCGCGGCGACATTAAAAGTGGGAGCAGTTGGGGACGGCGGTGGGTGGCGGAGCCTGGTCAAAGGCTCGCCTCCGGTGAGTCTCCTGTCTGATCTGCTTTCGCCTCCACGACGGCCCGGCGCAGCGATCTGCTCGCATGCCTCCGTCGACTCACACGCTTGCTGGGATGACACCTGCCGATGAGAAGCGGGGACTCGTGGCGGCATGTAAACGCTCACGGTTTCAATAGTGAAAGCGTTCGCCTTAACGTGATAGGTCTTTGTTCCAAAATACCTTGGCTCTTCATTTGTGCAACTTGTCATAAGCAGCTTGTCTCGAATTGAAGAAAAACTTACAGTAATATTTGTGCCATATCCGTGACCATGCTTAGTTTCAAGAATTTATGCTCACTTTTGGATTTTCTGAAATTTAAGATCCAGGATTGAAACAATATCATAACCTGCATCATGCAATAAATTTTCAAGCCATACATCTGTCTGTTGTATTTCTTAAGAAAGGATTTGGTCAAACATTTTGCTTAGTTAAACCTCCTTTCCGGTTTATAGGGCTCAATTCAAAATCTCACCAACCAAGGTAGATGGTGAGTGGTGGAACAATTGTTGTAGTTTGCAAAACCACTCAATTAATCGCTTGTTTTCCTCAAAAATGTGTTTATGAATGCATTAATTGCAATGCATGCATGCATAAAGTACATGCATTGGTCAATTTTCTCTTAATACTTGCATGTAATGATTTATTGCACCTTGAAATCTGAACATGTGATGGGGAACAACCAAATTGAGACTTATAAAATGGGAAAACTAAAATTTTGAGATAAGCCCTATAAACGGAAAGGAGGAGTAAAAGGATAATCCCTCCGTGCGAGTGCATTGCACGATATATTAACTCAAGTACTAGCACGAACAAAGGGTCAATTCGTGCTCATCACGGTGTAGTAGTAGTAGTAGTAGTAGTAGTAGTAGTACTAGGCAATGCAGTTGACGGATGACCTTTGACGGCGACGAGGGAATTGAACCGTGCTCGACACGGTAGGTAACGTTGTCTAGTTACTAAAGCATCCTCCGTTGTTCATCGGTAGTCATTATGGACCGGGGACATGAGGGAATTTCCTAGGGCTGGAATTCGGCGCGGATATTTCGACTTGAAGCGCTGAGGCTCGGTGGTTGGGGTTGCCTAATGTGCGTACCACATACGCCACGAAGGAAACAAGCCCGTTTTTTAGGATCAACACGAGCCAAGGTCTGGCTGGTGCGCCGTTGGGTCCTACCATTTGAGAATCTGAAAGGAACCTTTTAAATTGCCGAACGAATCTATGTGTATTACAATACCCGTATTTTCCTTGCAAATACTAATCTCAACGTGGTAATTGATTTATGACGAGTTGTTGAATTAGAGTGAATTTGTGATATAGTGATCTCAACGTGGATTTCACATTTCATGGTATCCTAGTAAGTTTTCAATGCAAATTCAAATTTAAAAGATGAACAATATGGAGGTGAAAACTTTGTATGTATCAAGCATATGACCACACACACACACACACACACACACACACACACACGAACACAACAACAATCCAATAAGTATAGTGCATCTATTTTTCCAACCCATGCATGTATGACACGAGTTCAAAAATACTCCTTCTATTCCTAAATATTAGTCTTTTAGAGAGTCCAACAAGTGACTACATACGAAGCAAAATGAGTGAATCTAGACTCTAAAATGTGTCTATATACATCCGTATGTGCCAGTCCATTTGAAGCCTCTAAAAAGACTAATATTTAGGAAATGAAGGGAGTAAAATATAAGACATCCATGGTCCTCAGTTCAATATTTAAAATGAACATGAAACTGAAACATGAATATTAAGTCTAGTACTACAGTACATGCAAATGTTGTGTTTAGGCGGAGCTATGATTGTCGGGGGTCAACCCCTCGACCTTAGATAAAATTGTGGAGCTCTGTTTAGGGTTGTTTAGATTATATTTGTCCCCACCCTCCCAACCACCGATTGGTTGTGCACCCCCACCCCTCCTCCCAGGAGAATATCATGTGCCCCATACCTTAGATGCTATATGCCGTCTGAGTTGCTTGGAGCTTGTAGATCTGAGATATAGCAGCTCACATGATGTGTCTTAATTTTTTGCAGGAAACCTTGATGAGTTTGAGAATTGCACACAATTTGTACAAAAACTACTTAGATGCCCTTTGATCCCATATCCAGCGACCTCGAAGCTTCGTATCACCGTAGCATCTAAGATGAAGGAGGACATCATATTCTCACTGTATGTAAGAATATCATGTGCTACCACACCTTAGATGCTTTGGTGATACAAGCTCTTGGGCGTTGGATTTGTGACAACACCTCCTCGGTGGTTCAAATGGTTTTTGCAGAAAAGCCCCAAAAGAGTTGACCCTTTGCTTACAAGCACAAAGACTGCTCAGATGCCATTGGATCTCAGATCAAGCGACCTCCAAGCTCGTATCACCGTAGCATCAAGCTGCGATAGCACCTTATGTTTTCTCATGGGAGAGTATGCTCCCCACCGTAGATTCTATGGTGATCTGAGTTCTTGAGATCTAACGGCCACAATAGGAGGTTTGAATGTTTTTGCAATATCTGGTGATAGAGTTTGGGAAATGCGAGAAAGTACAAGTACTATGCATGTGCCATCGATCCGATCATCGACCTAGATGCTCATATCACCGTGGCGGGTAATTAAGCTACGGGGGCACCTAATATGAGCACCGGGAGCCGTTGGATCGAAGATGCAGCGGCACACGAGGCCTGAATGTTTTATTTGCAAAAAAAACTTTGGAGAGTTTGGAAATTGCGCATAATTACAAAGACTACTCCCAAGCCATTGGATCTCACTTCCAAGGTGTAAAACTTCGTATCACCATAGTATCTAAGCTGCGGGGTGGATGTGATATTCTATGCGCTGTCATTTTGTTAGTAAACTTGCAAAATACGTGTAACTTCGTGCCGTTACTTGTCTAACCGCGCAAAGTGTTTGTTCAAAAAACCATCCTACTGAAATATCGGAACAACACACGGGGTCCCACTTGTCATTAATCAAATTTGGACCTAAAACTAACAAATCTGAAAGGCGAGATTGAGCGGCAACCTGGACTACAAAGCGTAAGTCGATAGCTGAAAAAATGAGCGGTTGTTGGCTTTGTCCCATAACTTGATTTTATCTGTACTTGCGTTGAGTAGAGTAGAGGAGTGCCTCGTCAACACGTGCATGACCGTTGTCTCACTTACTGGTGGGTCCAGTGCTGATCTCAATCTCTCTTCTCTCCATCGTCTAACCTTTGCGGGCACACACGAAGAGCGGCGCTAGCTTGCCGTGGTGTTATTACAACTAAAAAAGCTTGGAAAATAGAAGAATCGCCTAGAACAAGAGGCGTTGTGGCTGGTCGAGAGCGGAGCTAACCGTGCCACGTTTGCATGATGAAGCTGTGTGGCTAGTGGGGTGTTTTCGACCCATTGGCTGGGTCGAGGTCGAACCATAGGTACTACGTCGTCTGAGTATATTTTACCGCACATTTTCCTCCGTGCGAGGCGTGGCACACCCTACCGCGCGGTTTGGGGTCCTCCGGGTGGTGCGACATATATTCTTCTTCGTGCGGACGCCCTACCGCGCGTTTTACGGGTCCTCCTCGGTCGTGGCGCGAAGCAAGTAAATGAGTCGTCAAATCACGAAAGACCACCTTTCCGCCGAGTACATCGGTGAAGCACGGTGGCTAGCTAGTTGGGCTAGTTCGACCCGATTAGCTAGGCCGCCGCCACATTTGTTTTTCACCCTTTTTATCTACTTGCGGCGGGTAAATTTAAATATCCACCGGCGTTGCTCTGGTGTTTGGGTGCGGCAGGCGGCAGGATTTTAATTTTTGATTGGCGGGGGAGCGGTAGCGGCAGGATTTTTAATTTTTGATTGGCGGGGCGCGGCGCGGTAGCAATTAGTCACGATGACTCCGCTGTAAAACCCTTTGCTCCACGATGTGAGAAGTAAATCGGTGGTGTTTTACCGTGGTGAAAACCAAAAGATTCCCGCTCCTCGGCTGGCTCCCTCCGCCTTCCGTGGATTGCATTGCCTTTCAGCCGTTTCGCCCCTTTGCTTCCTCTCCCCATTGCTTCTACCTAGTGCCATGGCGGCTGGCAGATCCTGAGTCCGAGGTGGCGCGCCACAGGAGCTCCATGCCAGGATGCGGGCTCGGGGCCAGGGCGTGGAGCTCCGTGAGCTCAAGGAGGAGAGAGTGCCATGCTCCTCCGTTATGTGTGGGAGTTCACGGAGCTTCAAAAGCGGCGTCCACCACAAAGATGCTCGGCGTCGGCGGTGTTGCTGCGAAGCGGGAGATCGATAGGCCGTCAGGGGAGCTGGCTGGAGCGCGGCGGCCAGGTCGATCGTGGCGAGGTCGAGATCGCCTCGGCCACTTGGTGAACCAAGTTGCCCACGCGCGTGTTGCGGCTGCGCGATGCCTACCGTCGTGCCGGTAGCGGCGATGCGGCCGTCGGGCTAAACCCGTTCGACCACCGGTCGACTTCAGCGAGCTGCGGCTTCGACCTGGTCTCCTTCTTCACCTATATCTCCGAGGAGCTGAGCCGTCTCCGGCGTGATGGTGGGGGCTGAGCTGGACAAGGAGGGTTGCGGCGCTGCCGCCGCCGTTGCGAGGCGAATCCTTTCGGGCTCCGTCACGGAATCCATTCGTGCCATTGGGCGCCGTCTTTGTGAGCTGGCTCCGTCGACCGGGAGCGGGCTCTGCGGCGGTTGCACCTGCATCACCAACGTCGTGCGCCTCGAGAAGCGAGAGGACTTGGTGGTGTTTAGGCGCCCTCTGCATGGGCATGTCCATGTCTCGGTGCAACATGACCGTTGGATCAAACTCGAGACGGTGCAGATCGAGTCCTTTGTAGCACAAAGCGTGTGGGTGTGTTTGGTTGCATTCTCATCTCAATATAGTTGTTTCCTCTTCGTGTATTTTGTCAACCTACTAGTGTGGACTCATGCACCCTTCATGCACTCTTCCAAACACCCAAAAGTGGGTCGAGAAGGAACTTTGCTCCCATCCGTGCACCCTTCATACACCCTGTCTAACACTATAGGATGTGCTTCATATGGTTCATGTTTAGTGGAGTACTATAGCACCGTACTCTCCGTCTTGTTGTGGACCTAGTTACATTAACATTGATCTCACCGTTCATTCTCGACCGACAGTCGAAAAAGTGGTACTATGTTACATATAGGAGTAGTTGACATCGCACAACATCATTTGTTATCGTCATATCTTACTACACTAGCAACAAGATTGTGTAATCTTGACGTATGAACCCTTGCACATGCCTAGTAGTAGGAGCCTTGTGTATGTTCAAGTGGCTGCCGTGTTTCGCACTCCTCCGTCGTAAGAGTGGAAGCAGCTTGCTTTGTAATCATTTTTTCTTGAGAATGAAAAACAGTGGACACGCTCTACCGTGCGGATCCTCCTCGACCATGCACTAAATTACTCACTTCGCCGGCGTGTGGGACAGCCAGCACAGGTCCACCAGCCATGCACTAAATTACTCCGTAGTAGAGTGACGGTAGACTACCCCGATCGAACCGCCGCGGTAATGCCCAATGAGCCGTCAAATCACAAAACCCCTCCTTTCCAGCAGTAAGTTGGACGGACGAAGCAACCATCATTTCACTCTTCTCTCTCAGCTTCCTCTCTTGAAGAAAACCCCCACTCGCCCGCTTCTCCCTCATCTCGTTCCTCCTTTCACTCTTCTCTCTCAGCTTCCTCTCTTGGATGGGCGCGGAGCACCGGCGATGTGATGTCTATGGCTCTGGCCAAAACCGTCGAGGCTCATGGTGCGAAGAAGCGCAAGCACCCCCTTGAGACTACTGCAGAAAAGCTCAAAGCCATCATACTGTCCAAGCCCCCTCTCCGGGATCCCTCATTAAGCAAGTCCGGTAATGTCTCTTGTTGACGATCTTTTTCTCGATCTTGATCGTGTTTTTCATCTAACACGCAGTACTAGTACTTGTAGTACAACTTTACGGGTGATCTTGCATGTGATTTTAGTGTGCCAAATGGCGGTTCTAAATTCCTCTTTTGACCAAAACATGCGAGAGGTTGACACTGATTTCTTATAGATTACTTTCAACTTCTCCCTCTATCCCAAATTTCTTGTCTTAGATTTGTCTAGATATGGATGTATCTAATACTAAAATGTGACTTGATACATCCGTATCTAGACAAATCTAAGACAAAAATTTTGGAGACGGAGAAATACTATAATTTATCAATGCTACCTTTTAAGAGGTATATTTGCCTCGATAACTTGTGTTATGGATATTGCATGTAATCCCTCTGCTCTCATGCCTTTGAAGACATGTTCTAGTGTCTTTGTTCACTCATTTACGTGCGTATATGTAGTCATATATGGAGTATAATATCGAAAATCATCTTATATTTCTGAGCGGAGGTAGTAATGAAATATGGTTTACATTTGAATTAGAACCAGGTCCATGGTGGAGATGAAGTTCTCAAAGTCATGCGTGTGTGAACTGGAAGACACGATGATGAGTTCTCTTGCTGAACTATCCAGCTGCTATGTGCTGTGTCCTTGTCCACGTGTCCTGAACTAGTGTTTTCCTTTAGCATTGTTGTCGAGCGTGTTCTCGAGGCTGTGCTTGACCACAACAATTTCCTGGTTGTGCCTTCGATTACGAAGGGTGTGGTTCTTGTAAAGCTTCCCAACAAATCTGATGCAGCCTATCTTCATCATCATGTTTATGAGTGGAAAGACCACTCTTGTAGGTTCTCCAAGGTTGACAAGATGGTGATGGTGCATGTAGACATCTCACACGAAGTCCATGGCCTAGTCGGTTATGGGGTTCATCCCTTGGTCGGTGGCAAGAAATAGTCTGCAGAGTTTAGTTAGTGCAACTTTGCTTGTGCGTAGTAAGTACTATTGTTGATGCTTGATTTGTGTTTGTGAACCTGTATTGTTTATTAGTACTGCCGCTTTTGGTGTGTGGTCGAGTCTGAGAAGCGGTCTATGTTAATGTCATCCCTCAATTGATCTGTACATTTTGAAGTATCAGATCATATTTTTTGTGAGGACGGTTTATCAATTATGGTTACACTCAATATCTGTATGCATTGCAGGGTTTATCGCACCCACCAGGATTTCCAGTCCATGGATGTTGGTCCATCGATTTGTCACGACCTTTGGACTGTCACGCTTGTGGGAGTAAGCGGGGCCCTGCATGCCCAGCGTGGTTGGACGATCAATCTTACATTTAGTACTTCAACATAGTGATTTCCTGGTAAGGATTCACTCGTGTCACATCAAGTAAATCTTATTGATTTCTTGTCTAAATCTTATTGATTTAATGTCATGTTTTCTTTCTTTTCCTGCAATTTTACGATGCAGGTTTTGCCATGTGACATTCATCACAGAATAAACCGTTTGGTTTGCTCTCGATGGCTATTTTGCAGGTTTCACTTCTTATGTCGTGTCGATGCTTGAAGGCCTTGTCCATCACTTATATTACTAGAAAAAATTGGATCGATCATTTGTCGAGTACAAGCTGAATCCCTATGATGAACTGCAGTTTGGTTTAACAAAAACGCCACAATTAGTCCTGCTCGCGTTTAAAAGAAATGAAGAAAAAAACTGGATCACGGTCACGGATCCTAGTCAAGTTAGAAAGCTAATCATAGCAGACTAGACAAAATCGCTGCTGTCTCGCATAGATCGAGCACCGGCAGTTGCTCTAGCACTGACAGCGGCAGCAGCTCAGTCTGATCCAGCTGAGGATTGGGCACCGACCGCGTCAGCGGATCAGTCTGATCTACCGAAGGATCGGGCATCGACACCGGCACTAGCTCTACAAGGAGCACCATCTCCGGTAGCAGCAGCGGCTTCGGTACCTGCACCAACACTTGCACTTGCATTTGGTCCGGCCCGTGCAGTTACACCGGCAACAGACTCCAGTTCGCACTTCATATACCAAAGTCCTTACAAAAACCGACATGTCCACCTTCTTGGTAAGCATTGGCCGCCCTAGTGCTTCGTTCTTTTTCTTTCCATGTTGTTTCACATGATTCCTTTGTGTTGATCTAACTGTTTGGGTATGTCTTCTTGTTTGCAAGCAGAGAATTCCTAGAAACACGAGGGAGTCGTTCAACAATCCGGCGACCATGGCCAAGTTTCTCTTACCATGCAACCTTGGTGTGAATGAACCTGCTCAATATCTTGTAAGTACAAAGGATGGTCGCATGATGATTGATGCTAAAGGATGGTCAAGGTTCAAATCTAAATCATATCTTGCGGTAGGGATGATGTCAAAATCGAACTTTCTCGGCAAGGAGAGCTGGTCCAAATCAACTTTGAAATTCTTGATGCGACGCATAGCTGCCGAACTGATCTATCCTCCAAGAGATTTTGATGTAATAATCGGCATGGTGAAACAAGTGTCTGTGTGTATAAGTAGTCTGACGGTATTATTTATCACATGGTATACCGTTGATAAATTGCAACTCGATTGCTGGTTAGGAGCGTCGTTCGATTTCATTCCAACATTTGCCGTGCTTTATTCAATTTTGTGTATTAAGCCTTGCGAAAACATCTAAAACCAGCGCGATGCCGATCGCTTGCAATATGAAAAGCTGAGGTAGAACACATGGGCCCCCAAACATGCAGGGTCGGCATGCGGCCCAAAGTCGAACCGTGAGCCTATCTAAGTATTATATTCTGTTGAACCCCCCATAAAAAGCTGAACCCCATAATGCCGAAATGCGTTGCAGAGGGAGTATATTTCTCGGCAAGGTGAGCTTTGTGATATAAAAGATTTATATATTTCTTTACGAGAGGAGTATCTCTCTGTCAAAATATATATTTATGTGTAACTAGTTACTCTGTCTTTCTACTTCCTTCAGCGATATGTGGGGCAACCAGCACAGCAGGGTTCATGTGCCATATTCACAAATTGGAGTGCACAACTTCATGGTAGACACACCCGGTCGTGGCCCATGATAATGCCAATGAGCCGTCAAATCACAACCCCCTTTCCAGCTTTAGCGATAAGCTAGGCAGACGAAGCGGCAATATTTCACTGGGCTGAATCCCTTCTCCCTCGTCTGCTTGTTGGAGAAAACCCCGCTTAGCGATTGCATAGGGTTTTCTCATGGAGAACTCAGTATGAATTCTTCATCCATCCCCGATAAATCCAAGTCCCTTGGTCACAGGTAATCCTAGGATGGCATCCGCCGCCGTTGATGCATTTTTCTTCGTACTGAATCTAGTGTGTTTCAATTGCAGTGCCCAAAGTGCGAGTACCCTACAGATTTATGCGCCCTCAGCGAGACACCACTCTTGTTCCTTCTCATCCTACCACAGCATTTTGAAATGCCCACAGTATGTTCCTAGAAACCTCTTCTCTATCCGGGAGGGTGGGGTTTTTTTGAACATGCTGTGTTGTCATATTATTTTTCCTGCAGTGTATTATTTGCTCTGCCAGAACACATGTACTCAAGATGCTCGGCCTTGCCGTGCTGAATACACTAGTTTAATGGTCACAGTGAAGACAAGCCATGGATATTACTTCGAGTTGGGTTCATGAACCAAGAAGATCGCTGCTTTTTATGGCGAATTTGGACAAACTTTCTCAAGTGTTACGGATTTGAAAGTTGGCGCCACGAATGTTGATGGAAATAGCAGAACCTGGTCTCATCTTCACTGCGATCTTCCACCCAGCGTCATTCAATTGTTCATCCATGTTAGTTTTGTATCTGGTTCTTGCTTGTTGCCTCGATTACTTCTTAATCCACCTATTACTGTCTAACTAATCACAATTTAACTTTAGAAGTAGCAATGAATCTCTCACGAAGATGCTACTTGTAACTAATATTTTCTTATAATTGGTGGCACGTGTAGGTTTTTCAGAGTTAAGCGATGCGCTTTCGTTTGTTACTCTGTAATAACTCGGCTGTTACGAATGGCACTAAAGTTGACTAGATCTACATCCACAAGTTCCTACACTTTATTCATCATCTTGAGGTCCTTGTGGGCGTTTCAATGGTGGAAGGCCACGTGGGATATGTGTGCCCTTTGCTGCACTTTCGTTGAACAGGTCCAAGCGTGTGTCGAGAAACTTATAGTGCGAGCTGTTTTTACATTATATATGTTGTTCATAAACTATTGCATATACACAGTTTTACATTGTGATCTTCTTGAAACAGAGGCTGCCGAGTTCTATTGTTCCTATCTGGATGCTGACCATGGTGGGTCGGACTTGCGCTTGGTCACAACATGATGTTTATGTCGACCTACTCAATTCCCTTGGAGGTGAAAAGATACTTATTAGTGGGTGGTCTAAGATAATGAAGGCCCGTCCATCTTTGAGAATAGGACAGAAGATTATGTTCATGCTTTTCCATGGCTATAAAGCGAATATCCTGTTTATTGACCATGTTGCGAGATGAAGCCGCTTTCAGAAGGTTGTGGATGCGTGGGGTGGCGCCTGGGCCTTGTCACGAGGGATTGGCGGCCTCACCCTTAGTTAGCTTGTAGGCAAAGTAGCACTTGTTCGGCGTGCTTTGTATGGTTGAACACTGTATAAGTACTCATAGTGCTTTCAGCTTTGGTTGTTAAGTGCCCTGCTAGTTTGATTAAGGTTGTTAAGTACTCCTGCTGCTTTTACTGATCATCGTGTTTCTTGATCTGTCTTCCTCCGACCACCAAAACCAAACCAGCGCCGGTGGGGCGCTTGCTTCCGCCTCCCACGGTGGCTGCGCCTCGGGCCGCCTCGCCATGCTTGTCTCCTAAATCGTTAATGCCGGCGTCCTCCAGCGCTTTGGTGCGCTTCATGCGCATCGCCCTCTCGCGTTGTCAACATGGTCAACAAACAACAGGAATCGGCGAAGTACATGGAAGGATAGCGGTGAGGGGCCCACGTCGGCGTATGGAAAAATAAAATGCTTCCTCCTAGTGTTTTCCTGACATCTGGGACCCATGACATTGTGAGCGTATATAGTCAATAGACAAGAGAACAACACAAGATCGGCTAGCACCTGGGACGTAGCTACTCGAGCAGTATTTGTTTTGTTTGGTATTGTTGAGATAGGCGAGGGGTTTGAGCGGGCTGTGGCCCGTCTAGCCCGAGCTTATATTTTATGTTCACCATGTGACCAACCCAGCTATTTTTCTTTGTGAAAATGAGCCCGATTTATTTTTTACGAAGAATACCCAATCCAAGCCTACTTATTTTTCTACATACGATGGGCTGCAAGTCTTTCAAGGCCTTCAAATCTTGAAAGTAATATGAAATGGGTTGTAAATATAAAAAACAGATGACAAATTGGCAATTACTTTATAATTTCTGATTTTTTTTTTCACATTTTCAGATTCCTATTTCATTGGGCATTAACCTAATTCAAATATATCTTCAAAGTACTTTAAATCTGGCTCGACATTACGGTATTAAAATTAGTTTGGAACCCACACAAATATGCAAAATTGGCCCTGGCCAACCAAAAAAAAAAACAACTGCAATAAATTGCATAAGAAGTTGCCATGAGCTATATATAAATTATTAAAAAAAGAGGGAGTAGTGCGACTTGTGGGCTGTTTAGTTGGTGGCGTATGCAAGATTTTTTAGTTATTATATACTACATCAACAAGCGATTCTATGAGACATAACGTTGGATGTCAATCCAACGGCGTCGTAAATCATTTCTTCAATCTCGATCTTCTTGCTCCGGCCGCCAAAGCAGGCCCGTGGAGACCGCTACTCCGACCTCCGTGGCGGTGTCTTTGCGCTTATGAACCTCGGCGCCCCTACTACTCCCACCGCTGGCGGGGCATCCCTCTACTCACGCACACCCCTGTTATTACGTGGCGGCAGCGGCCTCACACCACAGCCGAACCGGTGAACCCTCGTACTCCTCTCGCGGGCTTCCCTTTGCCGCGTCTTCCCGGCTCGCGTCGTCCCCTTCTAGGCCTCGCCATCGTCCACCGCCATGGTGCTCTCGGCGCTGGCGTGGTCAATGTGGTCAACGACCGACTTCCATCGGAAGAAATTTTATGCGTGGAGAGGCGACGGTGGGTCCTGACAGCCGCAAGAAGTGCCTCCTTATTACGCGGAAAATAATTATTCCTCCACACGACAGTGGGACCCACTCGGCGGACCACAGTATTTCGGAAAAACGTTTCCCCATTGCTGGGACCCATAAGTGAGACCATCGTATTCAGCAACGTTCCCCCCATCATTTCGGACCCACGAGCGCCTCCTTATTACGCACAAAAAATGAATACCCCACCGCTAGTGGGACCAACCTTGGTGGGAGGCTGACTTGTGGGCCTACTAAGTTGGTGGGGCGGAGGCCTTTGTCAACTTTAGTCAATATATGAGCGATTCTAGCTCCGATGGTGTCGATGTCCATCCAGCGGCCGTAGTGCTTCTTCAACCTCGGGTCTTCTTGCTCCGGCCGCCCAAAGCAGCGCCCGGTCGTGCCTCTGCTCCTGCCGCCCGTGGCGGCTGTGATGCCCTGGAGCCTCACCTTCTACTCTCACCGCTGGCGAGGCCATCCCTCTCGCACCCACCCCCTGTTATTCTGCGGCGATGGCAGCCTCACACGCAGGCCGAGCAGGTGAACCCTCATACTCCTCTGGCGTGGGCATCCGCTGCGCGTCTTCCCGGCTCTGCGTTATCCCTTCCTAGGCCTCGCCGTCGTCCATTGCCACTGGTGCTCTCGGCGCGGCGTGGTCAGCGTGGTCGAGAATGGCTTCCATCGGACGTGGACTGTGCGTGGAGAGGCTCTGGTGGGTCCATGGCTGCAGCAAGGAAGTGCCTCCTTATTGCAGCAAAATAATTATTCCTCCACACGACGGGGACCCGACCGGATGGGCCACCGTGTTGCGAAAAAACATTTCCCCACATCTGCTGGGACCCACCGGCTACATCTTCGCGCAAGGAAGTGCGTCCGAAAAAAAATGATTAGCCCCCCTCCTTTGCTAGGACCCACCAGCTACATCTTCGCGCATAAGGAAGTGCGTCGGGCAAAAAAAACCAAAGCGATTAGCCCCCCATTGCTGGGACCCACCAGCTACATCTTGTGAGCAAGGAAGAGCACGGCGGTCGGGACCCACACTGGTCGAAGCGTCGTGGCGTTGTCATTACGGTGTGACGTGTACATACATCTTGATGCGTTGTAGCGCGCGCCCGTGCCGTCGTAGTAAAGCGCCGTAGCATGTACGCGTCGTCCATCGGCGAGGTGCAAGAAAGAACATCTGACCACGTATGTGTACATCTGGTGGGGTCTCGAGCGCCTACTACGCAGCGTCACGTCTGGCGAGGGCTTCGTGTACATGGCTGGGTCGGAGCGGAGAAACAACGTCGTCGTCGTGTTCATGGGGAGCCAAATCGGCTGGGTCGGAGCGGAATCGTGGGCGTGTTCGCCGGGAGGCTTGGGCCGGAACGAGCGATGGAAATGAGGCTGGCGTACCGCTGCGGAGAAGCGGCCTTGTGTTCGACCGCCCACGTTAACGGGATCTGTTCGCCGGAGAAGTGCAGCGTGCCGCAAAAGCAGAGAAGCGGACCTCCTACGGTGAAAGCAGAGGGTCTGTTGATCGGGAGGTGTGGCTTACCGCCAAAATGAAGAAGCGGACCTCCTACGGCGGCAGAAGTCTTGTTGATCGGGAGGGTGTGGCGTACCACAAAAGCAGACCAAGCGGACTTGTGTTGGGCCTTCTGGTGAAAGCAGGGGTCTGTTCGCCGGGAGGGTGTGGCGTACCGTAAACAGGACTCCACGGGATCTGTTCATCTCCACCGTCGACCTCCTCCGGCCTCCATGGGCTCTGTTCATCCGGCCTCCACCTGCGCGCTACTCCACGACTCTTGTTCAACCACCCCTCCACGGGCACCCCTCCACCGTCTAATGTTCAACCACCCCTCCACGGGCACCCCTCCACCGTCTCTGTTCATCCAGCCCTCCACACCATGGGGTCTGTTCAACCACCCTCCACGGCCACCTCTCCCTTGTCTCTGTTCATCCAGCCCTCCACACCACGGGTTCCTGTTCATCCAGAAACGCGCCACGCTCCTTGTTCATCAACCCCCCCCCCCTCAACGCTCACTTTATTCATCCCAGGCAGCATCGATCGGCTTGATTAGCGGCGATGGCGAAGAATCGCTCCATTGGGTTCGATTAACAGCCATCGATCGATCGCTTAGGTTCGATAGCGCGTAGCTGCGGTCTGTCGCTTCGTGTTGATTAGAGCCCAACGCCTCGCTCGGGTTCGATTAGAACAACGCCTCGCACACAGCAGCGTATGTCACGAGAAAGCAGCGCGTCGCTTCGGCCCGACCTCCCACCGTAACCGGCAACTCCCGAATTTTCCTCCCTCGCTTCTACCACGGTGTTTTCCGTCATGGGCGACCCAAAGAATGTCATGCAGCTCGTCTCGGCCCGCCCAAGGCGAAAAGCCCATTTTACATCATGATTTTTGTCATAAGTAGGAGCCCACCACATCTCGATGATACCTGGTTTTGTCACAATTATCGTCATAGAAGTGTCATATGTATGTGAAAAAATTTCGTTCGGCCCAAAATGTCACGGATGTGTATTTTTTTGGTAGTGTTCATTCGACATAACATAAGAACCGCACCGGGCCATTAAATCCCAAGTACTGGCCGACTTCGTTGCCGAATGGATAGAGGCCGAACTCTCTAAAGAGTACGACACATATTCCAACTAGGTCATGCACTTCGATAGTTCCAAAATGCTGGCGGGCTTAGGAGCGGGCGTTGTCTTAACGTCCCCCAATGGGTACACAGTTCAGTACATACTCCAAATATTATACACAGACTCCAACAATGCAGCCGAATACGAGGCCTTATTGCATGGTCTTGGATGGGCTGTCTCCATGGGCATACAGCGCTGGAGGTGCTGGCGGGGATTCAAACCTCGCAATATCCCAAATAAATGGAATTCTGACGTAAAGATCCGAAGATGGCGGCCTATCGTAACGCCATTCTCAAAATGTTGGCTCGGTTCGAGGGGCTCGAGTTTCATCATGTGGCTCGAGAAAGTAATCAAGCGGCAGATGTCCTTGCTCGCATCAGCGCCAAGCGCGACCTCGTCCCACCTAACATATTCCTGGAAAGGCTCTTCAAGCCATCCGTTGTGTGGCAATGGGAGAGCAGAAACACCAGTCCAGACCCGATTATACCCCCAGATTCCGAACACAATACCGATAACATCGGGGGCTCAGCCACCGAAATAACACCATCGGCCCATCTTATCATGGCAGTAATTGCCCCATGGACCAAACCCTTCTTGGCCTACCTTAATAGACGATAGCTCCCTGAGGATCAGACTGAGGCTCGCTGCATTGTCCGGTGCTCGAAAGCCTACAAGGTCCATGGCGGAGAGCTCTACAAGAAAAATGCTACCGGAGTACTTCAAAGATGTATCTCCAAAGAAGAGGGATGACAGCTCTTGGCCGAAATTCACGCCGGTTTCCGTGGTCACCATGCCGCGGCTCAGGCCCTTGTAAGTAAGGCCTTCCGTACATGTTTCTATTGGCCGACGGCCCGAGCAGATGCACAGGACCTTGTCCAACGTTGTGTCAGATGCCAGCTTTTCGTCAACTACAGCCATATGCCTCCCACCGCTCTACAAACAATCCCCATTACTTGGTCTTTTGCGGTCTGGGGGCTTGATATGGTCGGACCCCTTAAAGGAGGAAACCGTAAGAAAAAATATCTGCTAGTCATGGTAGATAAATTCATCAAATGGATAGAGGCCAAACCAGTTAAAACGGCCGAAGAAGGACCAGTGATAGACTTCATATCTGGTGTTGTGCACCGTTATGGCGTCCCACACAGCATCATCACCGATAACGGCTCCAATTTTACAGCCGATGAGGTGAAAGCCTAGTGTGCTAACCTGGGCATCAAGCTCGATTACGCCTCCGTCTATCATCCACAAACAAACGGTCAAGTCGAACGAGCTAATGGTCTTATTATGAGCAGCATTAAGCCTAGACTAGTGCGGTCTTTGAAAGAATCAGACAAGCACTGGGTTGAGGAGCTCGACTCCATACTTTGGGGGCTGCGGACCACGCCCAATCGCACTACATGATATATACCCTTCTTCATGGTGTATGGCGCAGAGGCTGTGTTGCCCTGCGACATTATTCATGACTCACCTCGAGTGCGCATGTATGAAGAGAGAGAGGCCGAACTTGATCGACAGGATGGCTTAGATGCCCTGGAGGAGGAGCGCGACATCGCAGAAGCCTGTTCTGCATTTTATCAACATCAGGCTCGCAGATATCAAAGCAGAGAAGTGCGGGCCAAGACTTATAACGTTGGCGAACTCGTTCTACGCCTACCAGAGAAGAAAAAGGACAAACTCAAGCCCAAGTGGAAGGGTCCCTTTATCATAGATGAAGTTCTCACTGGAGGAGCATACCGCCTGCGCGATGCATCATACAACCGCTTAGAGCCAAACCCGTGGAATGCCGCCAGACTCCAAAGATTCTACGCCTAGATCCGGACTCTTTGTTCGTCTTCTTCTTCCTTTGTTTCCATTATTTTTCATGTCTTTAACTTATCTTCTAGCTTTAAGCTCTTGTGCAGCTAAACCACACACCTATGATGTACACATCCTTAAATATGTATGCCCATAATACCTAGGGGCTTCTTGTACAGAAGCTTATTATTATTTTTCGAGCATCAAGCTCACCACACATGTGTCTTTTTCCTCATATGTACCTTTTCTTCGCCATTATATGCATCGTTATGACTTAAGTTTTGGCCAAGCTGGGTTACCTGGCTCCTGTGCTTATGCCCTACGTTCCCGTTTGTTCGGCTAGGGCATAAAGGGAGCATCTCTGCGATTGTTATTGCCGGGTCATCCGGACGTGTACCTCAGACTGGGTGAAGCCGAAAGCTAGCATTCTTAAGGGAATATTCGGTCGGTGGATTAAAGATGTGTTACACTCATTACACTATGGACCCCCAGATGTCACGTACACTGTAATTTTTTCGATCACAGTTCGGGCATGCACACTAACGCATGTTCACCCAGGGAAAGGAACCCTTAACGGAACTATTCTCTCTGGAAGATGTTTCTTACAATTACAATGTAATATAACATAGCTAGCGGATACAACTTGCATTCAAGCAACTATGACCCCTACGCTGGTTTCCGCATACCGGTCTATATTGCGCTTTCTTATTCAGAAACACTCCGCACCTTCGGGTCCAGAGGTCGAAGCGAAAAGGTCTGCCATGAAAATCGTTTTACAATCCGGCTAGGGACAATTATGTCAATTGAAGTACATAGTCACTTGGACTCAAAAACTTCTTCTTCTATGTCGTCTAACAGGCTGTCTAGCTTATAATCCTATTGGGAATATTTGGCGGATACGTTTACTTGGTCATATACCAAACTAACTGGAATTTATTTTCCATCTGACCCCTTAGGCCCGACCCAGGCCATATGATTCGCATCAAGCTTGGTGTACCGTGCCTTCACCGTGGCCCAGGCCTCCCGCGCACCTTCTCGGCAGGCTGATATCTTCCATAATCGAATACACCGCCGTGCTCCTTTGAATAGCTCCACGAGCTCCGCCATACTTCCTAGAGGGGAGGCGGATGGCCATAAAGCCTTGGCAACACTCCACATTGCTTTCCGAACTCGCTCGTGCATTTGGGACAACTCTTGTAGCAGGTCACCTTGAGATCCGGACATTTCCTCTTCGGGACGGCCAGTCAGCATACCTGCAGACATAAATCTGTCAGTTCCTCGCCGAATTATATGGAGGCAAGATCAAAAAGCATACTAAATATGCCGCCTCATAGTCTCTTATTCTCCTTCACGGAGTCGGCTAGCTGGGCTCGCACAACTTTTAGTTCTTCGCCTAGCAGGGTGTTGGAATCCTGCAGCTTATTTTTATCATCCCTGACCCGTGTCAGCACACGTTTGCCCGCAGCTAGTTGCCTTTTGGCCTCTTGTTCACCCGCTTGTGCGACTTTCAGTGCTTCCTTCAGTTGATCTGACGATCCTGTCATGGGAAATACAACAGTATTAATATTGCTGGTATATGATTATATTTTTCTTGATAGAAGGGAACATTACCAGGCGGTGCCTCCTTGGATTTCTCCAGTTCGGTGGTAGTAGCAGCTAGCTGTGTCCGACTCTGTTCCAGCTCTTGAGACAGCAGGTTGTTCTTTTCCGTGAGTGCCTGGTTATACAATGATCCTTAAAACAGTTGTACCAATTGCTTCAAGTCTCGGGGCTACTGGTATATGATTATCAGATTTGTACAAAGGTGTACTTACCCGCATATCTTTCAAGTGCTGGTCTGTGGCTCTCGCAAGCCCGTCTCGCACAACTCGGATGTACGCATCAGCCGAGCTGAAGGCATTGAATGCCTCTTTTGTAAAAACGGACTCGTGAAGAGCGGCCCTCTGACACCGATGATTCATGGCGCTCTCCACTTCAGAGTTTGTGACGGATACATCATCCGAACCCTCTGCCGAAGGAAAATCCGGTGTCACTCTTGTACCAACCCTCGTCTTTAAGGCAGGGTCTGGAACCTGACTTGTGGAGGCGCGACCGGTAGGATCCCCGGACATAGTCTGGTGAATGCTTTTCCTGATAAGACACATCAGATAATGTCACAGTTCGATGTGACTGCCAGGGAGCATGTTTAAAAACCCATACCTCTTTGATGAAGGCTCTGGCGTGTTGTCGTTCACCTTCCTCTTCGAAGATTTGCTCGGCGCGGGCGCCGCTCTCTTAGGAGATGCCTCTGGTGCACATTGGGGCGTCGGGCGCCTCCCCTTTGGAGCACGAAATAGTGCGGTGGGTGAGGCGTAATGAGGAAGCTCTTTTGAAAGAAGGTGTCTCTTGATTACTTACACGCGAGGTGGGGAGGAGGCCGGGATAGTCGGCTATAATGGCCACTTCTGTGCCGTCATAGCTCGCCTGGTAGAATACTCCATCCTCAAGCTCCACAAATATGTCCGGATCCTCTTCGAATCCGGGGTCAAGGTCCCGGTTGTGATCCTCTGGCTGTGGGGCGGGGCTATGGATCCCCTCGGTAACCTTCCGCCATTCCTGTTACAAATGGATGGGTTAATATCCATTAAAGGTGACTCAGGGAGAGGATTGAGTAAAGTGGTGGGATTAGAACTGCTTGACTAGGAGGGCTGTGCACAGAAAACCCATCTCGATGTTTAAGGCAGTGAACTCCTCTTTCTCCCCTTTATGCAGTTCGGCCAATATTTTGGCCAAGCGTGAGGTGTCCGGACCCTTCCGACCGCAGCGTGAGGCGTCATCTTCCCCATTGTAGTGTCACATGGGAAGCCCTCTGTATTGGAGTGGCTGGACCCCCCGCACTATGGAAGTCGCCATTACCTCGAGTATTGATAATCCAGACTGGGTGAGTGTCCTTATTTTGCCCATTAATTGACGGACTTCTGCACTATCTTCCTCCTCGAGGCTCCGAGGGCGCCAGCTATGACGTTTCTTCAATGGAGCATTTGAAAATTCGGGAAGACCCATTCAAACTAGGTCGGGGAGAGCGACGTCCTCAATATAGAACCATTCTGAGGGCCATTCTTCGGGCACCTTCTTCGGCGTGTCGGGCAGGTATCCAGTCCCGGCTATGCACCATACTTCGGCGCTGCCCACCTCGAATATCGACCCCTCTTGGTTGCGAGGGACTAGGCAGAATAGCTTCCTCCACAAATCAAAGTGGGTTTCACAGCCCAGGAAAAGCTCGCAAAGGGCAACAAAACCCGCGATGTGTAGGATAGAGGCCGACGTGAGTTTGTGCAGTTGGAGGCCGTAATACTCCAGAAGTCCTCGAAGGAAAGGGTGGATTGGAAACCCGACGCCTCTCAACAAGTAGGATACGAAGCTCACCCGTTCCCCCTGGTTGGATTGGGGAAATTTTCCACCAGAACTTCGCCTGTGAAGGAGGTCAATCCTGCTCGAACAGGGACCAGATTCGCGAGGGGAAGGAATCCCTGTGTTTGGAGCTTAACCAACTGCTCATAGGATACAGAGCATCTCTCCCAATCACCTTTTTTGGACCCGTGAGGGCGGGAGGAAGAACTAGGGACGCTAGCCATGTTGAATGGTTCCCCCTGGTAAGACTCTAAGGATTTTCCGCTGGGTGTGGAATGGATCTGAGATCCATCCCTTTAAATAGAGGCCTTTCTTGCATGACCGGGGGGGTTATGTGCAAAAAATACCCCGACCTCTCGTATTCGCTCGACACGTGGAAGCAGAAGGTGTGGAGGCACAGAAGCCGATGGGTGCGACATTAAATGGAAGGCCGAATACAGCTCTTTAAGTCAGGTACTTTGAAGTGATCATAGGAGGAACCTGCCTTGCAATGCCGAAGACAATCTTCATGCCGGACACCTTGTAATTGAAGCCTGGTTCAGGGGTTACTGAGGCTGTCCGGGATTAAGGGGTCCTCGGGCGTCCGACCTGTTGGACATGGGCCGGACTGATGGGACGTGAAGATACAAGACAGAAGACTCTCTCCCATGTCCGGATGGGACTCTCCTTGGTGTGGCTGGCTAGCCCGGCATTTGGATATGAAGATTCCTTTCTCTGTAACCGACTTTGTACAACCATAGTCCCCTCCCGTGTCTATATAAACCGGAGGGTTTAGTCCGTAGAGGCAATCATAATCATACAGGCTAGACTTCTAGGGTTTAGCCATTACGATCTCGTGGTAGATCAACTCTTGTAATATTCATATTCATCAAGATCAATCAAGCATGAAGTAGGGTATTACCTCCATAGAGAGGGCCCGAACCTGGGTAAACATCGTGTCCCCTCTCTCCTGTTACCATCGACCCTAGATGCACAGTTCGGGACCCCCTACTCGAGATCCTCCGGTTTTGACACCGACAGTCTTCGGCCGTCCCCAGCAAGGATCTTGTCGGGAGTCTTCGTCTTTTGGTTCTTATATAGACTCGTAGGCCTTTGGTCTTTCACAAAGATCTGCATGCCACCACGCAGGCGCCCCTGAGCTTTGGTCCTGATGTTGTCGATGGTGTCAGAACTCTCTGGCTCAAGGGTGGCGGCTTTTCTGGTGTCGGGCAAGTTGCCCCGGCAAGGCTCTTGCCGAGGCTATGTAGGCCGCCCCGGCAAGGGTGTTGCTGGGGGAAATCCATCTTGCCTCTTTGCTCTTCATGCCTCTGGCTTGAGTGCTGCCTTGGCAGTCTCATTCCTTTCATTTCTCTGCCCTGCCAAGCATGGCCGCAGGTGTGGCTATGACTGCCCGTGCACAAGTAAAGGGGTACAGAAAGGTCCCTACTTTTGTACACCGACATTGGGGTTCCGGCCAATCATTGCGCAACACACAATAGGCTCAGTGCACACTGTTTCCGAAAGCGAGGGAGATGAACCGTGTGCGATAATGAACGGGCAAAATTGTAAGGGAAGCCAAATTTATGTTGTCGTTTGTTGTTGAGCTCTTGAATACCACCGCACTATACGGCTGACCGGCCCCTCCGTCCCGGGGCTCTCTCCAGGCGTCATCCATGGCACCGCAGCGCACAGTAACTGGTAAGGAAGCGATGGCATCCCACCGCGTTGCGTTCCTCGCCGCCCGCGACCGCACACATGGTAAGGAAGTGATGGCATCTCGCCGCGCCGAGTTCATCGCCGCTGGCGGCCAGACAGTTACATGGGCGAACTTTGAGGCTGCCATGGCTGAATGGGTGGTGGATCTAGAGGCGGCCAAAGCTGCATAGGAGGAGCGGAAAAGGCAGAAAGCAGTCAAGAAAAGAGAGTCCCGCCGCTGCAAGAAAAAGAGGCTGCACGCCATGGTGAGGAGAGCTTGGCGGAGATCGAAGCACGGTGGGCTGCCGCCTACATGGCCAGGAAGGAGAACACCGGCGTCTGGCCAGCATGCCCTGATGGCAACATGTGAGAAGTAGTTTAAGTTTGTTGTATTGGAGCAAATTACCAGTATTACTTTAAGTTTGCAGTATTAACGTACAATGTCGGTAAGAGCATCCTTTGTGGGCTTTGCGCTTTGATTAGCATGTTTGCCCGTGTGCGTCTTTTTGCGTTAATCATTAGAAGATCACAAAACACATGGTTTCTATGCCGTACTCGTTTGCGTTTTTTTGCGTTAATGACCCATAAGTCAGTTACCTGTGCGATGTTTCCTAATAAACCAGGCGTACCATTGACCGAAAAAATCAAGTACACGTGTACATTTTTTTGGAGATGGGGTCTACCAACTTTCTTTTTCTCGCACACGAGTATTTTACGCACTTCGTCTGCGTTGTGTGTTTCCCCCGCCCAAGTTTCAAGTTACGCAGCGGAATTTTCATTAGGCGCGCAATTTAGAATTTATTCCTCCAACCACATCCCCACCCTCAGTATCCCCCCTCGCGCCTCCCCCTACCAGCATTTCAAACCGCTGCCGCCGCAACCACAACTTCAACCACATCTACGTTCTGCTCGGATTCAGTCAAGTAACCCACTGATCTCTATCCCGGCCCCGGCCTGATTGCTTAAATGGAGCATGCGAAACATCCTCATGCCTCCAAATCCCCACCGCGAGGAGCTGATGGCGGTCCATGGCGTGATGGCCGCTGTGCGTGTTGACCCGAAGGAACACCTTGCCTCCGCCGCCGACATGGTGCAGGCTCTGGTCCAGATGAAGTCCCCCAGCGACTACCCCCCATGACTTAACAGGTAAGATCTGACCAGCTAAATCTTACCAATACCACTTGCAACGATTATGATTTGTACGGTCGATGTATTAAGCATGTTCGTGCCTTGTTTATTTCTGTAATGCACACTGTGTGATGTTCAAATATTACCGTGTCCAGCTCAATTTCACCAATACCAGCAACAAACTTATAATACATGACTCAGGATATCACTAGAGATGCTGCCCATTTGCTATTTTTAGTGGATGCTAACCCTATTGTTCTTAACATGCCTGTCCATGTACTTACGCAGGGTCATAACGGCCGATGTTGTTGTTTGCCGTTGAGGTTAGCTGCATCCCATGTCTTAGAGTATTTCACATAATTTGTGCAATTGCAGTTTAGCTTCTACCATTTCTTGGTTGCTGTAGGTACACATGTCGATTGCCAGCTGATCCATGCTTTGACTCGGAGGAACAGCTCGCCTCATAAATCCTTGACTTTGGGCGGGCTCTGGCCAAGATGAAGTGCCCCAACAACTACCTCTCAGGACTTACCAAGTATGTACTCACCAGTTCAATCTTACCAATACCAGTTCCAATTAATGGCTATGTTCCGTACGGTCGATGTATTAAGAATGTTCTAGTAAACATGCCTAACACGTTTGTGCTACTTTCCCTACCTTTTTATAGACATCTGGGACATTCTCTCCTCTGGCAACACCTGCCTTGTGATGTTTAACTATGCCAATTGCATTTTTATCAGTATCGGTTTTAATGTCTATTAAGCCTGTTGCAATTAACAGTTGAATCCATTTTTAAACAATTGTATTTCAATGGCTACATACTTATAAAACATGACTTAGGATGATGTTAAGCCTATTGCAATTAACGGTTGTATCCGTTTTTTAATCTGTCCATTTGCTACCATGCTACTCTCCGCAATGAAGATATACTAGAGATGCTGCCCATTTGCTATTTTTGGTGGATGCTAACCCTGTTCTACTTAACATGCCTGTCCATGTACTTACGCAGGGTCATAACGGCCGATGCTGTTGTTTGCGGTCGAGGTTAGATGCATCCCATGTCTTACAGTATTTCTCATCATTTGTGCAATTGTAGTTTAACTTCTACCATTTACTGGTTGCCTGTAGGTACACATGTCAGTGGCACTGATCCATGCTTCGACCCGGAGGAAAAGCTCGCTCTGCCGCCGCTTACTTTGGGCGGGCTCTGGCCAAGATGAAGTGCCCCAGCAACCACCTCTCAGGACTTACCAAGTATGTACTCACCAGTTCAATCTTGCCAATACCAGTTGCAATTAATGGCTATGTTTTGTACGGTGATGTATTAAGCATGTTGTAGTAAACATGCCTAACACGTTTTAGCCATTTTCCCTACCTTTTTATAGACAACTGGGCCATTATCTGCTCTGGCAGCATGTAACGCCCCAAGACCGGAGCTTCAGTTGCCTTCCAGGGTTTCCGAGTTTTGCCATGTGATTTGTTTTGTTTGTGCATTTCTCATGTCATCTCTTGCATTGCATCATCTCATCATGCCATTTAATTTTTATAACTCAACTAAATAAATTGTATGGATTTTTCGATCCATTTAAACCGAGGGATTCACATGGTGACTTCTCTTTATAACATATCCTCCCAATATTAGGGAGCTATATTAAAAATATTCCATTGTTTTGGAATCACCATAACCCACTTGCAAAATAAATCCCATGCCTTTTACATTCGAGTTGACCTCAAAACCTTGCCAATATTATTTCATCATTTTCCGGAGTTCCACCAAAATCCTTGGGCCATTTTTGTTAAATTCTTCATATTTTTGTGAGCAGGGAAAATTGTCCTCGTTCCCAAATTCTTTCCCTAACCCTCTCTTTCTTTTTGTCTCTCTTTATTTGTTTTACGCTAAATAGAAGAGAGCCCAGCAAGGCCTTGGCCACTTCTTCTCCTTTGGGCCAGGCCGGCCCACTAAACCCCTTTCAGCCCAGCCCCCCATCAACTCCTGTAACCCTAGCCGCCAGAGGCCGACCCCCTCCTCTCGATCTCTCCTCGACTCCCTCCAGCGCCCGCCCCCCCTGCCCGATCCCCTTCTCCCTCGTCCTTCCCGATCCCTCGCCTCCCATCTCTCCCTCTCGCCTCTCATGGCGCCCGCATCAGCCGCCCCTTCCTCTCCTCCTCCATGGCGCCTTCCCTTCCCGGCGCCCGCGACCACGGCCTGGCGAACCCGGCGCCAGGCCCCATCTCCCTCCCCTGCCGCCTCGGCCTGCAGAGCTCCTCGGCGCCGGGAACCAGGAGCTCCCTCGCCCTTGCCGTCCTTCAGCTCTTCGTCGCCCTTGCCATCTCCGGCGCCGTGCGGGCAGTGCCACCGTCGGAGCTCCAACCCGCCCGGCCGGCGAGGCCACGCCAAGCTGGAGCCTCCTCTCGCCGCCAGCGCCCGGCGAATCGCCGCCATCTCTTCCTCCACGCCATAGCCAACCCGACCCCAAGCTGCTCCACCTTGCCGCCTCGGGCCCGGCGGCTTGTCCGCGCTGCCTGCTCCAGCTTCGTGTGTCGCGCGTGTAGCCACGGCTGCCATGGCTAAGGGTTTTTGTGCATCGCCGGGAGCTCCTCTAATTGTTGCCACTGTACACCGCATTGCTGCTGCCGCTGGATTGCGAGACCGATACCGAGGAACCTCGTGTTCAACTACACAACAAGCGTCAAGTACCTCTCGACCACTGTGCACGACTCGTGGATTCACCAAGTACCCCAAGTTCGACTACATGGATCGCCAAGTTCCGCTCGAGCGTGTACATCTACGGACGCCAAGTACTCTCGTGCGGACTCGCCAAGTACTTGACCGGATCGCCAAGTTTGATTATGAGCGGTTGCCGTCCGACCGGTATTGAACCTCAAGCGCCAAGTTCCACTACCAATGAGCGTTTTGGAATCCGCAAGTACCACGACAACCCGAAGGATTCGGACCCGTCAAGTACCTCTTGACGAGCGTGAAACACTACTTCCTCTACGTCGCCGTGTACCACTACTTCCCTCGGTGATCATCGCGAAGCGTCTACTTCCCTCTGAACGCTTTCCGCCCGAGCACGCGCTTGAAGGTATAACCACCGAGATGACCGACCGTGATCGAATCATCCTTGCGATGCCCTCTTTTGCCATGCCACCGTTTCGTAGGAACCCGTGTCGGAGCACCCCACCATCCTCGCATGACTCGCTCACGTCCACACTTCCTTTTGCACCGGTATCTCCGTGAGCTACCGGAACCGATATGTTGCCGTGGCATCATTTTCGGGTATGTTGCCGTGGCACCATTTTCGTTTTCGCCGCCGTGGCACCTTTTTCGTTCCGCCACGGTGACATAATGCTTCATAACATGCTCTTGTCAACAATTTCATAATATTGCATAAAACTTGCTCATGTCATCCGCATCATGATAACAACAATTTAAATGCTTATAATTGTTGTTTGCTTTAATTTTGCTTAAATGCCATGCTAAAATGATTTATTTCATAACTAAATAACCGTATCTCGGATTTAAATAAATTATATATGTAAATGGGGTAGAAAAATGCCTAGTTTAACTTGGTATACTTTATTTGCATGTTTAACCACATTAAAATTGTGTTTAGGGCAGATCAGTTCCAAATCAAAAATATGCACATGAGGACTTTTCCGGAATTGTTGTTGTTGTTTCCGGCCTCATTTAATCTTGCCTAAATAGTTAGTTTCTTACGCTTCACCTCTTGCCATGTTTAATAACATTTAATATTGTTGAGTACCTAACCGAGAGAGAACTAAATAAGTGTTGTGGTGTTCCGTCAATATGCAACTCGTTGCATATTGAGCTCCACTTAACTTGTAGTGTTGTTTGTGCATATTGCCATGCCATGCCTCATTAAACCGGACATGCATCATACTTGTTTGTGCATCATGCCATGTTTATGATTGTGTGTTTACTATGTTGTTTGTTTGTTTCCGGTTTGCTTTTCTCGTTAGCTTCGGTTCCGTTCCGGAGTTGTGAGGATTCATTCGACCTCGTCCGTTTGTCTTCTTCATGGATTCGTTCTTCTTCCTTGCGGGATTTCAGGCAAGATGACCATACCCTCGAAATCACTACTATCTTTGCTTGCTAGTTGCTCGCTCTTTTGCTATGCCTATGCTATGATGCCTATCACTTGCTTATCATGCCTTCCCATATTGCCATGTCAAGCCCCTAACCATCCTTTCCTAGCAAACCGTTGTTTGGCTATGTTACCGCTTTGCTCAGCCCCTCTTATAGCGTTGTTAGTTGCAGGTGAAGATGAAGTTTGTTCCTTGTTGGAACATGGAGATGTTGTTCCTTGTTGGAACATGTTTACTTGTTGGGATATCACAATATATCTTATATTATTAATGCATCTATACACTTGGTAAAGGGTGGAAGGCTCGGCCTTATGCCTGGTGTTTTGTTCCACTCTTGCCGCCCTAGTTTCCGTCATACCGGTGTTATGTTCCCGGATTTTTGCGTCCCTAACGCGGTCGGGTGATTTATGGGACCCCTTGACAGTTCGCTTTGAATAAGACTTTTCCAAAGAAGGCCCAACATTGGTTTTACCATTTGCCTCACCTATGCCCTTTTCCTTGGGTTTCGGGCCCGAGGGTCATCTTTATTTAGCCCCGGGCGGTGCTCCTTGAGTGTTGGTCGAACCGAAGCGATGCGGGGCCACCACGGGCAACTCGAGGGCTGGTTTTACTCGTGGCTGACTTATCCGGTGTGCCACGAGACCGAAGTGCGTGCGACTCCTATCGATTTGTCGGCACATCCAGGCGGCTTTGCTGGTCTTGTTTTATTCTTGTCGAAATGTCTTGTGGCAGGATTCGAGACTGATCGGGTCTTCCGGGAGAAGGTCTATTCGCCGTTGATCGCGAGAGCTTATCATGGGCTAAATTGGGACACCCTGCAGGGTTTGAACTTTCGAAAGCCGTGCCAGCGGTTATGTGGCAGATGGGAATTTGTTAATGTCGGTTGTAGAAAACCCGAAGTGGATCTCAATTAAAATACACCAACGGCGTGTGTAACCGTGATGGTCTCTTCTCGGAGTCCGGGAAGTGAACACGTGTTGGAGTTATGTTTGGCGTAAGTAGTTTCAGGATCACTTCTTGATCATAGTTGTTCGACCGTGCTTTGCCTCCTCTTCTTGCTCTCTTTTGCGTATGTTAGCCACCATATATGCTAGTCGCTTGCTGCAGCTCCACCTCACTACCCTGTCCTACCTTTAAGCTTAAATAGTCTTGATCTCGCGGGTGTGAGATTGCTGAGTCCCGTGACTCACAGATACTTCAAAACCAGTTTGCGGTGCCGATGAAACCGTGCGGTGGCCTTTTGAGCTCAAGGAGGAGCTCGATGAAGATCTTGTTCTTTGTGTTGTTTCGTTTGATCGATCGGTAGTGGAGCCAGTTGGGACGATCGGGGATCATGTAGCATTTGGGGTAGTCTTCTTTTATTTTGGTTCCGTAGTGGGACCCTGATTGTACTGTATGATGTAATGTTTTACTCATGTATTGTGTGAAGTGGCGATTGTAAGCCAACTATGTATCTCTTTCCCTTATGTATTACATGGGTTGTGTGAAGATTACCTCACTTGCGACATTGCTTTCAATGCGGTTATGCCTCTAAGTCGTGCTTCGACACGTGGGAGATATAGCCGCATCGAGGGCGTTACACAGCACCTACCCTATGATGTTTAACTCTGCCAATTGCATTTTTATCAGTACCGGTTTCAATGGCCATTAAGCCTGTTGCAGTTAGTAGTTGTATCCATTTTTAAAGATTTGTATTTCAATGGCTACAAACTTACAAAACATGAATTAGGATGTTGTTAAGCCTGTTGCAATTAACAGTTGTATCCATTTTTTAATCCATCCCTTTGATACCGTGCTACTCTTTCACAATGAAGATATCACTATAGATCTTGCCGTTTTATTACCATTTGCCATTTTGGTGGATGTTAACCTGTTGTAGTTAACATTGGCTTTCCATGTACTTACAGGGCTACAATGGCGATCTTTGTTGTTTGCGATCGAGGTTAGCTGCATCCCATGTCTTATACACCATCTATTCCTAAATATAAGTATGTTTAGAGATTCCAATACAGACTACATAAGGAGCAAAATGAGTGAATCTAGATCCTAATCTAAACTATATCTATAATTCAATATACATCCGTATGTAGTTCATATTGAAATCTTAAAAAAAACTTGTACTTAGGAACATAGGTAGTTGTATTTTACATCATTTGTGCAATCTCAGTTTAGCTTCTAAAATTTACTGGTTGCTTGTAGGTACATATATGAGCGGTACTGATCCATGCTTCGATCCCTTTTGCGTATGGGGCAATGAGATATTCATGAACAAGCGTCATGTGAGGAAACTAAGAAAGATTGTTAGGCGAAAGAAACGGGTGATTGGAATTAAGCTCTTTATTTACACTTTGTCAAAGACAACAGTAAACTTTAGGATGGTAAGTAATGTGTTGCCTTTCCCCCCTGCTTACAACAAGTTACTCTATTAGACCTCAATATATGATATTTTTCTCTTTTCAGTGGTTTTCGAAGCTATTTACTGATGATTACCTTGCAAACTACATGACCGGAGTGGAGGCAACTAAGGTTAAAGTATATAATTCATGCTACCATGATAATGCTCTAGAAGTCTTCCTGAAGGCGGTGAAGGATGGGCGGGCGATCGTCACAAGGGGTTGGACAAAAGTGGTTCGTGCCTATGGCATACATGAAGGCACATTATGTGCATTCCGCTTCTTCAACACTGTCAGCAGTCAAAATGATTTACACTTGTCTCTTCACCTTTACCGCCTTTAAATATTATGGTTCATCATAGTTAATTGCTGCCTAATCCTGTAATTACTGAACATATTGTACTGGCAATTTTATTTATGGATTCATTGTTGAACCATTGTGCTGAGAATTTGAATTGCACGTTTCATATTTCAAAATTTCCAATTCGAATAATAAATTACAGGCAAAAATAAAAAGAGAACAGACGGTCATGGAACTTTGCAAATGGTTCTAGCAGTAAAAGCGCTTGTGATGGATAGCCCAATGCCACACAGTTTTCTACATCAAATCGTGTGTGATGTAGTTCATGAAAGCAAACAGTTAACCAAGGTAGAGCGTGTGTGATAGTTACACCGTTCACACACGAGCGTATACATAGAACTATGTGGGATGTACATACGAACGGAAACATTTTCCCTGGATTGACTGTGTGGGATGTACATAAGAACATAAACATATTCCTTGGATTGACTGTGTGTGATATACATATGAATGGAAATGTTTTTCTGGGATTCACCATGTGGGATGTACATACCTACAGAAATGTTTTTCTGGGATTCACCGTGTGGGATGTACATACCTACGGAAATGATTGGGTTTCGACGCCTCATCGCACTTTGCAGCTGACCTATGTCCCACGAGGGCCTATCCCTGACGATTTCTGGGTTGTGTGGGAAGGACCCCCCTATCGCCCACACTCACTTGGCGATGGCTCCAAATGCCTTCGCGGAAAGGGGTTAAAAACCGTTTGTATTGCACCAACACGTACTAGTGCATCTTTGATTAACGAGCTAGTCTAGTAGAGGTTTACGAGGTACACTGTGTTTTGTCTATGTATCCACACATGTATCAAGTTTCCGATTAATACAATTCTAGCATGAATAATAAACATTTATCATGATATAAAGAAATATAAATAACAACTTTATTATTGCCTCTAGGGCCTATTTCCTTCAGTCTCCCACTTGCACTAGAGTCAATAATCTAGTTCACATCGCCATGTGATTTAACACCAATAGTTCACATATTTATGTGATTAACACCCATAGTTCACATCGCCATGTGACCAACACCCAAAGGGTTTACTAGAGTCAATAATCTAGTTCACGTCGTCATGTGATTAACACCCAAAGAGTAATAAGGTGCGATCATGTTTTGCTTGTTAGAGAAGTTTAGTTAACAGGTCTGCCACATTCAGATCTGTATGTATTTTGCAAATTTCTATGTCTACAATGCTCTGCATGGAGCTACTCTAGCTAATTGCTCCCACTTTCAATATGTATCCAGATCGAGACTCAGAGTCATCTAGATCGGTGTCAAAGCTTGCATCAACGTAACTCTTTACGACGAACTCTTTCTCACCTCCATAACCGAGAAATATTTCCTTAGTCCTCCAAGGATAATTTTGACCATTGTCCAGTGATCTACTCCTGGATCACTATTGTACCCCCTTGCCAAACTCATGGCAAAGTACACAATAGGTTTGGTACACAGCATGGCATACTTTATAGAACCTATGGCTGAGGCATAGGGAATGACTTTCATTCTCTCTCTATCTTTTGCCGTGGTCAAGTTTTGAGTCTTACTCGACTTCATACCTTACATCTTAGGCAAGAACTCCTTCCTTGACTGATCTATTTTGAACTCCTTCAAAATATTATCAAGGTATGTACTCATCAAAAATCTTATCAAGCGTCTTGATCTATCTCTATAGATCTTGATGCCCAATATGTAAGCAGCTTCACCGAGGTCTTTCTTTTGAAAAAACTCCTTTCAAATACTCATTTATGCTTTCCAGAAAATTCTACATCATTTCCGATCAACAATATGTCATTCACATATACTTATCAGAAAGGTTGTAGTGCGCCACTCACTTTCTACAAATACATGCTTCACCGCAAGTCTGTATAAAACTATATGCTTTGATCAACTCATCAAAGCGTATATTCCAACTCTGAGTCACAAACCAGATACATATTTATATTGAACAGTGGAGCTGTCAGTTGGTGCAGCTCTAAGCAAAGCGTCGTGGCGGGATCTACGTGTGAAGCTGAGTTCATAGCTGCTTCGGAAGCAACAAATGAACGAGTCTGGATGAAGGAGTTCATATCCGATCTAGGTGTCATACCTAGTGCATCAGGTCCAATGAAAATCTTTTGTGACAATACTGGTGCAATTGCCTTGGCAAAGGAATCCAGATTTCACAAGAGAACCAAGCACATCAAGAGACGCTTCAATTCCATCCACGATCAGGTCAAGGAGGGAGACATAGAGATTTGCAAGATGCATACGGATCTGAATGTTGCAGACCTGTTAACTAAGCCTCTCTCACGAGAAAAACATGATCAGCACCAAGACTCAGGCAAGAACTCCTTCTTTGACTGATCCATTTTGAACTCCTTCAAAATCTTATCAAGGTATGTACTCATCGAAAATCTTATCAAGCATCTTGATTTATCTCTATAGATCTTGATGCCCAATATGTAAGCAGCTTCACCGAGGTCTTTCTTAAAAAAAACTCCTTTCGAACACTCCTTTATGCTTTCTAGAAAATTCTACATCATTTCTGATCAACAATATGTCATCCACATATACTTATAAGAAAGTCTGTAGTGCTCCCACTCACTTTCTTGTAAATACAGGCTTCTCCGAAAGTCTGTAAAACCATATGCTTTATCACCTCATCAAAGCATATATTCCAACTCCGAGATGCTTGCACCAATCCATAGATGGATCCTGGAGCTTGCACACTTTGTCAGCACCTTTAGGATTGACAAAACCTTCTGGTTGCATCATATACAACTCTTCTTTAATGAATCCATTTAAGGAATGCAGTTTTTGACATCCATTTGCCAGATTTCATAAAATGCGGCAATTGCTAACATGATTCGGACATACTTAAGCATTGATACGAGTGAGAAAATCTTATCGTAGTCAACACCTTGAACTTGTCTAAAACCTTTTTGCGACAAGTCGAGCTTTGTAGATAGTAACACTACCATCAGTGTCCGTCTTCCTCTTGAAGATCCATTTATTCTCTATGGCTTGCTGATCATCGGGCAAATAAACCAAAGTCCATACTTTGTTCTCATACATGGACCCCATCTCAGATTTCATGGCCTCAAGCCATTTCGCGGAATCTGGGCTCATCATTGCTTCCTCATAGTGAAGGAAATATGCCCTAGAGGCAATAATAAAGTTGTTTTTTATATTTCCTTATATCATGATAAATGGTTATTATTCATGCTAGAATTGTATTAACCGGAAACTTAGTACATGTGTGAATACATAGACAAACAGAGTGTCACTAGTATGCCTCTATTTGACTAGCTCGTTGAATCAAAGATGGTTAAGTTTCCTAGCCATAGACATGAGTTGTCATTTGATTAACGGGATCACATCACTAGAGAATGATGTGATTGACTTAACCCATTCCGTTAGCTTAGCACTTGATTGTTTAGTATGTTGCTATTGCTTTCTTCATGACTTATACATGTTCCTATGACTATGAGATTATGCAACTCCCAAATACCGGAGGAACACTTTGTGTGCTATAAAACGTCACAACATAACTGGGTGATTATAAAGATGCTCTACAGGTGTCTCCGATGGTGTTTGTTGAGTTGGCATAGATCGAGATTAGGATTTGTCACTCTGATTGTCGGAGAGGTATCTCTGGGCCCTCTCGGTAATGCACATCACTATAAGCCTTGCAAGCAATGTGACTAATGAGTTAGTTGCAGGATGATGCATTACAGAATGAGTAAAGAGACTTGCCGGTAACGAAATTGAACTAGGTATTGAGATACCGACAATCGAATCTCGGGCAAGTAACATACCGATCACAAAGGGAACAATTTATGTTGTTATGCAGTTTGACCGATAAAGATCTTCATAGAATATGTAGGAACCAATATGAGCATCCAAGTTCCGCTATTTGTTATTGACTGGAGATGAGTCTCGGTCATGTCTACATAGTTCTCGAACCCGTAGGGTCCGCACGCTTAACGTTCTGTGACAATCGGTATTATGAGATTATGTGTTTTGATGTACCGAAGGTTGTTCGGAGTCCCGGATGTGATCACGGACATGACGAGGAGTCTCGAAATGACCGATACATAAATATCGATGTATTGTATGGCTATGTTTGGACATCGGAATGGTTCCGGGTGAGTTCGGGCATTTACCGGAGTACCGGGAGGTTACCGGAACCCCCGTGGAGTGTATGGGCCTTATTGGGCCTTAGTGGGAGATAGGAGGAGGCGGCCTAGGAGGGGGCGCCCCCCAAGCCCAATCCGAATTGGGAGGGGGGCCGGCCCCCCTTTCCTTCCTCCCTCTCTCCTCCTTCCTTCCTCTCCTACTCCTACTTGGAAGGGGGGGGATTCTACTCCCGGTGGGAGTAGGACTCCCCTAGGGCGCGCCATAGAGAGGGCTGACCCTCCCCCTCCTCCACTCCTTTATATACAGGGGAGGGGGGCACCCCATAGACACACAAGTTGATCATTGTCTTAGCCGTGTGCGGTGCCTCCCTCCACCATACTCCACCTCGGTCATATCGTCGTAGTGCTTAGGTGAAGCCCTGCGCCGGTAGCTTCATCATCACCATCATCACACCGTCGTGCTAACGAATCTCTCCCTCGACACTCAGCTGGATCGAGAGTTCGTGGGACGTCATCGAGCTGAACGTGTGCAGATCGCGGAGGTGCCGTACTTTTGGTACTAGGATCGGTCGGATCATGAAGACGTACGACTACATCAACCACGTTGTCATAACGCTTCCGCTTTCGGTCTACGAGGGTACGTAGACAACACTCTCCCCTCTCGTTGCTATGCATCACCTAGATGGATCTTGTGTGTGCGTAGGAATTTTTTTGAAATTACTGCATTCCCCAACACATAGTTCGTAGGTTCGTCATGGTCTAGTAACATGACTTCCAGAATAGGATTCCCGTACCACTCTGGTGCGGAAAGTACTCTGGTTGACCTACGAGGTTCAGTAGTTACTTGATCTGAAGTTTCATGATCATTAGCATTAGCTTCCTCTCTAGTTGGTGTAGGCATCACGGGAACGGTTTTCTGGGATGAGCTACTTTCGAATTCGAGAGAAGGTACAATAACCTCATCAAGTTCTACTTTCCTCCCACTCACTTATTTCGAGAGAAACTCCTTCTCTAGAAAGGATCCATTCTTAGCAACAAAGATCCTGCCTTCGGATCTATGGTAGAAGGTGTACCCAACAGTTTCTTTTTGGGTATCCTATGAAGATGCACTTCTCTGATTTGGGTTCGAGCTTATCAGGCTGAAGCTTTTTCACATAAGCATCGCAACCCCAAACTTTAAGAAACTAAAGCTTAGGTTTCTTGCCAAACCACAGTTCATACGGTGTCATCTCAACGGATTTGGAAGGTGCCCTATTTAACGTGAATGCAGCTGTCTCTAATGCATAACCCCAAAACGATAGTGGTAAATCGGTAAGAGACATCATATATCACACTATATCTAATAAAGTACGGTTACGACGTTCGGACACACCATTACGCCGTGGTGTTCTAGGTGGCATGAGTTGTGAAACTATTCAACATTGTTTTAAATGAAGGCTAAACTCGTAACTCAAATATTCGCCTCCACGATCAGATTGTAGAAACTTTATTTTGTTGTTACGATGATTCTCCACTTCACTCTGAAATTCTTTGAACTTTTCAAATGTTTCAGACTTGTGTTTCACTAAGTAGATATACTCATATCTGCTCAAATCATCTGTGAAGGTTGGAAAATAACAATACCCGCCGCGAGCCTCGATACTCATCGGACCGCATACATCAGTATGTATTATTTCCAATAAGTCAGTGGCTCGCTCCATTGTTTCGGAGAACGGAGTCTTAGTCATCTTTCCCATGAGGCATGGTTCGCAAGTATCAAATGATTCATAATCAAGTGATTCCAAAAACCCATCTGCATGGAGCTTCTTCATGCGCTTTACACCAATATGACCTAAACGGCAGTGCCACAAGTATGTTGCACCAAAGTTATCAACTTTGCATCTTTTGGCATCAATATTATGAATATGTGTATCACTATGATCGAGACTCAATAAACAATTTATATTAGGTGTATGACCATAGAAGGTTTTATTCATGTAAATAGAACAACAATTATTCTCTGACTTAAATGAATAACCGTATTGCAATAAACATGATCTAATCATATTCACGCTCAACACAAACACCAAATAACATTTATTTTAGGTCCAACACTAATCCCGAAGGTAAAGGGAGTGTGCGATGGTGATATTATCATTGGAATCACTTCCAACACACATCGTCACCTCGCCCTTAACTAGTCTATGTTCATTTTGCAACTCCTGTTTCAAGTTAATAATCTTAGCAACTGAACCGGGATCAAATACCCTGGGGTGAACACTAGTAAAGTACACATCAATAACATGTATATCAAATATACATTTGTTCACTTTGCCATCCTTCTTATCTACCAAGTATTTGGGGTAGTTCCGCTTCCAGTGACCATTCCCTTTGCAGTAGAAACACTCAGTTTCAGGCTTAGGTCTCGCTTTGGGCTTCTTCACGGGAGTGGCAACTTGCTTGCCATTCTTCTTGAAGTTCCCTTTCTTTCTCTTGCCATTTTTCTGAAACTAGTGGTCTTGTTAGCCATCAACACTTGATGCTATTTCTTGATTTCTACCTTCGCTGATTTCAGCATCGCGAAGAGCTTGGGAATCGTTTTCGTCATCCCTTGCATACTATAGTTCATCACAAAGTTCTAGTAACTTGGTGATAGCGACTAGAAAACTCTGTCAATCACTATCTTATCTGGAAGATTAACTCCTACTTGATTCATGCGATTGTAGTACCCAGACATTCCGAGCACATGCTCACTGCCTGAGCTATTCTCCTCCATCTTGTAGGCAAAGTACTTGTCAGAGGTCTCATACCTCTCGACACAGGCATGAGTCTGAAATACCAATTTCAGCTCTTGGAACATCTCATATGTTCCGTAGAGTTCAAAACATTTTTGTAGTCCCGGTTCTAAGACGTTAAGCATGGCACACTAAACTATCAAGTAGTCATCATACCAAGCTTGTCAAATGTTCATAACATCTGCTTCTGCTCCTATAATAGATCTGTCACCTAGCGGTGCATCCAGGACATAATTCTTCTGTGCAGCAATGAGGATAATCCTTAGATCACGGATCTAGTCCGCATCATTGCTACTATCATCTTTCAACTTAGTTTTCTCTAGGAACATATCAAAAATATATAGGAGCTATATCGCGAGCTATTGATCTACAACATAGATATGAAAAACTATCAGGACTAAGTTCATGATAAATTAAGTTCAATTAGTCATATTACTTAAGAAATCCCACTTAGATAGACATCCCTCAAGTCATCTAAATGATCACGTGATCCATATCAACTAAACCATGTCTCATCATCACGTGAGATGGAGTAGTTTTCAATGGTGAACATCTCTATGTTGATCATATCTACTATATGATTCACGTTCGAGCTTTTGGTCTCCAGTGTTTCGAGGCCAAGTCTGTACATGCTAGGCTCGTCAAGTTTAGACCGAGTATTCCACACGTGCAAAACTGTATTACACCCGTTGTATGTGAACGTAGAGCTTATCACACCCGATCACGTGGTGTCTCGGCACGATGAACTATCGCAACGGTGCATACTCAGGGAGAACACTTATACCTTGAAATTTTTAGTGAGGTATCATCTTATAATGCTACCGCCGTATGAAAGTGCGTTATATCGACTAGAGGGGGGGTGAATAGGCGATTTTTATGAATTCTTCAATGAGGAATTTGCTGGTGAGGAAATTCCTTTGTGAAGAACTACTTGCAACAGAATGCGGGCATGGTCATCATGATGAAATGAAGACAATCAAAGAGTACAGAAAGCGTAAACACAGGATAGCACAAGATGAAGACAAACAGACTGAAGAAATTGAACTGAGGAAATTGAGAGAGTCTTCAGTCAAAGTCTTCAAACACATATATGAACGAACACTCAACATAGTAATGAGGAAATGAAAGAGTTGAGGAAATAGAACCAGTTAGGTTGGTGAATACAATGATTTGGTAGACCAGTTCCAACTGCTGTCTCGGTTATGCGTCTGGTTGGAGCGGTGAGTATTTAAACTCGAGGACACACAGTCCGGACACCCGATCGCTGAGCACGCAGCTCGGGACACCAAGTCCTCACCGTATTCTCCTTGAACTAAGGTCACACAGACCTCGTCCAATCACTCGTGGTAAGTCTTGAGCGACTTCCAAACCTTCACAGACTTGGTCACTCGGCGATCCACAATTCCTCTTGGATGCTCTAGACCATGGCGCCTAACCGTCTGGAAGAAGCACAGTCTTCAAAGGTAACAAGCGTCGGATCCACGCAGGATCAATCTCTTGATGATGCTCAATCACTTTGGGTTTATGGGGTTTGGTTTTGGGTTTTCCTCACTCGATGATTTTCGCTCAAAGTCCTCGGAGGATGGGTTGCTCTCAAATGACAAGTGTCAAGTTTCTCTCGGAGCAGCCAACCAGCTAGTGGTTGTAGGGGCGGCTATTTATAGCCTAGGGAGCAGCCCGACATGATAAGACATAAATGCCCTTCAATGATATGACCATTAGGTGGATAAGATATTTTGGGACAGGTGGCGCAAAGACAACAACGGTCGAAATTTGACTCTCAATTCCTCGGGGCTATCATGTTCCTCATTTGTATAGGCAATCCTTTGGCGAATTCCTAACTCCTCGGTCAGAACAAATTCCTCGTGACGGAAGAACTTCATCTCATCCTTTGAAGAAATTGACTGAAGCGTATGAGATTTCAAAGGCTTCACTCGAAGGGATTGGTAGGTGTAGGATTTTGAGTTGACCATCACATGGAAATTTTTCCTTAGTATTTCCTCGACCCCTTTAATAGTATGGTGTTTCCTATGACTCAAGAAAGAGAAAACGAAACTACGAAAACAAAAGTCTTCACGCTTCATGTTCCTCAAATGAATACCAAGTCTTCAAGGTCACACCAATTTCTTCACTTTCAAAGTCTTGTAAAGTCTTGAATATCAAAGTCTTGATCGAAGAACTTCATTTTAGGGTCAACTTTCTTTGTAAATATCAAACTCCTCATAGACTTATAGACCTGTGTACACTCATAAACACATTAGTCCCTTAACCTATAAGTCTTCAATACACCAAAATCACTAAGGGCACTAGATGCACTTACAATCTCCCCTTTTTGTGATTGATGACAATATAGGTTAAGTTTTCAACGGGATAAACATATGAAGTGTAAATACTGATGTTGAGGAATTTGATTGCAAGATATAGAAGAACTCCCCACAAGATGTGCATAGTGAGGAATTTGCTTTTGAGGCAATGCACATTTGAAGAGTTGAATCATGGAGATCTCCCCCTATATCTTGTAATTCATACACGCATTTGACATATAATATGAAGAATTTGAAAATGCATGATGAAATATGGTGCTTGATGAAATTCAGCATGCGTGCGATAACATTAATGAGGAACAAGCATGCAAAATAACGCATCAAGAGTGTCAGAGCATAGTGCCAGAGCACAGTGCATCAAAAGTATCAGAGCACCATCGGGTTTAAGATTACAACTCGATCCAATAAAAGTTTGGAAGAACGAGAGTTGTAACTTAACAAAAAATGCCCATATAATAGACCCGCTTGAAGACTAACTCAAATTTCTCCCCTTTGTCATCGAATGACCAAAAGGATCAAACCGAGGACTAACGCTCGAAGAATTTCAAGTTGATGAAGGGCGCCCGGCGTTGTTGGGGTCGGTTGTTGTAGTGGGGCCTGCCGCGATGTCGCCCAAGTCTTCATTTTCATCGGTGTCTCGTGATGAAGAATAGGAGCTAGCCACCAAGGAAGGAACTTTGACCTTCTTGTATTTCTTGGAGGAGGTGCGACCAGTCAAATTCTTCCTTGAGACCCATTGTCGTCAGTTCTTCCGTCTTGTAGACATTTGAAAGAACAGCCAGTGCGTTTGAAGGTTTCATGGAGGTAGTAGTGGTTTTCTTCCTTGCATTATGTGTAGAGGTCATGTTGTGAAGAATTGAACCAAACCGACGCTTGACCCATTTATGATTGCGATCAACCTTCCGATGAAGGCGAGGAGTAACTCACGATCGGTCATCACCACAGGTCTTTGTGGCTTGAGGACTTTGCTTGGTGAGGTATTTCTTGCAGAGTCATTTGTGGCGAGTCATCATTGGTGGAGTAGGATGCAGCTTTGCTAAACTGTCCATCCAATGGACGAGTGCCTTCATCTATCTGTGATAGCCTTGCCCTTGTCATCGGTGAGGTAAATGTCCGTTTGAGGACTTCAATCGGGGCAAGTAGCTGCAGTGGTTGAGTATCAGCCTTGTAATTGAGTGAAGACCTTGTCCGATGAATCTCATTATCCAAGGCGCATAAGGCTTCACTCAAAAGTTGACATAGCAATATTCGCCAGAGTCCTCATGAAGAAATCATGGAAGTTGACGGTAACGCCATGAATGATATTGAAAAGCATATTCTTCATGATGCCAACGACTTCTTCATCATTTGAGTCGTGGCCTTTGATAGGACTCATTGTCTTCGTCAGAATCCGATAGACAGTCCGAGGCACATACAATAATTCCTTGACGAGGAATTTGGTTCTTGGGGCCTGCCCTGGCTTCAAAGGCTTCATCAGCACTTGCATATAGTGATTTGAAAGCTCAGTTCGTTGTAGATACAACGAGCACCATCAAGGGAGGGCGAGTGGTAGAGCACGAAGCAATTCAGATTCTTTGGTGCCTTGTAGTGAGTATTTTCGGACATCCATCTAACACCCATAAGTTCACGTCTTGGCGTCTCCGGTGATGTGCAGCGTTGCATAGAATTGAAGAATGAGTTCTTCATTCCAATCACAGATGTCGGTGCAGAAATTGAAGTCTGCGTCGTGAAGAACACCGAGGACCTGGCTCAAGCTGGCAGAGACTCCATGTCCACATGAGGAATATGTGCATGATCGAAGACTTTGTCTTTGTTGAAGAACGAGGAATAGAAATTGGCTTGGTGGCAGTCGAAGCGCCTCTTCCTTATCGAGCGAGAATCATATGGATTGTGTCGATGAAGAATACGTGCTCGTTGAAGAAATCTTCAGCCTTGAACTTTTGCTTTGTTGAGAAGGATTCTTTGGCTTTGGCGGTGGAGTGTCGATGAGTTGCATCACAACCTCTGGAATCGCAATCTCAAGTTCTTTAGGTGAGGATTTCTGGTTCTCTCTGAGTGCGATCGAGGATCAGCAGCAAGAGAGTTCATGAGCGCTAGTGGCTGGAATTTCTTCATGGACGGATGAAGTGGGATGAGTTTCTTTAGAGCCCATTTGAACTGTTGGAGCAGGGACTGAGGAATCTGTTGAATTGGGGTGAAGAGTGGATAATTTGGATCTTGACTTTCCCAAAAGTTATCGTTCATCACCGGCGTTGTGCTTCCAATATCCACATCTTCTTCAATTTCCTCAACACCGCCTCTTCATTTGTGAACCGAGGCATAGGCGAGGAAATGATTGGGGTTGAAGGATTGCTTCTACTTCAATTTCTTCATCAATCTGCTCTGACGAAGCAGCAGAATGATCTTCTTCATCAGATCCGCTTGGGATCTCATAATCTTCACCAAAAGGAACAAGGTCCTTTGATGGAATTGAGGAAATTGGAACAACATCAATAGGATTTTCAAAGGAGCTGGTCATTGGCTTCATTTTCTTCGCAACCGAAGGATTTGACGCAGCTGATGCTTTCCGTTTCTTCACTGCAGCTCGTTCTGCAGCCTTGGTCTTCTTCACATCAGAGGCAGATGGTAGAATTGGAGTTGGTGTTGGCGCAGGAGGAGCCGAGGAATCTGGTTGATTTTCTTGGTATGAATCGATGCAGATTGCTCGACTTGTTCGGGATTTCTTCAGCGCACCACTAGTGGATGCCCCGCAATTTCTTGGTGGCTGGAATGGGATCATCAGCCTGGAACTAGCATTGTCTTCAGCAGCCTGAACTTCATCGGTGGTCTTGGCATGTTCTTCGATCTGCTGAGTGAGGCTCCGGCTGAGGAGTTTCATGTTGCGTTGGGGCAGCAACATTGGTGAACTTCTTCGTCGGGTTGATTGAATCTGACTTTGGCTCCTTGCCAATCAGCATTATAGGAGTTAAATTTGTCATTTGAGGGCTTTGATGTCAGCCTGCATCTTGATAAGTTCTTGATTGTCATCTTGACAACATTTTTCTTCAACAATTTCTCCTTTATGTCTGCGATTTCTTGATCTCTCGGCAGTATCAAATTTCCATTTCTCCTCTTGGATGAAATGAGTCGACATGTGACTTTGGCGGTGTCAATTTGAAGTCGAGCATAGGAGTGTTTGGGTCCTTGTGCGAGAGATCAATGTAGTCTAGGATCACCTTGGATCAACAGCGATGTGGCACAGTGTGCCTTTGGCTCTAGCGGCCCTTTCTTGGCGGTCTCGATGATTTCCACAAGTTCATCATCATCAGCCTCATCATCTTGTGTGGCTCTTGGAAGCGACCTATTTCTTCTTGGGACTTGGCGAGGACCTCGCCCGGTGTGGCCTTAGTCTTGACAAAGTCGGGCAGATGAAGAATTTGGTGCGGTGAGGAACTTCTTTGAAAACCAGAGACAATGGAGATGCTGCAGTCCTTTGGCACGTGGCGGATGCACAGTCTTGAGGACTTTCTTGGAACAGTGAGGACTTGGGAGGAGCTCTTGAGGACTTTGTAGGAGCCGAGGATTTGGGAGGAGCTGGAGCAGCATGAGGAATTTGCCGTGAGGGCACAGCTGAGGAACTTGGCCGTGAGGGCACTGTTGGTGAAGCACTTGGCTTGTGTGCGGGCTTCTTTGCCATAGATTTTCTTGGCTTGACAGAGGTCTCAGTGGCAGCAGCAGTAGCAGAGTCCTCATTAAATTTCCTCACAGCCTCATTGGCTTGTCTTGCCAATTTGGCTTGGCGCTTGGCCCATTCTTCAGGAAAGTCCCCACCACGCTTGATGCTGGTGGGGTCAGCTTCTTGACCAGGTGCCAATGGAGCTCTTGGGCATGGAGGTTGAGAGCGAATTTCTTCATGTACTTTGGAGTTACATATCTATACTCCCTCCATTCCCTTGCCCATCTCCTTTCAATCCTTTGAATGCGCACCTAGCGCTGATTTTTGTTTTCTTTGCCGAACTTGGCTTCATCAGGTGTGCAATAATCAGCATATATTTCCTCAGGGATCTCAAAGCAGTCATGACCTCGGGCCTCTTTCCTCCTTTCGTGGCTTCTTTCCTTCGCCATATTCTTGGTGAGGAATTTGAACAATCGAATTCTCTCAAGAAGTATGCAACTTTTCTTCGAGGAACGCTGCAAATGAGTTAAGTTGATGAGAACCTAGTGATTCAAAGCGGACATGAGTACCGTGAGCAGAGTATAGTTGCGAGGAATTTGGAGAGGTCATATGCGTTCTCGTAAGGTTTTCAAAAGAACTAGTTTGAGGAATTTGACCAGATGAGCCTTGAAGAATTTCACTAAGCGATCTTTGTCTTAGGTTCCAGAGTTGTATAGATCGAGGATCCACACAATTGAGGAATCTTGAAGAAAATCATTGCTTAGAGAAACGAATCAAGAGCATATTTTGTTTGAGGTGTTCATATGTGTGAAGATTTGAAGAATAAACACCTTTGAAGATTTTCAGGAAGGTTTGAGAATCAAAGCGAGTAATAAAAGTAACTTTTAATTACCCGAAGTGAAGAACGCGATGAACTGAGAAGAACAGATGGGAAGTTCGTCAGGTTAGATCTTCCACGCCCTAACTTGGCGGAGGAAGACAGCTACGGCGGCGGCGGAGTGAAGATTTCCGTGGTCGGCGCGAGTACGTCGGCGACGAGGTCGAGGCAGTGAAGCTTTTCCTCACCGGCGACGATGGAGTAGCGGCGGCGCTAGGGTTTGAGAAGCTCGAGCGAGAGAGAGTGGTCGAGCGGAGTAAAGGAAGTGAGGAAGGGGAGAGGGGTATATATAGCCACGGTGAAAAACTGTTCGCTCAAGATTTGGGACTAACGTGCCTGACCCTTCTCATTCGCTTGACATGTGTCACCCACGTACTGAGAAGTGGAGATTGTGTTAGATCGTGGGTGAATAGATAAATCTATCGTGGAATGCGGAACGGTTTGAGCGGCAAAAACGAAAGTTTGGATAAGATCAGTTTTAAAGTTCCGTTCGCAATTTCTTCAGCTGACTAGGACACAGTGAAGATTTTGAACGAGTTTCAAATAGAACACACATGAAGAATTTGTGAATAGATTGGGTTGAGTATAGCATAGAGGGGGAAGGGTCCGATCACATTCACTTAGCAGAAAATGCGACTTGAAGAAATAGCCATAAGTGAATGCTGTAGAGGACATAAACCCATATATATATATATATAATATATATATATAGCCGATGAAGAAAAACGACGGAAACAGTGAAGATTTTGCAAAGTTGAAGAATTTGAAAAACTGAAGAATTTCAAAACTAAGGAAAAACTCAAATTGAAGATTTTCAACTTTGGTGGTGGCGTGACCCACCGTATAAGAATGATGATTTCAGACACCGCGTACAATTGTCGAGGGTTACGAGAATCAAATTCTTCATTAATTTCTTCACACTTAGAGTGTTATTCTTCATTGATTGAAGAAAATGTTTCTTCATGTGTTGCACATCTAAGTCATCAATTTTGCATAAGTGTCAGGATGTGTGTCCTTTTCAAAGAACATTCGAAGATTCTAAGATATTTAGCTCACACCGCAACTTGCTAAATCTCTTCTCATCCAAGGGCTTTGTGAAGATATCGGCTAGTTGTTCTTGAGTCTTCACATGCTCGATGGAGATGTCGCCTTCAACACATGATCACGAAGAAAATGATGACGAATTTGAATGTGCTTTGTCTTGAGTGCTGAACTGGGTTGTGAGCAATCTTGATGGCACTCTCATTGTCACGATGAGAGGCACATTCTTCACGTTGATGCCGTAGTCCTTGAGAGTTTGCTTCATCCACAACAATTGAGCACAACAAGAGCCAGCAGCAATGTATTCAGCTTCCGATGAGCGGTGATACAGTTCTGTTTCTTCGAGGACCAACGGACCAAAGATCGTCGAGGAAATGAAAAGTACCAGATGTTGACTTGCGGTCCACACGATCACCAAAGCATAGTCAGTCAGAATATCCAATGAGATCAAAAGTAGAGCCCTTGGGGTACCATAATCCTAGTGTTGGTGTGTGAGCTAGATATCGAAGAATATGCTTCACGGCCTTATGGTGTGATTCCTTCGTGTAGCTTGAAATCGGGCACACATGCAAACACTAAGCATTATATCTGGCCTAGATGCACATAAGTACAATAGAGAACCAATCATGGAGCGGTATACCTTGTGATCAAGTCAATACCATTTTCATCGATTGCATAGATGGCCATTTGTGGGCATAGGAATTTTGACACCTTTGCAATCTTGCATGCCGAATTTCTTCAGGACATCTTTGAGGTATTTCTCCTGAGATATGAATATGCCATTGTGTTGTTGACGAATTTGAATACCTAAGAAGAATTTCAACTCTCCCATCATAGACATTTGATATTCTTCACTCATCATATAGGCAAATTCATCACTATAACGTTGGTCAGTACAGCCAAAGATAATATCATCAACATATATTTGGCACACAAACAGTTCACCATCATATGATTTAGTAAAGAGAGTAGGGTCGAGTGAACTGGTGTGAAGCCATTCTTCACGAAGAATTCCTTCAATGTATCATACCACACCCGTGGGGCCTGTTTGAGACCATAGAGGGCCTTGTTGAGTCTCAAGACTTTGTCGAGGATTCTTTGGATCTTCAAAACACAGGGGTTGAGCAACATATACTTCTTCCTCAAGCTTACCATTGAGGAATGCACTTTTACATCCATTTGATATAAAGTGATATTATTATGGTTAGCATAAGCAAGTAATATCTGAATAGCCTCAAGTCTAGCAACAGTGCAAAAGTTTCATCGAAATCAATTCCTTCAACTTGTGTGTAGCCTTGAGCTACAAGTCGTGCCTTATTCCTCACCACAAGGCCATTTTCATCTTGCTTGTTGCGGTAGATCCACTTTGTGCCAATGATATTATGCTTGCGAGGATCTGGACGTTTGACCAGTTCCCAGACATTGTTGAACTCGAACTGATGTAATTCTTCTTGCATTGCCTGAATCCACTCAGGCTCCATAAATGCTTCATCTACCTTAGTGGGCTCTGTGATAGAGAAAAAAGCATAGTGCCCACAAAAGTTAGATAAATGTGAAGCTTTTGAGCGTGTGAGAGGACCTGGCGCTTCAATGTCATCGATGATCTTGTCAACTTGAACTTCTTTTGCAACGCGAGGATGAGCTGGTTGTCGTCGAGGAATTTGATCATTTTCCTCAGCACCATTGTCTTCAACATTATCTTCAGGTGCATCAGCTCGACGTTCTTCGCGTACAGGAATGAATTCTTCAGCAGATTCTTAAGTAGGAATGACATCCTCAGTTGCCTTGAACTTGATAGATTCCTCAGGAGCTGGTTCATCTAACACAGAAGGTAGGTGCTCTCTTTGTGAGCCATTAGTTTCATCAAACCGCACATCTACAGTATCAACAATCTTGTGAAGAGCGATGTTGAAGACTCTGTAGGTGTGCGAGTCCTTTCCGTAACCAAGCATAAAACCTTCATGTGCTTTCGGTGCAAATTTAGAACTGTGATGAGGATCTCTAATCCAGCATTTAGCATCAAGACTTTGAAATAACTCACATTGGGTTTCTTGTCGTTGAGGAGTTCATAGGCAGTCTTCTTGAAGAATTTGTGAAGATACACTCTGTTGATGATGTGGCATGCGGTATCAATTGCATCAATCCAAAAGCGACTAGGCGTTTTGTATTCATCAAGCATAGTGCGAGCCATCTCAAGAAGAGTTCGTTCTTGCGCCCACGACGCCATTTTCTTTGAGGAGTATAGGGAGCAGATAACTCATGAGTAATACCAAGTTCATCAAGATAGGCATCAAGACCGAATTCTTGAACTCAGTTCCATTGTCACTCCCGATGTGTCGATCTTCACACCAAAGTTAGTTGAAGCCCTCGAGGAAAATCGTTTGAAGACTTCCTGCACTTCATTTTTGTAAGTAACAATGTGTACCCATGTGTAACGAGAGTAATCATCAACAATAACAAAGCCATATAGAGATGCATCATTAGTGATTGCTGAGTAATGATTAGGACCAAAGAGGTCCATGTGAAGCAATTCGAAGGACGAGTAGTGGTCATGATAGTCTTATTTGGATGCTTGGCCTTGGTCATTTTCCAGCTTCACGGGCTCCACATAAGTGATCCTTGAGGAATTTGACATTCTCAATGCCAATGACATGCTTCTTCTTTAGCGTGTGCAAATTCCTCATGCCTGCGTGACCAAGTCGCCGATGCCATAGCCAGCCTTCGAAGCTTTTGCAAGTAGACACACGGCTGGTTGTGGTCTGTAGAGAAATCAAAAATATACAAGTCTCCTCTCCTAAAGCCTTGAAGACTTTGGAATTGTCGACTTCCATAATCACAACACAATGATACTTGCCAAAGATAACAACCATATCAAGATCACAAAGCATGAGATCGACATGAGGTTGTATCCTAAGGACTCAACAAGCATGACTTTGTCCATGTGTATGTCCTTAGAGATCATAACCTTACCAAGACCCAATACGACTTTTTCCTTTGTCAAGCCAAAGATGATATGCTTCAAATGTGAAGGTGATAAGGAGTATCCATCAATAGATTCTTGTCACCAGTCATGTGATTTGTACATCCACTATCAAGGACCCACTCATTGGCTTTGGGTTGATCATCCTGCAGATGAATTAGTGCAACTTACGATCTCATATACTTCATCAGTGAAGAATATGATATCAAGTTCATCAGATGAATTTCATCAGACAGTATAACAGATAAGCAGTATGAGGACGTGTGAAATGAAAGTTCATTTCTTCATGATTAGCCTGCGTCCTTTTAGGCAATTTTGTCAGGCCCCCAGCAAATTCTTCAGATGTTTAAAGCACGTCTGGAGACCTGACCCTGCAGAAGATGTTAGTTCTTTTTCTTCACCACCCACATCTGAAGGGGTGGCAAAGAGTTCATCACTCTGCGAGCACCATATGATAATGGTGGCATAGAGGCCAATCCATTTCGTTTCACATAAGAGGGGTCAGGGTAAGCATATGAATAAGTAGAGAAATTCTTCGAGGACTTATGAACATATTGGTTTGAAGAATAATGCACATATTCATAGCCCTTAGCTCTACCCTGCGAAACGGAGTTGTTAGCACGATGATAATCATATGAGGACTTTGATCCTTTTGAGGAATTTGATCCACGTGAGGAATTTGGTCCGTATGAGGACTTGGATCCATATGAAGAATTTGGTCCATATGAAGAGTTTGAACTGGGGTTCCTATTCTTCACGTGTGGTGTCTTGAGGACATTCACACGAAGACTTTCAAGGCACTTCTTGGGAACCCAGATTTTCTTCATAGGGGAACCGTTCCTGCAGATTAGTGCCAACATATCTAGCAAATACTTCACCATTCTGATTTTTGAACAGTTTATAGTTGAGTCAAATGACTCACCGGAAGAATGAGGAGATTCGCATGTAAAGCCAGATAAGTTAGATGGATCAAGCTGGAGGTCCCTTTGCAGCAACCCATGAGGTTTTGGGGTACCGCTCGGGCTTCAATATGTTCCATCAGCATTGAGTTTCCTCTCAAAGGCAATACCCTCTTTCCTAGGGTTCTGTTGAGGATCTGCTTTTAAGCACATCAAAGAGTCGATGCCCTTTGAGGCTTTTGTACATGCTGTCATGTACAATTCCTTCAGCCCTGCATCGTCGGTGATACTAGCAATGTCCTCGGATGAGGAATTAGTGATAGCAGAGGCAGGTGAAGAATTTGTAACAGTTGAAGCATTTGAACATTCGGTGAAGAATTAGCGATTCACGTTCAATGCACTTTAAGCATGGAGGAACAAATTCTTCCTGAGAAGCGATGATTTGTTGAGCAAGTAATGAATCGTGCTCCTTCTGAAGATCTTCATAACTCACTCTTAGCTTCTCAAGATCTTGCTTTCTTTGAAGAAATTCATAAGAAAGTTTCTCATGATCAGACAAGAGAGTGTTATGATGACCTTGAAGGCTGTCAAACCTAGATGAAGTCTCTAAAGATTTTCGATCGGGGCTTTAGTGCGATCCATTTCTTCACCTAACATATCATCACTTTTATCTAGCATGTTTTGAACCTTTTCAAAAGCCCTTTGTTGTTTTACAGCAATCTTAGCAAGTTTTGAGTAGCTGGGCTTTAGATCTTCATGATTCATTTTCACTAGATTCAGAGGAGGTATATTTGAGTACCTTGGCACCCTTTGCCATGAAGCAATAGGTGGGGCGTAGTCATCACTATCTTCATCAGCTTTGTTGGTGAGGTTATTTTCTTGAGTTGAAGATGGACTTGTCGACGAAAGTAGTAGCGAGAGCTAGACTCGCCACACCGGACTCAGATTCTTCGATGCCTCCTCTTCCTCATGTTCCTCGATTCAGCTTGAGTCCATTTCCTTGCCAATGAATGCCGAGCCTTTTGGAGCTGCTCTTCTTGTGAGAAGAAGGCTTTGAGGATTTTGATGATGAAGGTTTCGACGATTTCTTCTTCTTCTTAGCGTCATCAGAACTGTAATCCTTGTATTTCTTCTTCTCTAATTCCTTTTCCCACTGAGGACAATCTTGGATGTAGTGTCCAGGTTTCTTGCATTTGTGGCAAAGTCTTCTCTTATAGTCACTAGATAAGGAATCACTGCTCCTTGAGGATTTTTCAAAGCGACCACGTCTTGAGAACTTCTGGAATTTCTTCACGAGCAGTGCTAGCTCCTGGCTCAATTCTTCAGGATCTCCAAGGCTACTACCAGAGTCTTCACAATCAGATTCGACACAGCCTTGGCCTTGAGGCACGTGATTTTCCATAGCTAGACCCATAGAGATCTCTCTTTTGAGAAGTGGAACTCATGAGTATTTAGCCTCTCGAGGATATCAGCTGGATCAAGTGACTTGTAGTCAGCACGCTCTTGTATCATCAGTGCCAGAGTATCAAATGAGGAATCAAGCAATCTCAACAATTTCTTCACCACCTCATGGTCGGTGATGTCAGTGGCGCCAAGCGCTTGAAGCTCATTTGAGATGTCAGTGAGGCGATGGAAGGTTTGTTGAACATTTTCGTTGTCGAGTCTTTTGAAGCGGTTGAAGAGATTGCGAAGAACATCAACTCGAGAGTCACGCTGAGTTGAGACTCCTTCATTTACTTTGGACAGCCTATCCCAGATGAGCTTAGCAGTTTCCAAAGCACTCACTCTTCCATATTGTCCTTTGCTCAGATGGCCACATATGATATTCTTCGCTTGAGAATCGAGTTGCTTGAATCTCTTCACATCGGCAGCATTCAGAGAAGGTGTGATTGAGGGAACACCATTTTCCACAACATACCAGAGATCGTTGTCAATTGCCTCAAGATGCATTCGCATCTTGTTCTTCCAGTAGGGGTAGTCCGTCCCATCAAAGGTAGGACACCCAGCTGAGACCTTGATCATACCTGCGGTCGACATAACTAAAACTCCAGGTGGTTAAACCAAAATCACACAGAATAAGGGAGTACCTTGCTCTGATACCAATTGAAAGTGCGTTATATCGACTAGAGGGGGGTGAATAGGCGATTTTTATGAATTCTTCAATGAGGAATTTGCGGTGAGGAAATTCCTTAGTGAAGAACTACTTGCAGCGGAATAAGTACTCAGAAGTAATCATAACAGAATGCGGGCATGGTCATCATGATGAAATGAAGACAATCAAAGAGTATAGAAAGCGTAAACACGGGATAGCACAAGATGAAGACAAATAGACTGAAGAAATTGAACTGAGGAAATTGAGAAAGTCTTCAGTCAAAGTCTTCAAACACATATATGAATGAACACTCAACACAAGAATGAGGAAATGAAAGAGTTGAGGAAATAGAACCAGATTAGGTTGGTGAAGACAATGATTTGGTAGACCAGTTCCAACTGCTGTCTCGGTTATACGTCTGGTTGGAGCGGCTGAGTATTTAAACTCGAGGACACACAGTCCGGACACCCGATCGCTGAGCACGCAGCTCAGATACCAAGTCCTCACCGTATTCTCCATGAACTAAGGTCACATGACCTCGTCCAATCACTCGTGGTAAGTCTTCAGCGACTTCCAAACCTTCACAGACTTGGTCACTCGGCGATCCACAATTCCTCTTGGATGCTCTAGACCATGACGCCTAACCGTCTGGAAGAAGCATAGTCTTCAAAGGTAACAAGCGTCGGATCCACGCAGGATCAATTTCTTCAGTGATGCTCAATCACTTTGGGTTTGTAGGGGTTTGGTTTTGGGGTTTTCCCTCACTTGATGATTTTCGCTCAAAGTCCTCGGAGGATGGGTTGCTCTCAAATGACACGTGTCAAGTTTCTCTCGGAGCAGCCAACCAGTTAGTGGTTGTAGGGGGTGGCTATTTATAGCCTAGGGAGCAGCCCGACATGATAAGACATAAATGCCCTTCAATGATATGACCGTTAGGTGGATAAGATATTTTGGGACAGTTGGCAAGAAGACAAAGAACGGTCGGAAATTTGACTCTCAAATTCCTCGGGCTATCATGTTCCTCATGTGTAGGCAATCCAAGACCGGTGAATTCCTAACTCCTCGGTCGAACAAATTCCTCAAATAACAGAAGAACTTTGTCTCACATCTTTGAAATTGACTGAACTATATGAGATTTCCAAAGGCTTCACTCAAGGGATTGGTAGGTGTAGGATTTTGAGTTGAGCATCACATGGAAATTTTTCCTTAGTATTTCCTCGACCCCCTTTAACAATACGGTGTTTCCTATGACTCAAGAAAGAGAAAAACGAAACTACGAAAAAAAGTCTTCACGCTTCATGTTCCTCAAATGAATACCAAGTCTTCAAGGTCACACCAATTTGTTCACTTTCAAAGTCTTGTAAAGTCTTCGAATATCAAAGTCTTGATCGAAGAACTTCATTTTAGGGTCGACTTTCTTTGTAAATATCAAACTCCTCATAGACTTATAGACCTGCGTACACTCATAAACACATTAGTCCCTTAACCTATAAGTCTTCAATACACCAAAATCACTAAGGGGCACTAGATGCACTTACAGCGTACTAAGCAAAATAAGATGCATAAAAGATAAACATCACATGCAATCAAAATATGTGACATGATATGGCCATCATCATCTTGTGCCTTTGACCTCCATCTCCAAAGCACCGTCATGATTTCCATCGTCGTCGGCTTGACACCTTGATCTCCATCGTAGCGTCATTCTCGTCTCGACAAATATTGCTTCTAGAACTATCGCTAACGCATAGTGATAAAGTAAAGCAATTACATGGCAATTGCATTTCATACAATAAAGCGACAACCATAAGGCTCCTACCAGTTGTCGATAACTTTTTACAAAACATGATCATCTTATACAACAACGTATATCACATCATGTCTTGACCATATCACATCACGACATGCCCTGGAAAAACAAGTTAGACGTCCTCTACTTTGTTGTTGCAAGTTTTACGTGGCTGCTACGGGCTTCTAGTAAGAACCGTTCTTACCTAAGCATCAAAACCACAACGGTGATTTATCAAGTTTGCTGTTTTAACCTTCAACAAGGACCGGCCGTAGTGAAATTTGATTCAACTAAAGTTGGAGAAACAGACACCCGCCAGCCACCTTTATGCAAAATAAGTTGCATGTCTGTCGGTGGAACCGGTCTCATGAACGTGGTCATGTAAGGTTGGTTCGGGCCGCTTCATCCAACAGTACCGCCGAATCAAAATAAGACGTTGGTGGTAAGCAGTATGACAATCACCGCCCACAACTCTTTGTGTTCTACTCATGCATATCATCTACGCATAGACCTGGCTCGGATGCCACTGTTGGGAAACGTAGCATGCAATTTCAAAAAATTTCCTATGATTACGCAAGATCTATCTAGGAGTGCATAGAAATGAGAGGGGAAGAGTGTGTCCCTGTACCCTCATAGAACGAAAGCAGAAGCATTTGCTTAACGTGGTTGATGTAGTCGAACGTCTTCTCGGTCCAACCGATCAAGCACCGAACGTATGGCACCTCCGAGTTCTGCACACGTTTAGCTCGATGACGTCCCTCGAACTCTTGATCCAGAAAAGTATCGAGGGAGAGTTCCGTCAGCATGACGGCGTGGTGACGGTGATGGTGAAGTGATCAGCGCAGGGCTTCGCCTAAGCACTACGTGAGTATGACCGGAGGCGTAAACTGTGGAGGGGGCCCCGCACACGGCTTGGAACAATTGATGTGTGTTCTAGGCGTCCTCTTCCCACGTATATAAAGTAGGGAGGGGGAGGAGGCCGGCCCTAGGCGCGCCCCAAGTAGGAGGAGTCCTACTTGGGCTCCTAGTAGGATTCGCCCCCCTTTCCTTTTTCTGGAGGGGGAAAGGGGGAGGAGAGAGGGGGGGGAGACGGAAAGGGGGGCGCTGCCCCCTCTCCTAGTCCTATTCGGCCTCCTTCCCTGTGGGGGGCGCGCCACCCCTTTGTGGGCTGGTGTGCCTCCCTCCTATGGCCCATATATCCCCCCGGGGGGTTCCGGTAACCCCCCGATACTCCGATATGTACCCGATACATTCCGAAACACTTCCGGTGTCCGAATACTATCGTCCAATATATCAATATTTACCTCTCAACCATTCCGAGACTCCTCATCATGTCCGTGATCTCATCCGGGACTCCGAACAACATTCGGTCATCAAATCACATAACTCATATAATACAAATCGTCATCGAACGTTAAGCACGCGGACCCTACGGGTTCAAGAACTATGTAGACATGACCGAGACACCTCTCCAGTCAATAACAAATAGCAGAACCTGGATGCTCATATTGGTTCCTACATATTCTACGAAGATCTTTATCGGTCAAACCGTAATGACAACATATGTCATTCCCTTTGTCATCGGTATGTTACTTTCCCGAGATTCGATTGTCAGTATCTTCATACCTAGTTCAGTCTCGTTACCAGCAAGTCTCTTTACTCGTTCCATAATGCATCATCCTGCAACTAACTCATTAGTCACATTGCTTGCAAGGCTTATCATGATGTGCATTACCGAGAAGGCCCAGAGATACCTCTCCGATACTTGGAGTGACAAATCCTAATCTCGATCTATGCCAACCCAACAAACACCTTCGGAGATACCTGTAGAGCATCTTTATAGTTACCCAATTACACTGTGGCGTTTGATAGCACACTAGGCATTCCTCCGGTATCCGGGAGTTGCATAGTCTCATAGTCAAAGGAATATGTATAAGTCATGAAGAAAGCAATACAAATAAAACTTAACGATCATTATGCTAAGCTAACGGATGGGTCTTGTCCATCACATCATTCTCCTAATGACGTGACCCGTTCATCAAATGACAACACATGTCTATGGCTAGGAAACTTAACCATCTTTGATTAATGAGCTAGTCTAGTAGAGGCTTACTAGGGACACTGTGTTTTGTCTATGTATCCACACATGTATCAAGTTTCCAGTTAATACAATTCTAGCATGAATAATAAACATTTATCATGATATAAGGAAATATAAATAACAACTTTATTATTGCCTCTAGGGCATATTTCCTTCAGTAATTCATGGTAGAAAAGATCCAGTCATGATGCACCCAGCATTAGCTACACACAATGCATGATGATGACAATAGTGCTCTCATGTTCTGGCACTTATTTGAGAAGGTGATGACACAACATAAAAGTAAATAGATAGTCCCTTCGCAGAGGGAAGCAGTGATTTGCAGAGGTGCCAGAGCTCAAGTTTTTAAAACAGAGGTAAATGAAAATTTTGAGAAATGCACCCTTCTTGTTTACTTCGCGACCATTAGTTATCGGTATCTTCCATGCTAAACACATTAGTGGCGGTTGCCAAGCGATAAAAGTAAAGGTTTAACGGCTGGTCCGAAACAATGGATATCGTCCATACCAACAACAATCCTGGGGGAGTTTTGTTTATTATTTTTTATTTGAGTTCGGGACTGGGAATCCCTATTATCACCCCTCTCATGCAAGGACGAGTGAATAAACACTCATCATGAGAATAGCCCGCTTAGCATGGAAGATACTGACTATCTCCTGTTGCTCCATGAACAATCCAGACACACAAAAAGGATATTTATTTGAAGTTTTTAGAGGTGGCACATGCAAATTTACTTAGGAAGGCAGGGTAATACCACATATAGGTAGGTATGGAAGACTCATCTGGAACAACTTGGGTTTCAGGATTTTTTATGCACAAGCAGAATTCCCGTTTAGTACATGCGAAGGCTAGCAAATATGTTGGGAAGCGGCCAGCTAGAGAGCAAAAATGGTCATGAACATGCATTATGCATAAGTAACATTAGATACTAGCATGAGTAGGATATGAACACCATGAACATAAATATCATAGAGGCTTTGTTGGTTTTGATTCAACTACATGCATGAACATGTGCCAAGTCAAGCCACCCGAACATTCATAGGAGGATACCATATCATCATACTACATCACAATCATTTTAACGCAGCGTTGACATCCAAGATAAATAATTATCCACTCCTAGCTACTTAAGCATGGCATGAGAAACTATAATATATAATTGTCGTTGCAAACATGTTTGATCATAATAGGCCGAATCATGGGTACTAGGTTAAACATATTTACAAAAACAGAACAAGTTGAGTTCATACCCGTTTCTCCCTGCCACGACCAGTTCATCAAATATCGCCATTATTGCCTTTCACTTGCACAGCAGAATGATATGAAAAAATGATAATAGTGCAAGAGTGTCGTGGACTAAGCTGGAGTCTGCAAGCATTTTATTCAAAAGGAGAAGACAAGGTAATATGGGCCCTTTGTTAGATCAACAATAATGCATAAGATAGCCACTCAACATTTTCATCGTGGTCTTCTCCTTGGTATGACTCAATAGACGGAAAAGAAATTCAGAGAAACACACTAAAATATTTTTGGAGTTTTTGGGTCTTCTAAAAGAAACAAATTAAAGAAAGAAAAATAAAAGCGAGAAAAACTATTTACACGGGAAGGCTCCCAACAAGCAAAAGAAGAACAAGGAAATCTTTTTGGGTTTTCTTTTTATTACTACAGCTAATTAAACTGGGAAGAAAAACCGTAAAGTAGCAGGAAATATTTTTGGATTTTCTCAAAGTTTTTCAAACACACAAGAAGAAAGCAAGGAAATAAAGCTAGCATGGATAATACAATGAAAAAGTGTGGACACCGACAATTGGAATGAAAATGTGTGAACATGAATGTATTGTCGGTGGAAACACGTACTCCACCAAGCTTAGGCTTTTGGCCCAACTTGGTAATCAAAGTCAGTAGCTTGCATAGTGGTCGGAGTGGTAGCTCAGAGAGGCTCTGGGTGCAGACGCCTCAGCCTGCCGTGCAGCCACAACCGCTGCATTTTGTGCTCGGGCCTCGCTCCCAAGAACATAATATCTCCCCTTGCTATGAAATTAAAAAAGAGCAGGCACAGGCAAAAAGGTATCCACAATGGATCTTTTATTAAACAACAGGTTATAAGTAAAATTATGGGGTTCACCACTAAGGATTTTATGACATTTCATAGCATCAAAGTCCAAGTACTGCGTGGGTAGGATGGGGTCATAAGGACAAGGTGAAACACCCAACTCTCTTGCTAAACGTGTGACATAAATTCCACCATAAAAGTATCCACTACCAGCATTGTGTTGCAACCTGCGTGCAACAATCGCTCCAAGGTTATAAATTTTGTCACCGGTGAGAGCGGTGCGTATGAGGCTCAGGTCTGGAGCACAAAGTGTACTACAGTCTTGTTTGCCTACAATGCATTTCCCATTAAAAAGTGCAAAGTATTGAATTGAGGGAAAATGAATGCTCTTTATTCTACCTTGTGTCACTCCTCCAGTCTCACCATAGCAGAGGCTAGTCAAGAATGTTTCATGTTCAGATCTAGGCGGTTCGTCCAGCGAGCCCCAAAATGGAAGTTTGCAGTGGTAAGCAAATATCTCTAGAGGTATGGTAAATGGATTGTCGTACAGTTTAAAAAACACCCTAGACTCACGAGGATGGAATTTAAATTCCTTAGTAAATGATTCAGTGAGGTTGAGATGTTGGTTGCACTTATCTGAAATGTAGGGACCGAGCTCAGCATTGTGAACATATTGCTCAAATTCTTCTTTAATACCTACACATACCATATAATCGTTGCATGGCCATAAACATGATTTGGTGGCGGCATCTCGTATGGAACTTTCACTTGATTCAACATAAGACCGACGGACGGAGCTGCTACTAGAAGATGCTTCCGAGGACCTCCTCCTGGAAGAACTCCTTCCAAAGAGGTTCATCACATTGGCGTACAATCATCTGAAAATTTTTGGGTCACGAAAATTTGTCAACAAAACTTCACAAGATTGGTAGCAACTACTCATAGGGATGCATAGAGGCCATATCAAGCATTCAAACTACTTAGAACTCTAAGAATTCAACATGCAAGCTCATCTATTGTAGCACCAAGAGTAACTAATTATTCAAAATATAAACCACTAAAGCAAAAACTAATTGGACCAACGGAGGAGTCACATACCAAGCAACAATCCCCTGAAACAGTTTCGGAAAATGGAGCTTCGAGCAAAGAGATCGAAATCCATGAGTTTGGGAGCAAGAACACGAGAGAGAGAGAGAGAGAGAGAGAGAGAGAGAGAGAGCAATGGTGATTTTTTCTGGAGGTAGGTGATGACATGCGATGAATAGATAAGTGAGGGGGGCCCACATGGGGACCACAACCCACCAGCGTGCGCCTGGGGGTGCTGGCGCGCCCTGGTGGGTTGTGCCCACCTGGTGCACCCCCTCTGTTGTTATTTGCATGAAAAATTCATAAATATTCAAAAAATCGTATTAAATTTATCTCACGAGTTCTTGTTGAGTTTTGTGTGGATGAAGTTTTTAATATTTAGGGAAACTATGTTATAAAAGGAATTAAGGAGACACAAAAGCTCAAGCTTGGGGATGCCCAAGGCATCCCAAGATAATATTTCAAGAAGTCTCAAGCATCTAAGCTTGGGGATGCCCAGGTAGGCATCCCACCTTTCTTCCTCAACAATTATCGGTTAGTATCGGTTGAACCTAAGTTTTTGCTTCTTCACATGAGTTATGCAATTCTTGGAATGTCAATTTTTTGCTTGCTATTTTAATAAAATACTTAGATCTGAATGTTTTTAAATAAGAGAGAGTCCTCACTTAACTACCCATTTACTTAACTACTCGCTTGATCTTCACTTATATCTTGTTGGAGTTGTTTGTCGAACACTCGCATGCTTCACTTATATTCTTTTGAGAGTTGATACTAGTGATGACAATTTGCACAAGCTATGAAATTGGTCCTAATATGATGAATATTCAAGAAGGAGATAATAAAAACTTTCATGTAGATCATTGGATATGATAAGTTTGATTCCTTGCAATAGTTTTGTGATACGGAGATAATAATATGCGAGTCATGTTGGTGAGTAATTATGCTTTAGTAAGAATATTGGTGTTAAGGTTTGTGATTCCCTACGCAAACACAAAAGTCAATAGTTATGCAATGAAATTACATCCTACTTGTGGTGCATTATTCGGTGTTAGTTATGCTTAATGCTTGTTTATGTGAATTTTCATTTCTTGGTTGGTTGCTTCCCAATCTATTTGCTAGCCTCCATTTGTACTAAGTGGGAATACTACTTGTACATCCAAAATCCTTAAACCTAGTTTTGCCACATGAGTCCACCATACCTACCTATATGCGGTATTTCCATGCCATTCTAAGTAAATTTGTATGTGCCATCTCTAATTTTCAAAATGAATTTCCTTTTTGTGTGCTCGTACTGCTCATGAAGCGGCAGGGGGTGGCCAATATTTTCCATGCTAGATGTGTTATTCTCAAGATTAGTGTTTATTCACTTGTCATTGCACGAGAGTACGACGGTAATAGGGATGCCCAGTCCCGAAATGAAAAAGAAATTTACTTTATGTTGTCAAATAATAAATTCCTTGGAAAGTGTTGGTATGGACGGCACCCGTGGATACGGCTAGTCGTGGAGTGTGAAAGTATGGTGGAAAAAAGTAATAAACTTTATTTTATGTTTGGGAACCGCCTATGATATATCTAGCATGGAAAGTATTGGGAATTACTCGGTCATTTACGTTGACGGGAAAAGTATACCTCCCAATTTTTTATCTCTTGATTTAAGCTTCGAGCTCTGGCACCTCTACAAATCTCCGCTTCCCTCTGCGAAGGGCCTATTTATTTACTTTTATGCAATTTTTATTTTTATTTGAGTCTTCATCTTCTATTATAAAGCATCAACTAGGGAGCACTATGATCATACCGGTGCATTGGATGTAGTTAATATTCGAGTGTGTTTCATGAATGGATCAATGATTGAGCATAATGGGCTAGGGATAGCTTTCTTTAGTGTTGATATTTTGAAAGACATGGTTGCTTGTTAGTATGCTTGAGTATTGATGTCTTCATGTCAAATTATAGACTATTACTTTGTATAATTCAAGTCCAAATGCCCATGCTACAAAGTAAAGAGTATATGATGAATATGATAGGTAGCATTCCATAACAAAAATTCCGTTTCCAATTGCTACTTTATCCTGATGAGTTTTATGAGAAAGAGTTGTTGTTGTGATGCTAGAAAAAGTTAATGAAAATATCATTGATCAAACTTATGCACTATGCTAGCATTCACACTTCATAAATTAATTCTTTTATCATTTACCTACTCGACAACGAGTAGGAATTAAGCTTGGGGATGCTGATACATCTCCAACATATCTATAATATATGAACTATTCATGCCATGTTTACAACAATTTTATATGGTTTTGGTATGTTTTGCATGGAACTAACCCGGACTAACGTTGTTTTCAGCATAACTACCATGGTGTTCTTTTTGTGTTCAGAAATCAAAGTTCTCCAAATGCAGTGAAACTTTTTGATGTTTTTTTTGGAACAAAGGAGGCACTACAAGCTTTGTGGGAGGGCCAGAAGAGCCACGAGGTGGGCACAACCCAAAAGGGCGCGCCAGCCCACCTAGGTGTGCCCTGGTGTATCGTGCTCACGTCGAGGCCCATCTTCGCGTGAAACCAACGCCAAAAAATCCTATAAATACAGAAACCCCCAGAAATAACCCTAGATCATAAGTTCCGCTACCGCAAGCCTTTGTAGCCACGAAAAACCAATCTGGACCCCGTTCCGGCACCCTACCTAAGGGGGAAATCATCACCGGTGGCCATCTTCATCATCCCTATGGCCACCATGATGAGGAGGGAGTTGTTCACCCTCAGGGCTGAGGGTTTGTACAAGTAGCTATGTGTTTAATCTCTCTCTCTCTCTCACTCTCTCGTGTTCTTGAGATGACACGACCTTGATGTATCGCATGCTTTGTTAATATAGTCGGATCAAATGGTGTTTCTCCCTCTCTATCTTGTTGTGATGAATTGAGTTTTCCCTTTGAGATTTCATTCTTATCGTATTGAATACTTTTATGGATTTGAGAACACTTGATGTATGTGTTACTATGAATACCCATGGTGACAATGGGGTATCATATTGATTCACTTGACATGTATTTTGGCACTCAACTCGCAGATTCCCGAGGTGACATTGGGGTAATCTACGCATAGGCGTTGATGCACGTTCTCGTCTTTGTTTCTCCAGTAGAAATCTTGGGGTACTCTTTGAGGTTCTTTGTGTGGGTTTGAGTATTATGAATGTGAAATTATTTGATGCATATCGTATAATCAACTCATGGATACTCGCGGTGACATTGGAGTATCTAGGTGACATTAAAGTTGGTTGATGTGTATCATATATGGTGTTATTTTAGTACGAACTCTTGGATAGATCGATCGGAAAGAATAGCGTGGTCTTATTTTAGTACGAACTCTAAGATAGATTGATCAGAAAGAATAGATTTCAGGTGGTTTCGTGCCCTAAAAACAATTTCTTCTTATGTTCTCCGCTAGATAAGAACTTTCGACTGATTCCCAAGCACAAACGGTATTGCAATGCTTGAAAATGAGGCCCAGGGTATGTACTTTCGCTAGTGCAATCTCTCAACAATGCTAATATAATTGGATCATATAACCTTCCCTCGACGTGCGATGAAGAATCACTCCAAAGTTCCTATCTAGCGGGGAACATAAGAAGAAATTGTTTGTAGGGTACGAAACCACCTCAAAGCTATTCTTTCCGATCAATCTATCCTAGAGTTCGTACTAAAATAACACCAAGCTATTCTTTCTGATCGATCTAACCAAGAGTTCGTACTAAAATAACACCATATGATACACATCAACGAACTCTAATGTCACCTAGATACTCCAATGTCACCACGAGTATTCGTGTGTTGATTATACGATATGCATCAAACAATTTCAGATTCATAATACTCAATCCAACACAAAGAACCTCAAAGAGTGCCCCAAGATTTATACCGGAGAAACAAAGGCAAGAACGTGCATCAACCCCTATGCATAGATTATCCCAATGTCACCTCGGGAATCCACGAGTTGAGTGCCAAAACACATATCAAGTGAATCAATATGATACCCCATTGTCACCACGGGTATTCATAGCAAGACATACATCAAGTGTTCTCAAATCCATAAAAGTATTCAGTCTGATAAAAACGAAATCTCAAAGGAAAAACTCAATTCACAACAAGATAGTGAGGGGAAAACACCATATGATCCAACAATATTAACAAAGCCCGCGATACATAAAGATCATGACATCTCAAGAACGAGAGAGAGAGAGAGATTAAACACATAGCTACTGGTACAAACCCTCAGCCCCGAGAGTGGACTACTCCCTCCTCATCATGGTGGCCGCCGAGATGATGAAGATGGCCACCGGTGATTATTTCCCCCTCCGGCAAGTTGCCGGAAAGAGGGTCTAGATTGGTTTTTGTGGCTACAGAGGCTTGCGGCGGAGAAACTTCTGATCTAGGGTTACCCCGAGGATTTTTGGAATATTTGGCAATTTATAGGGCGAAGAGGCAGTGCAGGAGGTCACCGATGGGGGCACAACCCCCCTGGGCGCACCTGGGCTCCTGGGCGCGCCCAGGTAGGTTGTGCCCACTTCGGGCCTCCCTCTGGTACTTTTTAGCCCATCCCGGGTCTGCTGGTCCAAAATAATTCTCCAAAATTTTTCGCTACGTTTGGACTCCGTTTGATATTGATTTCCTGTGAAGTAAAAAACAAGCAAATAACAGCAACTGGCACTGGGCACTATGTCAATAGGTTAGTCCGAAAAAATGATATAAAGTTACTATAAAATGATTGCAAAATATCCAAGAATTATAATATAAGAACATGGAGCAAGCAAAAATTATAGATACGTTGGAGACGTTTCGGCATCCCCAAGCTTAATTCCTACTCGTCCTTGAGTAGGTAAATGATAAAAAACAAATTTTTTTGATGTGGAATGATGCCTAACATGTTCATCACATATTTTTTCTTTTGATGTGGTAATAGTCTAGTCTTGACATCAAGATTTCAATACTCAAGCATATCAACAAGCAACCATGTCTTTCAAAATATCAACACTAAAAGTTATCCCTAGCCCATCATGCTCAATCATTGATCCATTCATGAAACACACTCGCATATTAGCTACACCCAATGCTCAAGTACAATCATAGTGCCCCTTAGTTGGTGCTTTATAAGAGAATATGGAGACTCAAAATAAAAATTGCATAATGTAAATAGAAAAGCCCTTCACAGAGGGAGATAGGGATTTGTAGAGGTGCCAGAGCTCAAAACGAAAAAGATAGAGATAAAACATTTTGGGTGGCATCCTTTTCGTGTCAACGAAAATGATCGACTAGTTCCAAATACTTTCCATACTAAATATATCATAGGCGGTTACCAAACAAAAAATTAAAGTTTATTCCTTTTTCCACCATACTTTCACATTCCACGGCTAATCGTATCCACGGGTGTCGTCCATTCCAACACTTCCCAAGGAATTTGAGTGCCCCAAAATTTCTTTCGGAGAAACAAAGACGAGAACGTGCATCAGCCCCTATGCATATATTACCCCAATGTCACCTCGGGAATCCGCGAGTTGAGTGCCAAAACACATATCAAGTGAATCAATATGAACGGGTATTCATAGCAAGACATACATCAAGTGTTCTCAAATCCATAAAAGTATTCAATCCGAGAACGAAATCTCAAAGCGAAAACTCAATTCATCACAACAAGATAGAGAGGGAGAAACACCATATGATCCGACTATACTAACAAAGCCCGCGATACATCAAGATCGTGCCATCTCAAGGACACGAGAGAGAGAGAGAGAGAGAGAGAGAGAGATTAAACACATAGCTACTGGTACAAACCCTCAGCCCCGAGGGTGGACTACTCCCTCCTCATCATGGTGGCCATAGGGATGATGAAGATGACCACCGGTGATGATTTCCCCCTCCGATAGGGTGCCAGAACAGGGTCTAGATTGGTTTTTCATGGCTACAGAGGCTTGCGTTGGCGAAAATTCTAATCTAGGGTTATTTCTAGAGGTTTCTATATTTATAGGATTTTTTGGCTTCGGTTTCACGTGAAGACGGGCCTCGAGGTGAGCACGATACACCAGGGCACGCCTGGGTGGGCTGGTGTGCCCTGGTGGGTTGTGCCCACCTCGTGGCTCTTCTGACCCTCCCACGAAGTTTCTAGTGCCTCTTTTGTTTAAAAAAATCATCAGAAAGTTCCGCTGCATTTGGAGAACTTTGATTTCTGCACAAAAAAGAACACCACGGTAGTTCTACTAAAAACAACGTCAGTCCGAGTCAGTTCCATGCAAATTATACCAAAACCATATAAAATTGTTGTAAAAATGGCATGAATACTTCATAAATTATAGATACATTGGATACATATCAATATGATATGCTCTATCACACATAAGCCTCCTTATATCTTCCTCAAAACAGCCACCATAACTAGCTATCATGGCGTTTCCATAGCCATTCAGAGATATATTGCCATGCAACTTCCACCGTTCTATTATTATGACATAAATGTTCATTGTCATATTGCTTTGCATGATCATATAGCTAGCATAGTATTTGTGGCTCAGCCACCGTTCATCATTATCATACATGTTACGGTAGTATCATTGCGCATCCTAGTACACTACAAGAGGCATTCATATAGAGTCATATGTTTCAGCTTTATTAAGTTGTAAGTAAATAGAAGTGTGATGATCATCACTATTAGAGCATTGTCCAAGTGAGGAATTAGAAAATGAGAGGCCAAAAAGAGCCCAACAAAAAATGAGAGGAAAAGAGAGAAGGAGCAATGTTACTATCCCTTTCCACACTTGTGCTTCAAAGTAGCACCATGTTTTTCATATAGAGAGTCTCCTATATTGTCACTTTCATATACTAGTGGGAATTTTTCATTATAGAACTTGGCTTGTATATTTGGATGATGGCCTTCCTCAAATGCCTAAGGTCTTCATGAGCAAGCAAGTTGGTTGCACACCCACTTAGTTTTATTTTTGAGCTTTCATACACTTATTGCTCTTAGTGCATCAGTTGCATGGCAATCCCTACTCCTATCATTGACATCAATTGATGAGTATCTCCATAGCCCGTTGATTAGCCGCATCGATTTGAGACTATCTTCCTGTAACATCCCAAATTTTCAATTTGGAATGTTATACACTAGATCATCATTGCATATCATATTTTCTTGCTTTTGGTTCGATCCTAGAAATTTTACGCAACTCAAGGACCCACGGAGAGAGTTGGGAATTTCGTTATTTTCATATTTGAGTTTTCTCAAATTTTGAAAATAGGATCATTTGATTTTATTTATTTTATCTTCAATAATTTTTACTAATAAAAGTATGAGAGTGGGAATAAAATGACTTTCCCAAAATAAAGAAATATTGAGGATTTAATAAAAAAATCAAATAAGATTTTATTCGGAGTTTTTGGCTATTTTATTTGAATTTAGGAAAAAATGCACGTTTTCAAAAATGCATTTTAGGGCCAAGAAAATGTTCATCTCGTTCTAAATATTTTATTTAGGTGGTAAAAATTTATTTTGGCATTTTTAGAATTTTATTTTATTTTCTAGAATTTTTCTTGTTTTGGCGGAATCTGTTATTTTTAAAGAGAATCTGGCTGATCGGGTCAAGGCCAAATGAACCGAGCCAGCCAGCCGCCGCCGCCTCCTCCTGAGAGAGACCGCACCACCGCTGCTTAGCTGAGTCGGCCGGGCACGCCCCGAGGCCGACCCGACCCGACGCTCCCTTCCCAAGCCGCGCCCCCTCATAAATAGCCGCCGCCACCCCGCCCGCCTCACCGCCCGCCGCCTCCGCCGCAGATAACGCCGCCGCATGCCGCCCTTGACGCCGCCCACCCGCCGGAGCCCCGAGTTCGCGGAGTTCGACGAAGTAGCCGCGTCGTCCGCCGCCGGTTTTTCAAAGAAAACCGATCCGGTTTTTTCTGAAAACCCAAGGTTTTTTTTATTTTCTTAGATCGGTTTATTTCGGTTTATTTATTTAGCGAGCGTTCGCTCGTTCGTTCGTTTTAACAGACGAATTCGCCGTTTAGTTTCAGTTAACGAACGTTCGTTCGTTAATCCGTTCGTCAGTTTTTCTTTTTCTCGGATTTTTCCACGATTATTTCTGATCGCGATTTCTGATCCGATTTTTGTTTTAGTTTATCTTTTCGCTCGTTTATCGGAATCAGGCGATTCAAGCGCCTAGAGTTTCTTCTCGAAACCCTCTTTCCGTTTAACCAACTCAAACAAGTATTTGCTTCTGTAAAATTTGACTTAGGTCCAGATTAGTAAACGAAGCTTGTTTCTTTCGCTGTTTGTTTTTCGTTGCTTCGTTTGTTTCGATTCCTTTGGCAAACCGGAGTTCTTAAGTTGAACTTTCTGGTTAGATCTTTTATTTGAGTTTTCCATGTGCATTATATGACTACTTATTGTATGCTTGTTTGTTTGCGATAGAGTACCCGGAGTGCGCCGCTTGCTACTTCGAATCGCTAGGTTTCACGGATCATCTGCAAGGCAAGTAACACTTTGATCATATTCACTTTCATACCCAGTTTTTATGCATTAGATCAATCCTAAAACAATTGCATGGTTAGGATCTAATTAAATTGTGGGTTTTGGGAAGTAGATGAGGTAGTACCTATTACATGTTTCATTATCAAACCCTTGGGAGTTACTTCTACGTTTGCTTATATTGCCATGCTATGCTAGTAGACGTGGATTGGGTGAGTGTATCCATGACAGATGTGAGTTTGTTAATTAATGGTTTATTTAAGGTGGCAACCTTAATACACATCTGGGTGGATTGAGGTACCTGGGTATTCCAGGATTGCCTATTTTTCTTTATGGACCGCCACCCAGGCTCAAAGGGATCATGAGATTATTCATGCTAGAAACTTCCGTGTGCATCCACAAGCTACTATGGGCTCTAGCATAGTTGATTAAGTCGTGCGAACTCTTACAGTGGTAGACTAGCAGATGTAGGGGATGTAGGTGTAACGGTCTACCCATCGTAAGGTGCTAGAGCTTCTGAAAGACTATGTCTCGGTCATCCGTTTCTCAAACACCATGTAGTGCAAGAATCCCAACGGAGGAGATCGAGTCTTGTGGGGAAAAGTGCACAAACCTCTGCAGAGTGTATAAACTAATCATGGGTAGCCGTGTCCCGGGTTATGGACATCTTGAGTATCTAGTACTTGAATTATCATGTGAATCTCATCATGTTACTTTAATTAATATTGTTGGGTTTTAATGATGATGCTTAATTGGGATTGAGAATGCTGTCAACCATTCTCAATGTTTAACAACCAGCATGATAGTTAAATAAAATTTATTCCTTTGCGGTAGGGAAAATTGGCTTTACATAAAAGCTGTAACCATAGAGCTTTCCACCAGCCATATATGCATGTAGTATAGCATTACTCTTTCATATTACTCTCTATGTGTTACATTGCCAGCATATTCCATGTGCTGACCCGTTTTCGGACTGCAACGTTCATGTTGCAGACTTTTCAGACGACGAGTAAGGTGCCTTTAGGTCATGGTTCTATACTCAGTGATGCCGTTGGAGTTGATGGACTCGCTTATCTTCCAAGTCTTCCGCTGTTATCGTTATTAGATGGCCTTAAGCCATATTTATTGTAATAAGTTCTCTTTTGAGACATTCAATGTAATAAGTGTGTTGCTACTCTGTTATAAAGCCTTGAGTCTTTGTGCATGTGTCAAAGCATTCTTGATCGAGGATGACTTTGAAGCACGAGATCGGTGTTTGAGGTCATGGTCGCTACACTTCCATTTTTGTCTTCACCTTATTAATCTCTACCACCACATTCTATTCCACCATAGTGCCATATCCATGGCTTGCGCTCATGTACTGCATGGGGGTTCGAAAAGCTGAAGAGTGTTAAAAAAGTTTGAACCAATTGCTTGGCTGACATCAGGGTTGTACATCATTTATGTTTTGTGTTAAGAAGGTGGAGCATGAAAAGGCTCTATGATTTTGTAGGGATAGCATTCTTTAGCATTTTTATTTTGAAAGGCATGATTGTTTGTTGGTATGCCTGAGTATTGATGTATTTATGTCAAAGTATAGACTATTGCTTTGAATCATTCAGATCTTAATATTCATACCATAAAAGAAAGATTACATGATAGACATGTAAGGTAGCATTCCACATCAAAATTCTGTTAATTAGCCTCTTCAATTAGCAACATTCTCGTTTTTTGTCTTCTCCATATTATCTCTATCACCATACTCTATTCCACCCATAGTGCTATATCCATGGTTTGCGCTCATGTATTGAGGGACGGTTGAAAAACCTGAAGCACGTTAAAAAGTTTGAGCCAATTGCTCGGCTTGTCATCGGGGTTGTGCATGATGGAGCATGAGAAGGCTATATGATTTTGTAGGGATAACATTCTTTAGCACTGTTATTTTGAAAGGCATGATTGTTTGTTGGTATGTCTGAGTATTGATATTTTTATGTCAAATTATAGACTATTGCTTTGAATCATTCGAATCATAATATCCATGCCACAAAACAGAGATTACATGATGAATATGATAGGTAGCATTCCACATCAAAAAATTTGTTTTTATCATTTACCTACTCGAGGACGAGCGGGAATTAAGCTTGGGGATGCTTGATACGTCTCCAATGTATCTATAATTTTTATTGTTCCATGCTATTATAGTATCAATCCTAGATGTTTTATATGCATTTATATTCTATTTTATAACAATTTTTGGGACTAACCTATTAACCTAGTGCCCTATGCCAGTTGCTGTTTTTTTGCTTGTTTTTGGCTTTTCAGAAAATCAATATCAAACAGAGTCCAAACACGATGAAATTTATGTTGGTTTTTCAAGACCAGATGGGACCCACGAAGGCTCTGGAGAAGACCAGAAGAGCCATGAGGGAGCGACAAGCTCAAGGGGCATGACCGGGTGGCTAGGCGTGCCCCATGAGCTTGTGGGCCCCATGTGGCACCTCTTGACATAATTCCCCCTCTATAAATCCCTAATATACTAGAGAGCCAACCGAAACACTTTTTCCGCCATCCGAAGCCTTTGTTCTTCCATGATCCCATCTGGAGGCCTTCTCTGGTACTCTACCGAAGGGGAATCGATCACAGAGGTCTTCCACATCATCCTTGCTGCCCTACCGATGATGCATGAGTAGTTCGCCACAGACCTATGGGTCAATAGTTGGTAGCTAGATGGCTTCTTATCTCACATTGATCTTCAATACAATGTTCTCCTCGAAGTTCTTGGAGTTCTATCCTTTTGCGGTGTGTTTGTTGGGATACGATGAATTGTACGTTTATGATATGAATATTTATGAGTATTAATTGACTCTTATCTCAACTCTTTTATGCATGATTATTATAGCTTTGTATTTCTCTCCGATTTATATGTTTTGTTTGGCTAACTAGATTGATTTATCTTGCAATGGGATAGCTGCTTTGTGAAGGGTTCAATCTTGCGGTGCTCTATCCCAGTGACAGAAAGGGACTGTTGGTGCAATATCTGCCTACCATGTGTTTTGGAGATTGTTGACAGAAACAGGTATGGACTGATTTGTTTGCTAGTGCACATAGAGAGAAAGTCCATACACAACCGAAGAGAATGCCGTCTCTAGTGCTGAGTTCGAGGAACTTCACCGAAGCATATCTGGCGCTGCAGAGAGGAATGAGCTATATGTGTTGAAGTCATATAGTCGAGAAGATTGATGTGAAGAAATCGACCCCTCGAAAGTTTTCTGCTGAAGCGAGAAGCTTTTGATCCGGTACTGTCGTCCAAAGAAATTGACTGCAGCAATGGAAGTCGGAGACAAAGTGAAGATGTAGTATTCATTTCGTTGTTCTTCTTTCATTCTTTTGAGTCATAGGACCTCCGTACTATTAAGAGGGGTATATGTTCTCGAAGCTTAGATCCGCTTTGATGCTTAGCCAAAACCTATGAAAGTTGAGAGAGAAATCTCTTTGTGCTCCGAGCAAATACTTGCCAGCGAGAGACTATGATCTTCCTCGCTGCAAGAGATTTGTCTCAGACCGAGGAGTTAGCATTACTTGCTCCGCAAGAAATGTTACCGTTCTGCTCAAATATGACCGTTGGACTCGTGTCGTTTGGCCATTGGCTGATCCTGATGTCTAATTTGGGCATTTCCCATCAGGGAAGGCTGCGGCTATAAATAGCCACCCGCTTCAACAATATGCGTTGGCTGCTCCACTTGAGATTTCTGATAAGATTGATTTGAGCAACCCCTCTCCGAGTGATTTTAGTTTAAGATCCACCGAGAGAAAATCAAGAGCCCAAACTTAGATAGTGGTTTAGCATCACGGTAGTTCTAAGTGAGAGTTCTTGTACCTATTACTCTTGAGAGCTGTGCACTCTCTAGACGGATAGGTTTCGGCTTCAAGTGTTGAAGAGTTGTTATCTTCATCGAGCCAGATCTTGAGCAACCAAGAGTGACTGTGGTTCGCGAAGGTTGACCGAAGGTTTGGAGATCGCCTACAAGGATCTGCCATGAGTGAAATCAACCCGAGTTTGATCAGCTCTGCATTGAAGGAGAATAGGGTGAAGAGAGTTTATCTTCCGTTTTAGGTCACAGCCCCTCCAACCAGACGTAGCCCTTCGGCAAAAGGGTGAACTGGTCTACCAAATGTGACTGTCGCCATCAAGCACCACTGGTTCATTCTTCTTCACTGCAATTCCCTCAATAGTTTTTATTCGAGCTCTGTGCCAATAGTTATTGGTTCATTTCACTCTATTGTCAACATCGCTTATCTTTGTATTCATTCTCTTTCACTCTCATCTCTTGTATTCACTTGTGGTCATCATACTTTTCTGTATGCACCATGTTGTGTCTTGTTCTACTACATTTGTTTGCATGCTGCATTACCCTCATCGTAGTTAAAACCGTCATCTCTCACGCACGTATTGCCATTTCATCCTTCATTGAGGAATATGCTTCTGACCAAGAAGATTGATCTAGTTTACTTTATTCCGATGATGTGATTGTGATGAGCTTCAAAACTTTCAAAACATATTTTGAATCTCCCATTCACCCCCATCTGGTCGATATACTCTCCGTCCTAACAATTAGTATCAGAGTAGGTTCTCCCTATCTCTGCTTATTAAAGGTCTAACGTCCTAGGAGTTTTGAGTATGTTGTATGCAGGTAGATCCTCGCACTCTGAAAGATTTCCCATCTTCGATGGAAATGACTATCTGTACTAGAAGGGGCGAATGAGAATCAGAGTTTGAGCTATCAACTATGATCTATGGTAGATTGTGGAAGATGGCTACACCGTTCAGCAACCGAACAATCTCAACACTGATGATAAAGCAAATCTGCAGTTTTATGCACATGCAAAAGATATCATCTGTGGCAGTCTATCGAAGGACATTTTCTTTCGGTTCCAAAGACTCAATAATGCAAAGCAAATTTGGGATGCCATCAATGATGCTCATGAAGACTTTGTTGCCAGATCTGATCCCCACATTCAAATGCTTCGTGCTATGTTCACGGGATTCAGAAGTCTTCGTAAAGAAAGCGCTATGGAACTCACTGATCGATTGACAAACATTGTCGAAAGACTACATCAGCGAGGAGTAACTGATATCACCTATAGAGATGTGGCCAACAAGCTTCTCAGTGCTCTTGATGAATCCTTTGATCCCATAGTAGCTGAAATCAAACAAAGACCGGACTATGAAGAGCTTCACTATGTTGATATTATGACACTGCTGTCTATTCATGAAGAAAAGATGCAACTAGAAAATGCAAATCAAGAATCCTCTTCTGAAAGTGAAGGAGAAATTCTCTCACACTATGGCAGTTCTGAAGAAGAAAAAGATATTGAGAATCAACACACCATCACCAGAGAACTTAATTCTCACACAAATGCTAAGTGATCTCAAAAGACAGAACTTGTATCTTGTGAATGATGAAGAAGATGATATGCTAGAGTCGTCAAGAAAAAAATTGCCTTCAAAAGATATGAAGTGCTTCAAGTGCAAGTTATACGGTCATCTCATCGCTGATTGACCTGGCTGGGAAGGAAAACCTAGCAACAGGTGCAAATATCTTCATTGTAGTGGTTTTACGCGAGTGGATCGTCATACTAAGCTGTCGAAGGAAATTACATCTCCCTCATCATCTTGTTCGACAAGACCAGTCACTGACGTCAAAGCCAGAGCTACCACTGAATCAAATATGAAGCGGGTGTCATGGCTAAATAGAGCTTGTGCTGATCTGACCCTTGACTCCAAAGAGGAAGCAACTGATACCGAATTAGATGATTAAGAATTCTACAGAAGGATTGGGAGAAGCAACACATATGTTGCCATTGAATCAATAAACAAACCTATGAATCAAACACTGATGATGATGACACTAGCGATGATGAACCAATCACATTCTATGTCATGGCAAAATCCTCAAAGGATCAGGTATCAGCAAAACACCAAAAATCCATGAATGGATACTCTCCTGAATACATTGCTTATGCTAAACTTGTTAAAATGGAAAAATCTCTACAAGATGAGCTTGAAATGCTTGAGATAAATCTTACGAAAACTGAAGGATTACTAGTTGAAGAGATGGAGAAGAATCAAAAGTGGATCGAAGAGCAAGATGCTTTTTCTTCAACTATTGATGATCTTACCACTCGATATGATTCCCTCTCAGTTGACTACGAGAGTTTATCAGATGAACTCCTTAACAGGAATCAAGAACTCGTGTCACTGAAAGAATCTAATAATGAGCTGATGTTAGAAAAAGCTTCTCTCTTCGCCGAGCAATCCATTCGTCTTCCTAATGATTTTGTTCCCCATGCTTAAAATGCCTAGAACATTGCAATGCTGATTCACACGCTGAGACCTCAAATGCTAGTATCAACAATACTGCAGTTACGAATGATATTCCTAACCCCTCCTCCGAGGAGTATGTTGCTATTGCTGATGAAAATTGCAGGCTAAAGGACTTGCTTGAGACAGGAATGGTACGAAGCCTAAAAGGGCATCAAACCTTGTGTGATGTGCTCAAGAAATCAATACTGCACAAAAATCCTCGGAAGGAAGGATTGGGTTTCGAAAGGAAACTCAATGTTGATAGAACATACTGGACTCTCGAGCAATATCCTCGAACGAGTTGGGTTCTTGCCAAAAGCAAAACACTCAAACCTGCAGCTCTATAAGGATATGATTCTCTCACTCCCCCCATTTCTGATGAGTCTGATGACTCTAATTATAAACTGTTCAAACAACAGAATGGTGAGATATTCGCTCGATATATTGGGACTATGTAACATCCCAAATTTCCTATTTGGAATGTTTTACAATAATAGCTAAGCATCCTATGCATCCTGTTTGAATTTGAATGCCATTTGAAGTTTCAGAGAATTTTGAGTTTTGAATTTGAATTTCAAACTTTGGCATGTGGGAAACATTTCAAAAACTAAGCCTGATAAATACTTGATCAAAAGTATGAGAGGAGCAAACATGACACTCCAAAAATATCAGAGGAAAACATTGCCAAAGAATTGAATTCAAATTTGAATTCTATTTGAATTTGAAAAAAATAGATTTTTATAAAGTTTGGATTTTGCCTTTGGAAAAATGTTCAAATGAAAGGGAATATTCCCCTGATCATTTTGGTATATATATACCCTATATAAAATATTTATAGATAGTGTTTTATTTTTGTTTTGTTTTATTTAAAAAATAAAAAAAAAAACCCTCGGCGCCACTAGGCCACCCAGGCCCAGCCAGCCGCCTCCTCCCCAGCCCAGCGCCAGACACAGTAGAGCCAACAGCCAGCCTAACGCCTCCCCTCGCCCACTCGCTTGAACCCCTAGGCTTCGCCACCGATCCCTCGCCTCTCTCTCTCCCCTGACCCGTGGGACCCGCCCGTCTTCTTCCCCCGCCCACGCCACGACCTCGCCGGAGATCGACCGGATCCCGAAGGATCCGGGATCCCCCGACCACCCCGATCCCCATCCGGCGAGCCGACCCCAGGCTATATAAGACAAGCCCTCCGCACCCCATTCCCCCCTAGCCTCACGGACCCCTCTCCCTCTCCTCCCGAGCTCACGGGTCCAGAGCTCGCCACCGCCGCCAAAGTCGCCGCCGACGACGCTCTAGTCCACCCCCCCCCCAACACCACGAACCACCCCGTGCTCCCGCAGATCTCCCGAGCAGTCGCCGGACTCGCCGGCCTTGGACGCCTGACGACTCTCGCCGCCGCCTGCGCCCCGCCGGAGTTCAGTAAGCCCCTAAGCATCCCCTCCCCGTCCGATCGTAGATGTACGGCTAGGATTAAAGCCCCGAAGGGTTAGGTTTTATTTATAAAACCGGCGGTTCGATCGGTTTATTTATTAGTTAGGTTTTATTTTTAGGCGGTTCGTTTTAGTTAACCCTAGAGCCCGTTAGGCTATCTAACATACAGAAGCATGATATAGGCCCATTAGGCCTTTTCTTTTATTTTGATTTTCTGTTTTAGCGAATAGTTTCTGTTTTTCAAAAATGTATATCTTTTATTCTGTTTAATATTTTTAGATGATTCTTTTTTGTTGGATTGCAAATTTTATGTAGTTTTGTAGAATATATATTTAGCTATGTTAAAAATAATTAAAATTGTTTATTTTAGTTTTGGTCAGAATAGTAAATCTGCTATAACTTTAGTTAGAAAAATTATTTTGCATGATTCTTTTGTCACCACTTTATTTTGACATTACCAAACCCTAGAAATTAACTTGGGTATTTTAGGATTAATAAATAATTAGTTTTAGACAGAATCCTATTAAACCTCATTAATTAACTAGTTCCTGTTTTCCTAATTAATTAATTAGTAAATTAATTTATTTTAACTTGTGATTAGTTATTCTAGGTTAGTTTCTGTCATTCTAGTAGATGAACTTTTATTTATAATTAATAAAAGTTTTAAATTATTTTCCTTAATAGAAATTGGAATAGGCCTAAAATGAGTTTTATAATAGCTTTTTAATTAATTCTTTTTGCTCCTAGTTGCTTAGTGAAACCTTTTATGTTAAGTTAACTTAAAACCATGATTAGGTTATATTAAGGAATTTTTGTTATATAAAAACTATTTTGTTATTGTTTGGAGTAGGGAAAAACTTTGAATTGGTTTCTTTGAGTTTTTCCTTTTGGATTTGGTTTTGATTGTTTTGTTATTTTTGTTATGTTGTGTTAGGTGATCCTATTACTTTGTGCTTATTGTGTTATTTTTTGTCTCGGTAGAGTTTCGAGTCTAAGCTTGCTACTACGACTCTTTAGCTTCGAGGATCATCAGCAAGGCAAGTTTTGATCATGTTATTTCTATACCTATATTTTTGTGCATTAGTAGTTGTCACCACCCCACCATGCATGCAGTAGTGAAATCTTGAAGTCATTAAACTTGAGTAGTATCATGTGGTAGGATGAACCAATCCTTGTTACCATGACCCGGGACGTAGTAGTTACTTTGCTATGCTCGTGAGCGGATTTGGGATGAGTGAAATCCATAAGCAAGATGTGAGAGTCAATGATGATGACAACCCCATGAACTACAATGATCAAGATGGACTTGGAAAATCACTCTTTGGGTGGAGGGCGGTTGACGGGCACCTGGAGCACCCAGTGGTGGCCGGGATGCATGGAGAAGCGCCATGACATCCTGCGGAAAGCTTCACCCAGCCACGAAGAGAAGGATGGATGCCCCATGACCGGAAGCTTACTTGTGCAGCCGCAAGCCATTATGGGCTCTGGCTGGGTTGACCCTAGTAGTGACGCTGGCTGGACGGTACTACGAGAAGTAGACGAGCGGTAGGATTGGATGGGTACCAGAAGTGGCGGAAGAACTCTTTGGAAGACCTGTTTCATTCGTCCGTCTTCAAACACCATGAAGTGCGAAGACTTTAAAGGAGGAATGATTCTTGCGGGAAAGTCGCAACCCTCTGCAGAGTTAAAGATCTAATCGATTAGCCGTGTCCCGATTACGGACATTTGAGCCTCTGGAACTTGGAAGTATTCGGATATCTCAACACTAAAACTAATGAAATAATTTGAGGGTTTATGACTTAATAATTTGGGAGCGAGATATTGGTTGGCGGAACCATCTCAATAACTACCAACAATTGTAGTAATTTGCAAGCAAGTCCTTTGTAGTAGGATAAAATCTGCTTTTCGCAAAATGATGAAACTTAGAGCTCCACACCAAAAATGCATATAGTGTTAGTAACTTTATTATTGTTATTCTTCATGACTTGCCGACTTATTCCAAAAGCTGACCTACATGGCTGCAACGTATTATGTTGCGTAGATATATTCGATCGGGAGTGAGGCTACGCTCGCGCTTGGCGATTGCCCTTTGAGTCGGATGGACTCGCTTACCTTCGACGCTTCATGCAGTGTTTTAGTTTATTTCTCATGAGTTGGCCTTGAGCGAATTTATTCCTTGTAATAAAGACTCTATATGAGAATCGATTAATGATATTCAGGTGTGATTGAACTTTGATTACTTTATCGATGTCTTGTGAGTACCGGCATGATCTTGGGATGGTATGCAGACACGAGATTTGACCGATTTTGGGTCAGGTCGCTCTGAGAGATGGTATTAGAGCACTGCTGACCGTGGGATCGTAACCCCTAGGATCGGAAAGCCATAAGCGAGACCATTTACTTTGAACCCTTTTCATTCTATAATTCTTCCCTGTTCAATTCGACTCTTCTCCCTTTGCAACATTCTAGATGGCGTCGAGTTCACCCAGTTTGCTACGGAGTTACGCCAGCCCGATGAGGCGATGCCCTTCGAAGAAAGCTGGTCCAGATGGTGAAGCTGCTGAAGATTGCTCTACCCTCGATCACCGAAACCCACTAATGCACTTCCAAGCGGACACCGCTTCTGGATTGAAGTGCATATCCTGTGGAGAACCTTTGGAGGACACACGGAGCCTATCAACTTTGAGTTCACGAGTTCAAGCTGGATCATCGGAAGGGCGTGGCGATCTATCGAGCACTTGGACATCTCCGAGAATCTGAGGCCGAGCTCGATCACTCGAGACCTCGCCATGGTTTCTCGCAGGGCAAGGAATGGAGATATCATTCGTACCATTGAGGGCGATTCCACTCTCTCATACATCCGGGACTTGGAGTGTCTTCTCGGAAGCGGGAGATTCGGACTCGCCGTAACTCGAAGACACACCGGAAGCTTTTGTTCCATGAACTAGAAGCTGGAGGAGAAGGCACGCGCAGACTTCCTTGGCCATGAGGAAGAAATCACGGACTTCATGGAGATAGTCGACGACCGAAGATGAAGCTTGCCGCGATAGAGGAAAAGATGGACTTGGGAGAGGACCTTTACCCGAGTGGAGATGAAGCACCCTCGTGAGCAATGATCAGGATTTGAAGGAGTACCGAAGGAAACCCCAAGAGGAGGCGCCATCGATGAAGACTTTTAGTCGACCACCATGTTATCTTTTACTTTTTAAATCGATCAGTTAGGCCGATGTTTTTCCTTCGATTAGTCATGAGCTTTTGTAATCGAGTTTGAACCATGTTTGAGTGGAATGAATAAATGATTGGTGTGTTATGATTGTGCATTCATATGGGTAGTGTTATTTCTCATAGACCATTGTTCTATTCTCATTTCTCATCCCCCAAAACACCAGATGCCTCAGAGGCGTGACTTTGGTTTCCCGCCGAGCTCACCCAGCTGCTCCAAAGCAGAGAATGCTTGATGCAGCTCCTTATTCGAATCGAACAACACCGCCAACAATCCACCGCCACCGCCACCACCCATTGTGGACAACTTGACTCGATTTACGAGGTTGAATCCATGGTGTTCTCTAGTAGCACCGAGGCGATTGTGGCTGATGATTGGCTCCAAGATCGGAAGGAGCTAGTCACCGTTGGATGCACCGATCTTTGAGAAGGTGCGCTTTGCGCGCATCAACTGGATGGACCTGCAGCTTCTTGGTGGGAGAATTACACCGCCACTTTTCCCATGGGTGGCATCACTTGGGACCAATTCCAGAGCCTTCAGACTGCTCATGTCTCACTGGAGCCATGAGTGCGAAGAAGCGTGAGTTCCGCAACTTGCGCCGAGGGAACCGTCTTGTGGCACGATCGTGGATGAATTCAACAAGCTCGCTCGCTATGCCCCTGATGATGTGGCCACGATGCCGCCAAGCAGGAGAAGTTCCTTGAGGGACTCAATGATGAACTGAGCATGCAGCTTATTGTGGCTACTTTCAATAACTACCGGGAGCTGGTAGACAAGGCCACCATTCTGGAAGGCAAGCAGCAGCAGATAGAAAACCACAAGCGGAAGTACAGCCGGGGAAGCACAACTCGGGAGCTCGGAGAAGCCCGCTATGCACCGTACTCGGGAGGGCACACCCATCATAACCATGGAGGTCATAACCATGGAGGAAATGGGAACAACCGCAGCCAGGACAACAAGTCAGGCCATGGCAATGGCAATGGCAATGGTAATGGCAATCAGCACCGTTCTGCCCGGCTCAGAAGGATCTGAGCCACATCACCCGCTTCAAGTGCGGAAGACGGGGCACTATGCCACCGACTGCCCGGAGGCCAAGCGGAGGAGCAGGGAATGGCAATGGAGGCTCAGCGAAGAAGCCCAATCCTTTCCTCGTGCTCAAGTGAATCACATCGGCGTGGAGGGCGTCTATGATCAACCGGACAACGTGGTTGGTAAGTTTTATTGAATTCACGTTCAGTTTTGGTTCTCTTTGATTACGGTGCAACGCATTCATTCATATCAAGGGTAGTTGTGGAAAAGTACGGATTACGACTAGAACCCTTAGAAGCCCCTTGGCGTCGATTCCGAGGAGGAGAAATGATGGCAGGTTTAAGCTGTCCTGCAACCCTCAACATCGGGAACCACAAATTTCCGTGGAACTCATAGTGTTGGAAACTCAGACCTTGGACGTAATCCTAGGCATGGATTGGTTGTCAAAGTATGAAGGAACATTGATTGTGCCCAAGAAGTCTAGTCTGCTCACCACCCCGGAGCGAAGAGGATCAAGTATGTAGCGAGCACTGACCGGATGAAGAATCGGTGCATTCCCTCACGGAGTTGTTCGGGAGGAAGTGCCATGGTGCAAGAATTTCCGATGTGTTTCGGAGGAATTACAGAATGCCACGGACGGGGACATTGAATTTCTGATTGAGTTATTGCCGGCACAGCCCCAATATCCAAGAGACCTTATCGGATGCCACGAATGAGTTGAAAGAGATCAAGGATCAAATAAATGAGTTATTGGAGAAAGGATATATTCGTCCAAGCTCATCACCTTGGGGAGCCCAGTTCTTTTGGTAGAGAAGAAGGATGGAAGCTTGAGGATGGTTGTGGATTATCGTGCATTGAGCGAAGTAACCATCAAGAACAAGTACCCCTGCCAATGATCAATGACTTGTTTGATCAGCTTGTTGGAGCCAAGGTATTCTCTAAGATCGATCTTGATCGAGGTATCATCAGTTGAAAATTCGTGAAAAGGATATACCCAAAACAGCATTCACTACCAGGTATGGTATATATGAGTATACCGTCATGTCATTTGGATTGACTAATGCTCCTGCATACTTCATAAATTTGATGAACAAGGTGTTCATGGAATATCTGGACAAGTTTGTCGTGGTGTTCATCGATGATATATTGATTTTCTCCAAGAGCGAGGAAGAGCATAAGGAACATTTGCGTCTAGTTCGGAGAAACTTGAGAACATCGATTGTATGCCAAGTTCAGCAAATGTGAATTTTGGTGAAGGAAGTTGGATTCCTCGGACATGTTATTTCAGGAGAAGGAATAGCAGATTGATCCCGCCAAGGTTGAATCGATCACCGATTGGCGGTCACCCACCTCGATCAAGGAGATCCGTAGTTTTCTCGGACTCGCAGGATATTATCGGAGGTTCATTGAGAACTCTCGAAGATTGCCAAGCCCATGGTGAGCTGTTGAAGAAGGAAGCCAAGTATGTTTGGGCCGAGGAATGTGAAGCCAGTTTTCAGGAATTGAAGAAAGCGGTTGGTCACAGCCCGATGTTGATTTTGCGGACATACACAAGGAATACCGGGTTTATTAGGCGCTTTCGTCAAGGACTCGGAGGAGTATTGATGCAGGAAGGTAAGGTTGTAGCTTATGCCTCCGGACAGCTACGGCCTCATGAGATGAATTATGCCACGCATGATTTGGAGTTAGCGGTATAGTGCATGCACTCAAGACACAGAGACATTTCCTCATCGGAAACCGTTGTGATGTCTACAGATCACAAGAGTTTGAAGTATATCTTCATGCGAAGAATTGAACCTCGAGCGAGAGGAGATGGCTAGAGTTGATAAAGGACTACGACATGAGATTGCATTACCACCCTGGTAAAGCTAATGTTGTAGCAGATGCTTTGAGCCGTAAGAGTTATGTGAATACTCTTACAGCAGGAGGATTACCCCAAGAGTTAGTCGATGACCTCAGAGATCTCCGACTGGAGATAGTTCCGAAAGGATTTGTTGCAACTCTGGAAGTTCAGTCCACCTTGACCGAAAGGATTCGTGAAGCCTAGAAGTCGGACAAGGAAATCGATGAGATAAGCAGAAGATGGAGGAGGGAAAAGCTAAAGGATTCCGTAAGGATGAACACGGAACTATATGGTTTGAGGATCGTATTTATGTGCCCAATGATCCTGAGCTCAGGAAGCTAATTCTTCAGGAGGCTCATGATTCATCAGTACTCGATTCATCCGGCAACACCAAGATGTACCGGATTTGAAGCAAAGTTTCGGTGGGCGGTATGAAGAAGGACATTGCCGAGTACGTGGCGATATGTGATGTTTGCCAACGTGTAAAGGCAGAACATCGAAGCCAGCAGGTTACTTCAACCTTTGCGATTCCCGATTGGAAATGGGAGAAACTTGGTATGGATTTCATCAGGATTACCCAGGACCCGTTCAGGTTATGATTCTATCTGGGTAGTAGTTGATCGTTTGACCAAGGTAGCTCACTTCATTCCGTGAAGACTACCTATACCAGTGCCAAGTTGGCCAAGATATACATGACCAGGATCATATGTCCGCATGGAGTTCGAGGAAAATCGTGTCGGATAGAGGAACGTAGCTTACCTCAAAGTTTTGGAAGCGATTGCATGAAACTTTGGGTACGAGGCTGGAATTGAGACAGCTTTTCATCCGCAGCAGATGGATGGACCGAGAGAGTCAATCAGATTCTGGAAGACATGTTGAGAGCTTGTGTGCTAGACTATGGGTCTAGCTGGGATGATAATTTGCCGCACGCAGAGTTCTCATACAACAACAGTTATCAATCCAGTTTGAAGATGGCCCCTTTCGAAGCCCTATACGGAAGGAGGTGCAGAACACCATTGCTGTGGGATAGTGTTGGAGATCGATCACTTTTCGGTTCCGATCTTATCAAGGATTCCGAAGAGAAGGTCAATCTGATTCGAGACCGGCTCAAGATAGCACAGTCAAGACAGAAGAGTTATGCCGACAGTAAGCGCAAGGAAGTGACTTACGAAGTGGGAGACCGAGCATATCTTCGTGTGTCACCACTTCGTGGAATCAAGAGGTTTGGTGTCAAGGGAAAGTTAGCACCCCGATTCATTGGCCCCTACAAAATCCTCGAACGTCGTGGAGAAGTTGCATACAAGTTGGAATTGCCGGAAGGATTGTCCGGAGTTCATGATGTCTTCCATGTTTCTCGATTGAAGAAGTGCCATGCCGACATGGCCGATGTTCCGTTGAGGGACACAAGTGCCCCTAGAGGCCATCTGACTTGCGGTGATCTGACTTACAAGGAGAAACCGTCCGAATTCTCGAAACTGCAAGCAGAGTCACCCGCAGCAAGGTCATCAAATTTTGCAAAGTGCTGTGGAGTCACCACACCGAGGAAGAAGCCACCTGGGAACGCGAAGAAGATCTTCTTCGAGACCATCCGCACCTATTTGCTAGCCAACCCGAATCTCGAGGGCGAGATTCATCTTAAGGTGGGTAGGTTTGTAACATCCCAAATTTCCTATTTGGAATGTTTTACAATAATAGCTAAGCATCCTATGCATCCTGTTTGAATTTGAATGCCATTTGAAGTTTCAGAGAATTTTGAGTTTTGAATTTGAATTTCAAACTTTGGCATGTGGGAAACATTTCAAAAACTAAGCCTGATAAATACTTGATCAAAAGTATGAGAGGAGCAAACATGACACTCCAAAAATATCAGAGGAAAACATTGCCAAAGAATTGAATTCAAATTTGAATTTATTTGAATTTGAAAAAATAGATTTTTATAAAGTTTGGATTTTGCCTTTGGAAAAATGTTCAAATGAAAGGAATATTCCCTGATCATTTTGGTATATATATACCCTATATAAAATATTTATAGATAGTGTTTTATTTTTGTTTTGTTTTATTTAAAAAATAAAGAAAAAAACCCTCAAGCGCCATGACTAGGCCACCCAGCCCGGCCAATGCCCGCCTCCCCGCAGCCCAGCGCCCAGCCCCAGCCAGGCCCAATGAGCCAGCCAGGCGCCTCACCCCTCGCCTGCTCGCCCAAACCCCTAGGCTTCGCCACCCGACCCCTCGCCCCTCTCTCTCTCCTCTGACCGTGGGACCCGCCCGTCTTCTTCCCCTCGCCCACGCCACGACCTCATGGGAGATCGACCGGATCGAAGGATCCGGATCCCCGACCACCCGATCCCCATCGAGGCGAGCCGACCCCAGGCTATATAAGCCAAGCCCTCCGCACCCCATTCCCCCTAGCCTCGCGGACCCCTCTCCCTCTCCTCCCGAGCTCACCGGAGTCCAGGCTCGCCATCACGCCAAAGTCGCCGCCGACGACGCTCTAGTCCACCCCCCCCCCCAACACCACCGAACCACCCCGTGCTCCCGCATCTCCCGACAGTCGCTGGGAGCTCGCCGATGCCCGGACGCCTGACGACTCTCGCCCGCCGCCGCCGCCGCCGGAGTTCGGTAAGCCCGCATCCCCTCCCGTCCGATCGTAGATCTATGGCTAGATTAGAAGCCCCAGAAGGGTTAGGTTTTATTTATAAACGGCCGGTTCGATCGGTTTATTTATTAGTTAGGTTTTATTTTTAGGCGGTTCGTTTTAGTTAACCCTAGAGCCCGTTAGGCTATCTAACATACGAGGTACGATATAGGCCCATTAGGCCTTTTTCTTTTATTTTGATTTTCTGTTTTAGCGAATAGTTTCTGTTTTCAAAAATGTATATCTTTTATTCTGTTTAATATTTTAGATGATTCTTTTTTGTTGGATTGCAAATTTTATGTAGTTTTTGTAGAATATATATTTAGCTATGTTAAAAATAATTAAAATTGCTTTATTTTAGTTTTGGTCAGAATAGTAAATCTGCTATAACTTTAGTTAGAAAAATTATTTTTGCATGATTCTTTTGTCACCACTTTATTTTGACATTACCAAACCCTAGAAATTAACTTGGGTATTTTAGGATTCATAAATAATTAGTTTTAGACAGAATCCTATTAAACCTCATTAATTAACTAGTTCCTGTTTTCCTAATTAATTAATTAGTAAATTAATTTATTTTAACTTGTGATTAGTTATTCTAGGTTAGTTTCTGTCATTCTAGTAGATGAACTTTTATTTATAATTAATAAAAGTTTTAAATTATTTTTCTTAATAGAAATTGGAATAGGCCTAAAATGAGTTTTATAATAGCTTTTTAATTAATTCTTTTTGCTCCTAGTTGCTTAGTGAAACCTTTTCTGTTAAGTTAACTTAAAACCATGATTAGGTTATATTAAGGAATTTTTGTTATATAAAAACTATTTTGTTATTGTTTGGAGTAGGGAAAAACTTTGAATTGGTTTCTTTGAGTTTTTCCTTTTGGATTTGGTTTTGATTGTTTTGTTATTTTTGTTATGTTGTGTTAGGTGATCCTATTACTTTGTGCTTGTTGTGTTATTGTTTCTCTCGGTAGAGTTTCCGGAGTGCGAAGCTTGCTACTACGACTCTTTAGCTTACGAGGATCATCAGCAAGGCAAGTTTTGATCATGTTATTTCTATACCTATGTTTTTGTGCATTAGTAGTTGTCACCACCCCACCATGCATGCAGTAGTGAAATCTTGAAGTCATTAAACTTGAGTAGTATCATGTGGTAGGATGAACCAATCCCTTGTTACCATGACCCGGGACGTAGTAGTTACTTTGCTATGCTCGTGAGACGGATTTGGGATGAGTGAAATCCATAAGCAAGATGTGAGAGTCAATGATGATGACAACCCCATGAACTACAATGATCAAGATGGACTTGGAAAATCACTTTGGGTGGAGGACGGTTGTGGGCACCTGGAGCACCAGTGGTGGCGGGATGCATAGGAGAAGCGCCATGACATCCTCAAGGAAAGCTTCACCCAGCCACGAAGAGAAGGATGGATGCCCCATGACCGGAAGCTTACTGTGCAGCCGCAAGCCATTATGGGCTCTGGCTGGGTTGACCCTAGTAGTGACGCTGGCTGGGCGGTACTACGAGAAGTAGACGAGCGGTAGGATTGGATGGGTACGGCGGTGGCGGAAGAACTCTTTGGAAGACCTGTTTCATTCGTCCGTCTTCAAACACCATGAAGTGCGAAGACTTTAAAGGAGGAATGATTCTTGCGGGAAAGTGTGCAACCCTCTGCAGAGTTAAAGATCTAATCGATTAGCCGTGTCCCGATTCACGGACATTTGAGCCTCTGGAACTTGGAAGTATTCGGATATCTCAACACTAAAACTAATGAAATAATTTGAGGGTTTATGACTTAATAATTTGGGAGCGAGATATTGGTTGGCGGAACCATCTCAATAACTACCAACAATTGTAGTAATTTGCAAGCAAGTCCACTTTGTAGTAGGATAAAATCTGCCGCAAAATGATGAAACTTAGAGCTCCACACCAAAAATGCATATAGTGTTAGTAACTTTATTATTGTTATTCTTCATGACTTGCCGACTTATTCCAAAAGCTGACCTACATGGCTGCAACGTATTATGTTGCGTAGATATATTCGATCGGGAGTGAGGCTACGCTCGCGCTTGGCGATTGCCCTTTGAGTCGGATGGACTCGCTTACCTTCGACGCTTCGCAGATGTTTTTAGTTTATTTCTCATGAGTTGGCCTTGAGCGAATTTATTCCCTTGTAATAAAGACTCTATATGAGAATCGATTAATGATATTCAGGTGTGATTGAACTTTGATTACTTTATCGATGTCTTTGTGAGTACCAAAGCATGATCTTGGGATGGTATGCATACGTAGATTTGACCGATTTTGGGTCAGGTCGCTACAGACTAACTGCAGGTCTATCTCACGCAAGAAACAAATATGGGTGAAGAAATGCATTATTTAAAACCTATCTGTCACTGCTAACTTGAACATGCAGAGCAATTCTCTTCGAGATAATGGTTATCATCCACAGAATGAGCATCAATCAAAGCTTCAACAGAAGGAGTACATGCGTACCTCCTTGAATCATTACACTCATGTATCTAAAAATAACTTCAGTGCACATTCATATAATTACTCTCAAAGTGCACAGGTGTATTACAGGTACCACCGAAAGGATGCTCATGCTCAGACGAAGAATATGAGGTCCTCATTGCCCACACAAGTGTGGGTCGAGAAAAAGAACTAACTCTCACTTGCAGGAGATATCTTAGGGATCCACTTTGTTTATCTCTTACCCTGAGATCTATTGTTGGTGCTAATTCTTTCTATGTACTCTTGAATTTTTATTCGACGTGTTTGTGTTTTGTGTATTTCCTTTGTTTGGTTGTTTTGTTTCGGACTGTGTTTTTCCTCGTGATAAACATTGAAAGCACAAGTGCTCCCTGGGTGTTGGTAATTAATGTCAACATATCTCTTGTTGGACTAATGTTTTCACCTAGTATATTTCAGATAAGTTCAAAAATGGAGTGGCGTGGACAAGAAGATGTGGAACACCTTCAAGATAATAAGGACAAAGGATTGGCTCAAGCTCAAAGCTCAAGACTCTGCATTTTCTATTTTAGTGATCCAAGATCACATTGAGTCCATAGGAAAGCCAATACTATTAAGAGGGGGTGAGGTGTTGCTTAATGAGGTTCTTGCTCAAAGTGCTTAGTGATATGCTCCAAAGCCCTCAACCACTTTCTCACTTCCAAATATGTCCCAAACCAAAAGTCAAACTCGGCCCCACCGATTTGATCTATCCGGCGCCACCAAGTTCACTTGACATAGCCACTGCCAGAAACCCTAGTCTTTTCGGTCTCACCGATAGGGATCTCGTTCTCACCGAGATGGGATTGCAAACTCTCTGTTGCCTATTGCAATAATCCCGGTCTCACCGAGATATGCAATCGGTCTCACCGAGATTGCAATGCAAACTCTCTGTTTCCTTTTCGTAACATTTCGGTCCAACCGAGATGAGCGAATCGGTCCCACCGAGTTTTCCTGACCAACTCTTTGGTTAGCTTATTACCAAATCGGTCCCACCGAGTTTGTGTAATCGGTCTCACTGAGATTACGTTATGCCCTAACCCTAACGAAATCGATCACACTGAGTTGACATGTCGGTCCCACCGAAAATCCTAACGGTCACATTATGAACCAAATCGGTCCCACCGAGTTCTTTGATTCGGTCCCACCAAGTTTGGTAAATTGTGTGTAACGGTTAGATTTTGTGTGGAGGCTATATATACCGCTCCAACCACTCTTCATTCGAGGAGAGAGCCATCAGAACATGCCTACACTTCCAACATACATTTTCTGAGAGAAAGAACCACGTACACTTGTGTTGAGGTCAAGATACTCCATTCCAACCACATAAATCTTGATGTCTAGCCTTCCCCAAGTTGCTTTCCACTCAAATCATCTTTCTACCAAATCCAATCCTATGAGAGAGAGTTGAGTGTTGGGGAGACTATCATTTGAAGCACAAGAGCAAGGAGTTCATCATCAACACACCATCTATTACCTCTTGGAGAGTGGTGTCTCCTAGATTGGTTAGGTGTCACTTGGGAGCCTCCGTCAAGAGTGTGGAGTTGAACCAAGGAGTTTGTACGGGCAAGAAGATCGCCTACTTCGTGAAGATCTACCCTAGTGAGGCAAGTCCTTCGTGGGCGACGACCATGGTGGGATAGACAAGGTTGCTTCTTTGTGGACCCTTTGTGGGTGGAGCCCTCCGTGGACTCGCGCAACCGTTACCCTTCGTGGGTTGAAGTCTCCATCAACATGGATGTACGATAGCACCACCTACCGGAACCATGGATAAAAAATCTCCGTGTCTCCAAATTGCGTTTGCACACTTCAATCCCATCCCTTTATTTTCTTGCAACTTGCATGATTTACTTGCCGCTGCTCATATACTCTTGTCATACTTGCTTGATATGCTCCACTTCAACTTAAAGAAATTAAAAACTGCAACTTTTCTTACTTAGAGTCTATTCACCCCCCTCTAGACACCACTTCTCGATCCTTTCAATTGGTATCAGTGCTTTGGTCTCCATTGCTTTGGTTTAAACACCTTTGGAGGAAGATGGATGTGTCTACATTGGGGAGTCTTAGACATAGAGTGCCTTCTTGATGGAGAGTTCTTCCATGAGTGGAAAATGAAATGCTTGAGATTTTCAATGAATATCATTTGAACAAGTACATTACTAGCCCTTGTGCACCTCATATTGACCCTTTGCATCCCACACCCGATGAGGATCTTGACGTGATTCACAATCTTAGAACTATCAATCTTATCATTAGAGGATTGCCCAAAAATTTGATTGCTAGTTTACCTACTCTTGATTGTGCCTATACTATATGGAGATTTCTTGAGGAAAGATTTCCAAACTATTCCTTGCAAAACTTGGACGAAATTCTCCATAAGTCTATTGCCTTGAGTAAGATGTGTACTAGTGATCCTAAGTTTGATGATTGTCTATTTGAGCTTCGTGATCTCATGTGTGCCAAAGGAGATGTTGGAATTATTAGCAATATCATTTCCGAAGCTATTAGAATTCATAAAGATGACCATTGTGATGATCATTTATCTAATGAATTACCTTCTCTAGGAGTTGATCAATCACATGACAACATTGAACATGGATATTATGATGAGGATGAGGATGATGATAGTGACTATGATCTTGATGATGCGATGAGACACTTTGGTCTTATGGCAAATCTTCGTGGCTACATGGCTGGAGGAAAGGAATGGGTACTTGATAGTGGATGTACTGATCATATGACCGGAGACAAAGATATGTTTCGTGAGCTTGCTGAAAACGACGACCCTCGAAAGTATGTCACTTTCGGTGATAACTCAGAGGGTAAGGTGGTTGGCCTTGGTAAGGTGGCCATCTCAAGTGATAGCTATATACAAAATGTCATGCTCGTTGAATCTCTTGGGTAAAATTTACTTTCCGTATAGACTTGCTGATTTCGGTTTCAATGTCCTATTTACTGAAGTAGATTGCCAAGTGTTTCCTGTTTCTTAAAATGATTATTCTTCTTAGACACTCGAAAAACTTGTGACGCCCCCGATTCAATCGTACACTAATCATACACGCAAACGTATACGATCAAGATCGAGGACTCACGGAAGATATCACAACACAACTCTAAAAATAAAATAAGTCATACAAGCATCATAATACAAGCCGGGGCCTCGAGGGCTCGAATACAAGTGCTCGATCATAGGCGAGTCAGCGGAAGCAACAATATCTGAGTACGGACATAAGTTAAACAAGTTTGCCTTAAGAAGGCTAGCACAAACCGGGATCAGATCGAAGAGGCGCAGGCCTCCTGCCTGGGATCCTCCTAACTACTCCTGGTCGTCGTCAGCGGGCTGCACGTAGTAGTAGGCACCTCCGGGGTAGTAGTCGTCATCGACGGTGGCGTCTGGCTCCTGGGCTCCATCGTCTAGTCGCAGCAATCGAGTAGAGATAGGGGAAAAGGGGAACAAGGCAACCGTGAGTACTCATCCAAAGTACTGCAAGCAAGGAGCTACACTACATATGCATGGATATATGTGTAAAGGGTCATATCGATGGTGAGCTACGAATGCCGTAATAAGAGGGGATAGCTAATCCTGTTGAAGACTCGCGCACAGCAGCCTCCGTCTTGCAACATGTAGAAGAGATTAGATGAAGTCCTCCAAGTAGCATCGCATAGCATAATCCTACCCGCGATCCTCTCCTCGTAGCCCTGTTAGAGAGCGACCACCGGGTTGTATCCGCACTTGGAAGGGTGTGTTTTATTAAGTATCCGGTTCTAGTTGTCATAAGGTCAAGGTACAACTCCAAGTCGTCTATTATCAAGATCACGGCTATTCGAATAGATTAACTTCCCTGCAGGTGCGCCACATAACCCAACACGCTTGATCCCATTTGGCGGACACACTTTCTGGGTCATGCCCGCCGCTGAAGATCAACACGCCGCAGCCCCACCTAGGCTCAACAGAGAGGTCAGCACGCGGTCTAAACCTAAGCGCCACAGGTGCGGGCCCATCGCCTGAGCACACCTGCGACGTTATGCATGGCGGAAGCGAACTAGCCCCTTAATACAAGAGTAGGCCTACGTTCCAATCCGGCAAGGCCGCCGCTCGACGCCACGTCACGCTTGCCGGTGATACCACGATGTCGAGTGCCCATATCTTTCCCACGTAGTTGGTTAGTGCGTATAGACCAAATGGCCAGACTCAGATCAAATACCAAGAACTCGTTAAGCGTGTTAAGTATCCACGAACGCCGAACAGGGCCAGGCCCACCTCTCTCCTAGGCGGTCTCAACCTGCCATGTCGCTCCGCCACAAAGATCCATCCAGAGGGCCGTCGGGACAAAGGTCCTTTCAGCCCCCAATCCGTGAATCACTCGCGGGTGCTCCACAAGCCAACCCGACTTTAGTCACCACATGTATCATGTATAAGTATAAGTATATACCCGTGATCACCTCCCGAGTGATCACGGCCTGATAGTATAGCACAGCAGACGGACAAGAATGTAGGGCCACAGATGGAATACTAGCATCCTATACTAAGCAAGAGGATAGCGGTAAAGGTAACAATGAGAGTAGCAAGGACAAGGCTATGCAGCAGTATATAGAGTAATCGAAAGCAGTAGCATGCTACACTACTCTAATGCAAGCAGTATAGAGAAGAGTAGGCGATATCTGATGATCAAAGGGGGGGCTTGCCTGGTTGCTCAGACAAGGAGGGGTCGTCGGCGACGTAGTCGATCACAGGGGCAGCATCGGTCTCGGGGTCTACCGGGGAGAAGAGGGAGAAGAAACAGTAAATATAAAGCAACATAGCATCACAAAGTGTAACATGGCAATATGCTGTGCCGGGTGTGACCTAACGCATGGCTACACGATATAGGTGAAGGGGGAATTCAACCGGGAATGTATTCCCGGTTCCGGACCTGTGTCAGACAGATGACCGGAGGGGAAAAGTTCTATGTTCAGCATGCTAGGGGCATGTGACAGATGAACGGACCACATATTCGGATTCGTTGGATTTTTCTGAGCAACTTTCATATAGAAAACATTTTCATCCGAGTTACGGATTAATTTATATGATTTTTCTAAGTGTTAAAAGATTTTCTGGATTTATCTTATAATTCGAAATATTTAGCAAAATGGCTATGGGTCCTCAGAAGTGTACCCAGCCAGGGCATAAAGAGGCTGACACATGGGGTCAGTCAACTGCACGGCCGTCGGGCACCGGCGGCCACAGGTGCCGGCAAGAGGGGACGGCGGCGGCGCCGGGAGTTGTGGCGGGCGCGGGGTCAGCGGGGAGCGACGACGCTAGGCGGCGGCGGGGCTGGATAGAGCAGCAACGACAGAGGGAAGAGGAGGCCGGTGGGTTTCCTCACCCGCCTTGCAGGGGCACGGGGGCGGTGAGGCGCGAAGAAGCAAGACGAGGAGGAGGTCGGGGACGGCGAGCGACGAGCGGTGCCGGCGGTGGGGCACAGGGGACGACGGGGTGACGCTGGGTCGACGACGCGTTGGTGCCGGCTACGTTGAGCGGTGGGGCGGTCGGTGAGGTGAGGCGACGGGTGCGTCGGCGAGCCGGGAACTCCAGGGAGGAGGTGAGGCGTGTGCAGTGGGTGCAGGCGAAGGTGTTGAGCACGACGGGGTGGTCGGCCCCGAGCTCTACGAGCCGTGGCCATGGCGGCGAGCACCACCACGGCGACGAGCTCGTGCACGACGGGGGAAGCAGCTACGGGGGAGAAGAGATGCGCGAGGAGAGGGGAAAGGAGCCGGAGCTCACCGGGAAGGCACAAGGAGGCCCGGCGACAACTTAGTAGCAGCAGGGGGTGGCCGGAGTGGACGGCGACGACGACGACCGAAGCGGAGGACGGTGGCGATCCGGCGAGGCAGAGGAGCTACGAGGTCCGTGGCGTGGTCGCGGTCATCGTGGTCGAGGATGAGGGGGGGGGGTCTCCTGGACGCAGGCAGATGGAGGACGGCCGCCGGTGGCCACGCGCATGGTGAGGCCGCGGCGATGGCTTTGCTCGGGCGGGCACGGTGCGGTGGATCTGAGGAGGGGAGGAAGGGGAAAGGGGGAGTGGATTAGGGTTCCACGGGAGAGGGGGGCTGCGGTTGGCCTTATCCCAACGGGCGAGGCCGGGCGAGGTGGTCGGGTCGACCTCGCCTGTGAGCGACTGGAGCAGAGGAACAGGAAGGGAGGGCGCGACGGTGCGAGGAGTGGGCTGGATGGGCCGGCTCGGCCGGCTAAGGCCCAGGCGTAGGGGGTGGATCTCTCTCTCTCTCACCTCTTCTTTTACACATTTTTTTATACTTTTCTGTTTTCTTTTATTTTCAGAAAGCAAAATAGTTTTATAAAAACTAATCTTGCACCTAAAATACCAATTTAACTTAGGCCAGTGCTATAATTAACTTGGCACCAAAATAAAGTAGTTTAGTATTTTTACCAATTGGAAAGGCAATTACATTAACGACTAGGACATTGTTTTATTTAGATTAGGGCAGTGAAACACTTTATAAAAATGTTGGTTCACCACCAATAGTAACAAATGATTATTTGCCACATGATGAACATTTTAAAATTCATGCTTGTGAAATTTTGAATTTCACTTAGTAATTGAATTTGAATTCAAGTGGAATTTGAAAAGAGATAGGATCAAGGAGGATCATGCATTGTTTAGCAAAAATATTAGATTAAACCCATGAGTTACTGTAGCATGATACTCGGGGTGTTACAAATCTCCTCCACTACAAGAAATCTCGTCCCGAGATTTAAGTGGCGAAGTAAAGAGTTAATTGTCTGGTGAACAATGCAGGGGATGTGACAGAAGTATCTCTCGAGTTGAAATTTAAGAAAACGTCGAGAGCAAAATATGAAGGTACAGTAAGAAGTTTCAAGCGAATGGACAAACGATCGATACCTGAACAGAGTGTGAGAAGGGGTTCAGAGCATCGGGAATAGATCATCTCTCTGAGGGTGGCTCGTGATAACACACAAAGCCAAGAGCAAAGGATACTTCGTAATAAAGGATATACATGAGAGTCAGTTTTCGATCCTGTGGAACTATGGGTTATGGGCCCACCATGTGGGTTATAAGCGGGAAGGCGCTAACATCTTGAATGATCATGATAGCAAGGCAGGTCAGAGGATAGCCTGTCAGTTATGTTGGCAACAAAGTTTGGTACCAAGAGCGTGGGACGAAGAGAACTATTTTCCTGCTCGTTGAACGAGGCGGACCAATAGGCAAAGTTCTCGTCCATCGATGGTTACCGGAATGTCATCACCAAAATAACAGGGTCTTTCGGACAGAATTGTACACCGAGGTGTTTACAAAAGCAGGAGAATATTACTGCTTAGATCTCATAGATCACAAGGAAGGTTAAACCAAACAATGGAAAGGAAGATATGATTATCAGATTTAACCAGATCAATGGAAAGGAAAAATGTGTTTAAACACATATTCCAGGGGTATATCCTTCCCAAGGACAAGCAGATGATATCCATGATTGGATAGAAGGTAGAAAACCATTTAGGTAAGGGGAGAAAAATTTCATGACATTACTCATACAACGGTGTTTGGATAATTGATAAAGAGAATTTAGCATTGTGCTTCAAATGTTCTTGGTGATGAACGGAGTACCACAGACATGCTTCAGGTAGCAATGATATGGTGTTTCAATCAAGGGCCAGACTTTGGATATAGGAAGGATCCATTAGGAACAACTTGTAGGATAAGTCATACAATTTCCTCCAGAAAGAATGGTTATCTTGCAAAAGAAATTATAATGATAGGTCCTCCAGCCAGGGGGGGGGGTGCTAGGCATGACATCATGTTACCGGGTCATCAAAGGATCAACATCATAACTCTTGGAAAGTTGTCCCAACCATCATATCTGACCGAGATTCATATCCAATTGGTGTCATAATACCTCAGACTCAGGGGGTCCGAGAGGAAAAGGTGCAACACAAATCGACGAAATGACATTGCAAGATTCTCGGGAAATGAACTATGGGAGCGGGTTCCTGAAGCAATAGTTCATCATTAAACCAAGGAGGGGATGAGAAGGTGGCTGATGGGCTCAGCGACAATTCATCGAGAATTCCAACGGATGGATTTCCACGATAATGTGAACAAGAAGATGACACTTGTCAATTCAAATGATATAATGTTGTATGCTCGAGGAAAACATATACCATCAATCACTAGTTGGAAGGTGTGCCCGAAATATGACCTTAGGCAGCAAGATAAATGTTAGAGTGAATATTCAATAACCAACAGTCTAAGAACGAACTGTCCATCGTTAACTTCAAAGCAATAGGGTTGCTAGAAGTCCAGAACTCAAACAACACCGTTCACTTGTTGGTACCCCGGTTGGAATCAACACGAGGACCAAGAAAGAATGGTGATGGTGAGAAGTTTCACCATACCAAGAATTCTTAAGAGGTGGGGAAATTCTCACGACATTCTTGACATAAAAGATGGTAATACTCCAAGGTAAAGACGAACAAATGCTGGATAGCAAGCATCTTAAGGTATAACACAAAACACGAACAAGTTTGTGTTGAACGGAAGGCAGTAAAGTGGTCGATGACAACACAAATCATCGAGGGCAAGGATGGTATTTCTCATCATGAATCCGGTTGATATCCTGGAAGAGCTCATAAGGTTGATGATGATCACGACACATTTGTCGGGAGATTTCATGAAGATGTAATCAATCAGCGATGACATCAAGTCAAGGGAATGATGAAGCAAGAGGTTATTGGAACCACGATTCTGACACAAACTCGAACTCAAGCTTGTTGTTTAAGGTGAAAGGGTATGACGAGGAAAATCGGCGTAAAGCTTAGCTATCGCCGCAAATTGGTGCTCCGAGAATAAGGACCAGGTATACGATTAGAATCATCACAACAACGATATAGCCAAACAGGCTAGGAATGGCGTGATCGGGTACAAACTCGTACTTATAGAAGCTTCTTCAAGAGTGTTGAACCGCAATGCGGACTCGGTTCGATTATCGGTGTCTATGTGTGTTTAATAACTCGAGCCCGTGAAAAATTGGAATCGGTGGGAAGGTAGCACTTGATGAAGAACTCATAAGAAGTTTTGCAGTTCCATGATAATCTCGAGATACCGTGGGGGTAATACTCGACTGACGGATCAAAGTAGAGGTTGGACTAGGGTAATGCTCTGCAGAAGACAAGTACTCTAACTTGTCCGAGAAATGGAATCAAGAAGAAAATATGGTCGGAACCACGGTTGCAAAAGACCAATTACCATATATAAGATGAACTTATACCGAATAGGGTTTCAGAGAAGCATCCATGATAAGATCAGCATCGTGTCCATGGGCTTGAACGCAAGGCTCAAGGTCGACTCCCACTTATCGTATACACAACTTTTCATTTACTGCTCTCAGTGAAGAATGTTTAGAGTTTGAAAGTTTAACTGGCGGAATACCAGAAGGTTATGACCCATGAAGACTTTTGGGTTCACAAAAATTAAGGAAGGTATATGTTCAACCCATCGGGGCATCTTAGAAACATATACCACAATCTTTAGGAGTAATTAACTCAAACTCGAAGGCAGAGCATGGTTGAGAAAGCAGAGGATACAATTTACCAAAGGCATTATGTATCCGAGGAAAGGCTCACAAGGTTATTGAATATGAAGGGCGTTGTCAGATAAATCCAACAAAGGATCTGGTGGTCCATAAGGGATCTGATGTGAGCATCGGTACTCAACCAGAAGAAGAAAGAATGCAAGGATATCATATGATTGAACAATTGACTAATTCAAAGCTCAATCGCAAAGGATTTATGATTTCCAATTCAAGGGATCAGAAGCAAATGCTCTGGTTAAGGATGGAATAGTTGAATAGACTTAGGGGTACAGCCGACGGCAATTTAATTGGTTGAGAACCAGCTCACATTTGAAATGACGTCTGAGCCGGAAGGATGAATTCTAGGATCTGATTGAGGATTGCGAGCAGTCGCAACATATTGAATCAACAGACTCAAAATGATAGTGACAAGGTATGCCATTAAGATTACGAGACTTATGGGATTAACCATAATGCAAGCAAGAAAGAATTTCAAGAGCAATATGCTGCTCAGGATTTTCGGAAGATCGGGTAGTATTTGAATGTATTTTTGTGAAACACATGAACAACTTTGGACGAACGGATACTCGGCAAGCGCGAGTAATTATCCGTAGGGGTATTCACGCAGCAAGGAACTGCAGGGCAGTAAGCGTAAAGAATTCTCGGAATATCGAAGAGTATTTCAGGACATCTTGTAATAACAAGAGCAACCGGGATGACAATATGAGCGATAGGTGTAAGTAGTTATCCGAGGGATTTATCGATGGAAGTGAATTGCAAAAGCGATGGCACATAGTCTCGAGAGCACATCGAGAGTATCTTGGAATCTTACAGTGCAAAGAGCGGTCATCGGTAACAAGTGGCTCTCCGGAGAAAGTACTTGCGAGAACCTAAAGTTAGTTTTGTTTTTAGCAAAATCATTTAACCCGAATAGAAGAGAGCTCAGAGTCCCAGAGTAAAGATCGAGGAGTAAAAGATCCTAATACCACCCAATGGCGATGTGGGCCCATGGGCCACACAGCCAAGTTAGTAAAAGTTTTGTAAAGTCTAGACTCGACTTCGGCCAAGGAGTGTGGAAGGGGGATTCCTACAGGCAGTCGGCTCTGATACCAACTTGTGACGCCCCTGATTCAATCGTACACTAATCATACACGCAAACATGGACGATCAAGATCAGGGACTCACAGGAAGATATCACAACACAACTCTAAAAATAAAATAAGTCATACAAGCATCATAATACAAGCCAGGGGCCTCGAGGGCTCGAATACAAGTGCTCGATCATAGGCGAAGTCAGCGGAAGCAACAATATCTGAGTCTGAGACATAAGTTAAACAAGTTTGCCTTAAGAAGGCTAGCACAAACTGGGATCAGATCGAAGAGGCGCATGCCTCCTGCAGGATCCTCCTAACTACTCCTGGTCGTCGTCGCCGGCTGCACGTAGTAGTAGGCACCTCCGGGTAGTAGTCGTCATCGACGGTGGCGCTCGCTCCTGGGCTCCATCGTGCAGTCGCAGCAATCGAGTAGAGATAGGGGAAAAGAGGAACAAGGCAACCGTGAGTACTCATCCAAAGTACTACATAAGCAAGGAGCTACACTACATATGCATGGATATATGTGTAAAGGGTCATATCGATGGACTGAGCTGCAGAATGCGAATAAGAGGGATAGCTAATCACGTGAAGACTACGCTTCTGGCAGCCTCCGTCTTGCAACATGTAGAAGAGAGTATACTGAAGTCCTCCAAGTAGCATCGCATAGCATAATCCTACCCGGCGATCCTCTCCTCGTAGCCCTGTTAGAGAGCGACCACCAGGTTGTATCTGGCACTTGGAAGGGTGTGTTTTATTAAGTATCCGGTTCTAGTTGTCATAAGGTCAAGGTACAACTCCAAGTCGTCCTGTTACCGAAGATCACGACTATTCGAATAGATTAACTTCCCTGCAGGGGTGCACCACATAACCCAACACGCTTGATCACATTTGGCCGTACACACTTTCCTGGGACATGCCCGACCGCGGAAGATCAACACGTCGCAGCCCCACCTAGGCTCAACAAAGAGGTCAGCACGCCGGTCTAAACCTAAGCGCACAGGGGTCTGGGCCCATCGCCCTGAGCACACCTGCACATTGCGTGGGCGGCCGGAAGGAGAACTAGCCCCCTTAATACAAGAGCAGGCCTACGTTCCAATCCGGCGCGCGCCGCTCAGTCGCTGACGTCACGAAGTGCTTCGGCTGATACCACGACGTCGAGTGCCCATATCTTTCCCACGTAGTTGGTTAGTGCGTATAGACCAAATGGCGGACTCGGATCAAATACCAAGAACTCGTTAAGCATGTTAAGTATCCATGAACGCCGAATAGGGCCAGGCCCACCTCTCTCCTAGGCGGTCTCAACCTGCCTGTCGCTCCACCACAAAGATCCATCCGGAGGGCCGTCGGGACAAAGGTCCTTTCAGCCCCAATCCGTGAATCACTCATGGGTGCTCCACAAGCCGACCCGACTTTAGTCACCACATGTATCATGTATAAGTATAAGTATATACCCGTGATCACCTCCCGAGTGATCACGGCCCGATAGTATAGCACAACAGACCGACAAGAATGTAGGGCCACAGATGGAATACTAGCATCCTATACTAAGCGAGAGGATAGCGGTAAAGGTAACAACATGATAGTAGCAAGGACAGGCTATGCAGCAGTATAGGAGTGGCGAAAGCGATAACATGCTACACTACTCTAATGCAAGCGGTATAGAGAAGAGTAGGCGATATCGATGATCAAAGGGGGCTTTCTGGTTGCTCGGACAAAGAGAATTAAATCGGCACGTAGTCGATCACGAGGCGACATCGGTCTCGGGGTCTACCGGGGAGAAGAGGGAGAAGAAACAGTAAATATAAAGCAACATAGCATCACAAAGCGTAACATGGCAATATGATGTGCCGGGTGTGACCTAACGCATGGCTACATGATATAGGTGAAGGAGGAATTCAACCGGGAATGTATTCCCGGTTCTGGACCTGTGTCAGACAAATGACCGAAGGGGAAAAGTTCTATGTTCAGCATGCTAGGGGCATGTGACAGATGAACGGCCCGCATATTCGGATTCGTTGGATTTTTCTGAGCAACTTTCGTATAGAAAACATTTTCATCCGAGTTACGGATTAATTTATATGATTTTTCTAAGTTTTAAAAGATTTTATGGATTTATCTTATAATTCGAAATATTTAGCAAAATGGCTATGGGTCCTCAGAAGTGTACCCAGCCAGGGCATAAAGAGGCTGACACGTGGGGCGATCAAGCTGCACGATCGGCGAGTTGGTGGTCAGCTTTGACTAGTCAAAGGGGCTAGTGGGGCCCTGCTGTCATTGTCTCAGAGTTAGTTTCAGGTTTAATTAAACAAATTAACTAGGTTGGACCCTTTGGTCGATGATCATGTGAATTAGGTGTTAATTAAATTGCTTAATTAACAAGGGGGGTCCACCAGTAAGTGAGGATTAGTGGGGGTTAGTTAGAACTAATCTAATTGGGGCTATCCCCACTAACTCAACTGTGACGCCCCCGATTCAATCGTACACTAATCATACACGCAAACATGTACGATCAAGATCAGGGACTCACGGGAAGATATCACAACACAACTCTAAAAATAAAATTAGTCATACAAGCATCATAATACAAGCCGGGGGCCTCGAGGGCTCGAATACAAGTGCTCGATCATAGGCGAAGTCGTGGAAGCAACAATATCTGATCTAGACATAAGTTAAACAAGTTGCCATAAGATGGCTAGCACAAAGCGGGATACATATCGAAAGAGGCGATGCCTCCTGCACTGGATCCTCCTAACTACTCCCGGTCATCGTCGTGGCTGCTGCGTAGTAGTAGGCACCTCGATGTAACATCCCAAAATTCTAAATTTTGGAATGTTATAAATAAATAGATAGTTTTGATTGATTGTTTGATTGATTGGTGAAAGTGAGTGAATGAATTGAAACTTTTGAAAGTTAAATGAGAGGAATAAAAGGACTTTCCCAAACTTTCATTTTGCTTTTATGCTTTTCGTGAATTCAAGTACTCTTCATCACAAAACCACGGAGAGAAGATGACATGACTTCTTCCATTTATTTAATGACAAGGGTGTTGAAAATATTTGAATTTCATTTGGAAAATATTTCCAATTCTGAAACTTTATGCAACTCAATGATTTTCACGAGCGAAGATAAAATGACTTCTTCAAATTATATGAAATATGAGTTGGGAGTTTTAAAAGAATTAAATCCAAAGTTCTTTTGAATTTATTTCCAATTTGCAGTTATTTGAGTTTTATTCAAAATATTTTTCTCCAAAAACAAATATATGGAAAATAGGGTAACATGATTCCCTACATTAGAAAATTGGAGAGAAATTAATTTGAAGTCATTTTGGTATTTTAAAAATAATTTTGTTGGATTTTATTGGACTAGAAGCACTCTTTGCTTTATTTAAATTTGTGTGTATTTTATTTAACGCTAGAATAATGTTCATCATGTAGGAAATATTTTTCTGAAAATTTTGATATATTATATGCCTATATAATATTTTCATTTTATTTTTTCATTTTATTTTCCTCTCTGTTTGTTATATATATATATATATATATATATATATATATATATATATATATATATATATATATATATATATATATATATATATATTACATGGCGCTTGGGCCAAAGGCCCAAGCCGCCACTGCCACCACCGGCCACCATCGCTGCGTGCGCACCAAGGAGCCAGGGAGCGCCGCTCCTTTTTCCTAATACTAGTAGGACTTTTGTCCTACTTCCGTTTATTCCGATTTGTTTCTAGATCTTTTCCCTTTTGTTTCCTAATCCTAGTCTATTTCTTGTCCCCAACCCCAAGCAAAGCCCTCCCCTCCCCAATATAAATACCCAAGCACCCCCCCTCCAACACATCAAACCAACCCCTCTCCTCTCCTCTCCTCTCCTCTCCTTGAAGAAGAAGAAGCAAGACCACCACCACCACCGCGCCGCCCTCACCCAGCCGCTTGCGCCTCGACCTCTCCTGAGGTCTATATGATCTCCTCTCCACCGTCCGTGATCTCCTTTCCTCTAGGAGCAACCGCAACATCGGATCCGATCTTCTTCCCCAACTCCGACGACTACTCCGGTGAGATCCACGAAATCCCGTAATTCATTTTTTTCAAAAATAGCAATCTTAGAAAATTCATATCTTTTAGAGTTTTTAGTATTTTGAGTGATTCCAATTGCTATGTGTCACAAATTTGCGGAAGTTTCTGTTAGTGTCTCTGGATTTCAAATTTGAGTAGTTTAAATATGAATTTGATAAATTTTGTTCAGATTAGTATTTTGGCCATAACTTGAGTTTAAAAATAGGTTTTTAATTAATTGTTTTTGCTCCTGGTCACTTGTGATATTTTTCAGCTGTAGGATTTAGTTTGGTAGTTTTGGAGTATTTTAAATTAGATTTTAATAAAAACAGTACTGTTTTGCTTATATAGTTGTTTTGGTTATGTAATTATTGTTTTTAATTATTTTAGTTCATTCCTTTTGTAGATTTTCACTTGTTGTTATATGTTTATGTTTAGCTACAGTAGATAAATTTTTGTAGTTATTTATTAGTGTTTAGCTACTGTTTTGTAATTGCTTGTTTAGTTCATAGTGATAGTGGATAAAAATAGTTTTATTAGTTTTAAAAGTAATTCTTTTCCACTTCAAGTTATATTGTTTTGTTTCGTTATTTGTGAACACATTAGTTGTTATATTTATTTAGTATAGTTTATTAATGTTTTAATAAATGATTTGTTGTTATAGTTGTCTTAGTGTTTTGCTAGTTGCTATATTTGTTCTAGTATTCACTAGATGGTTATAGTAGTTTTATATTAGTTCTTTTGTTAGTTAGTAAATTAGTAATTTATTTTCTGTTATTTTATTAGATTTATATTTTCTTTGCTGTAGAAAAAATATTAGAATAATTTAGTAATGTTATGTTAAGATTTGTGTGAGTTGGTCACCACTAGTTTTTCCTTGAATTTTTCTTTCAAAGTTTTTCCTTTGGTTTTCGACTTGGTTTTCTTGTTGCTTTTATTTTGATTGAGTATTGTTATGATTGATAGAATTGATTGCTAGGATGATTGCTTATATTATTGTGCATGTAATATAGATTTTCAAAGGAGTGACGAATAGTTCTACCAAGTCTTTATTACGAGAGCGTTATTATCTTCATCAAGTAATACCGAGCAAGTTCACTTTGACCATGTTTTTCATACCTATGTGTTTTATTGCATCTAGTGTCATCTTCGCAACAAACCCTCCGGTAGTGATATTGAATTCTTGTAGTTGAGTAGTATGAATGAGGTAGGAACCCATCACCCTGTTACCAAGCCCGGGCGATATTTTATTTTAATGCTACGCTATAGTAGGCGGGGTTTGGTATGAGTGCTCGGAGTGGTGTGAGAATGGAGGATCTCGTCAATGGCGACAACTCCATGATGGAATCTGCAAGGACTGCATCTTCAAGGCCTCAAGACTTCAAGACTCGAGACAAGAATTCAATACACACTCTTGGGTGAAGGATGGTTGACGGGCACCTGGAGAATCCGGTGGTTGGCGGGATGCATGGAGAAGCGCCATGACATCTTGCGGAAAGCTTCACCCAGACTCAAAGAGGCGGAAGAATACTTCATGCCGGAAGCTTACTGTGCAACCGCAAGTCACTATGGGCTCGGCTTGGTTGACCCTAGTTGTGACTCTGGCTAGGGCGGTGCTAGCAGATGTAGAACTACGGTAGGATTGAATGAGCACCGGACGGTGGTCGGGGAACTCTTCGAAGACCATGTTTGGTCATCTTGTTCTCAAACACCACGAAGTGCGAGAACGTAAAAAGAGGATCGAATCTTGCGGGTAAAGTGTACAAACCTCTGCAGAGGGTTAAAACCTAATCGATTAGCCGTGTCCCGATTCACGGACAATTTGAGCCCTCGGACTTGGATCTATCTCGAACTCTCAACACCGGATGATAACTTAATTGTGGGCAACTTATGATGATTTGGGCTATGAGACATCGGTTGGCGGAACCATGTCATGATAGAAAACTCCATAGTACAGACTTCATTTATTCCTTTGATGTAGGGAAAATAAATCAGCTTTTACATAAACCAAACTCAGACCCGAGCCACAAAGCCAAATTGCATATAGTATAGTTTTACCATCTGTTTTCTCATGTTGTGATCTTGCCGGTACATTCAATGTCTTGACCTACACGGCTGCAACGTATCATGTTGCAGGATTTTCTTCGACGAGTAAGAGTTACGATCTGAGGTTATGGTCTACATTCAACTTGCCGATGGCGTTGATGGGACTCCACACCCGTTTGATTGTTTCCGCTGAGTATTATGAGGTATATATCATTTTACGTTATTTATACATGTGATTGCACTTTGATATATACATTGATGTCTTGTGTGTGCCAAGATCTTGATCGAGGATGCACGAAACACGAAGGCTTGACCGTCTCGAGGTCGGTCGCTCTGATATGGTATCGAGCACATGTTGGTGTAGGGCGTGACCCTAGAAACCGGAGAGCCCTAGGATAGGAAATTTCTAAAACTTTATTTTCAAAAAGACTCTTACTTCTCATCTTTTCTGAATTTATCAAATAGACCCTCTCACCTCAAATAGTTAGAATATACACCCTTCCCTTTGACCAGACGGAAGACCAACTGAAGTCGCTCCAAGAATTAAAGATATTGGACAACTGATGGCCATTTCAGAGTAAAAAGGATTTCACCATGCTTTGGAAGGATTGCAGCTACAACAATTGAAGACTCTGAAGACCTGAAGAATTTGAAGTTTCCGAAGGAATATTTGACCTTTAGAAGACCAAACCCCTGTTACACACTTACGTTAGATGCGACGATTTGTGAGCTGTCATTTGTTTGATGTTTTCCGACAGCCCCAAAATAAAACTTGTTTCTTCAAAAAAACTATTGTTTGTATTGTGTGTATATCCCTCCCCACCTCTCTCATATCTCATCCCAAAACTTTTGGACCCCATAGATGATGAACGAAGTTGGCCTGATATTCTCTGGACCGAAGACTCAGCCGGAGGCAGAGCTATGGATTCAGAACATGGAGAATCACTTCGGGAGCAATTTGGTTTCAAGGAAGAATGAAGTATCTTACGCTCTTCAGTACTTTGAAGGAAGTGCTGCAACCTGGTGGAAAATGCATCAAGCCATACAAGGATTTAATGGAGCAAGAACTTGGGACGAATTCAAGAAGACTCTGACAAGATCTCGTCTTATCCGGAAGCACTACGATAACCCGAAGAAGAAACCTTGTGCCTGCAAGATTTGCGGAGAAATAGGACACACCCAGGAGGAACACAAGGATGGATGCCCTCATTGTTAGGAGAAACACCCAGCTGAGGAATGCCCAACTAGTCAGGTGACTTGTTTCTTGTGTGAAGGAACCACCCACTACCCGATCAGTGTCACATTTACCCCATGGTGCAACAAACTATTCAGGAGCAGGAAGAAGGAATGAAAGAAGCCCTCCAGAAGTTATGAAAGAACTGTGATGAAGGAATGTGTTGAAGACCACGATGGAGAAGGCCTCAACAGATTTTACTCCAATGCTGCTATTCATGTGGAGAAGGACATTTTCACGATGATTGCACCAAGGAAAGAAAAGAGTATCTGGGATATTTCCGACAGCGAAGTGAAGTTTGACCCTCGGAAATAGAAGCTCGATCATTACAGAGAAATCCAGAAGAGAAAAAGAAGGCAACCGAGAACAACACAATTTTCGCAGAGAAGGACCTGAGTCATATCACTTGTTACAGGTGCAAGGATTTAGGTCATTACGCTAGTAAATGTCCGTAAAAGAAGTCAAGAATCCAAGGAGCCTACATAATCACAAAGAAGCCCGAGACATGTCGGAAGCCTTTTGTTTTCGCTGCAAGGAAGCAGGACATTATGCTACTAAATGTCCCAACAAGGCGAAAGCTGGAGTTGAGTAGTTGGAATTTTTATATGGATAATAAGAGTAGTAGAAAGCAATTTCATTTTCATGAGTTCGATGAGTTGAGTTATGTAATAGATTACTCGAGAGATTGTAATAGTTCATGACTCAATAAAGTTGTAATGTCACATCTTTGAAAGGCTTTAAGGAGTTGTCATATTTTATCTTGGAAATTAATATTCTGGATGAACATGGAGGAAAGTGAGTTGTGATGCATAAGCGGGAAATTGGAAATCGAGTTTGAAGTTTTGTTTGGATGATATGAATGTGTGCCCCGGAGATATGTACCTTATTACGAGCACCGGTTTGTTTTACAACTGCAGATGGCGACCCTTCGAGTCTTTCCTTAAAGGTCGGAAACAATCATGACCACGACAAGTGATCATGATTACCGAAGATCTGAAGGACATGATGAAGCATATTCACCTAGAAGGAGATCTGTCTACAAAGGCTACCCTTCATGCAAAAGGGAGTGGAACTTTGGTATGTGGAGTACACCTCCACCATGTGAAAGGAGTTTGCCCAAAGATGATGGGGCAGTACTTTTCATTTCACGTGTGCCACAAGCAACTTTCTTCGATGCTGTTAGTGAAGCAGCCATGGAAGCCATCGCCGGATCGGAGAAATACTTGAAGCAAGACTCCGTTATACTCGGGAATACCTAAGCGAAGTGCATGCAGAGATGATGGAGGTGAAGCTCAAGGCCACCACGATGAAACGAAGATTGAAGACTTCAAGGCGCATGTCGCACAATTCCAGCAGGACTAGAGAGTCCTCGAGGAAGATAAATAAATAAAGTTGGAAGTAATGTCGACCATACCGAACCATGTGGGTGGCGGCATTTGTAATAAACTTTTGGAATTTGGATTCACGAAAAATGGTTAAGGATGTAATAAAAGATTGATATGAAAATAATGAGATTTATGGATAAACTAGTGCATTTTCTTTGGTGTCGTAGTACTCAAGTAAAAGCCACAGGATCAATGAAGAAAGAAATGTGTTATTCATGACGATCCATAGAAGGAAGCTGGACAAAATAAGTTGGAGTTTTGCTTTTGATATGATGGTATGAAGAAAGCAGTACTCTTGGATTTAAAGGAGGTGTAATATGGAACAAGAGAGTTACTCCAAGGATGAGTTAAAGCTGCACTAGTGTTTAAGTGGGCCATAACCCACAGGCCCAGGATTTTGAAAAGGAACAGATGTAACCTTGATAAAGGAATAAATTTGGAAGAATCAGTGATCCAATCAGCATACGTTTCGTAGGAGGTTACGCAAAAACCTGAGAGTGGTGAAGTAACGATAGATGTTTTGTTTGGCTTGCTGAACCAAAGGATTTACTCGAACCCAGTTCGAGAACAAGAGAAATTCTGCAATGCTTGTGAGGATGACCGAGTGTTAGAATGCGAGATTCGCTAAACCATGTACAAGGTAATGATTTGGGTGCGGGATGGATTGATCACCATACCGACTTACTCTTATTATTCGCTTTGCTATATGGGATGGTAAAATCTGAGTGACTTACCTATAGCGAGAGGCGACGATCAAAACCTTGTTTAAACCTTAGAAAGGTATAGGTATTTTTCCCTTGTACACGACAGTTGATGCCAACCGTAGGTTATACGGTGAGTTCAACCTGACCCGTTTTCTGCAGGGAAACCATAAATCGTTGACCACCATGAGATACCGATATTTGTTTAGAATTGGCGCCAGACCCATCAGCTATGAAGACCCAGTCTCGGAATAACCTTACCAAGAGTAAAATACAAAAGAATTGAGGAAAAGGTTATGCCACTACCGGAAGAGCCCAGAGAAGGAATTATCCTTAATATCGAGAAGACCGACCACATCAACAATAAGGATGGAGTATCTGAGTTTTGATGGAACCGTAACAATGCTTCTAAGGGTGGTAGCACCCGAGACCCGGAGACGATCGATGGATTTTTGAGAAGACCCCCAAACCCTAACCTATTTCTTGCTAACCTCTCCGATTCTCAAGGACGAGATTCATTTTAAGGGTGGTAGTTTGTAACATCCCAAAATTCTAAATTTTGGAATGTTATAAATAAATAGATAGTTTTGATTGATTGTTTGATTGATTGGTGAAAGTGAGTGAATGAATTGAAACTTTTGAAAGTTAAATGAGAGGGAATAAAAGGACTTTCCCAAACTTTCATTTTTGCTTTTATGCTTTTCGTGAATTCAAGTACTCTTCATCACAAAACCACGGAGAGAAGATGACATGACTTCTTCCATTTATTTAATGACAAGGGTGTTGAAAATATTTGAATTTCATTTGGAAAATATTTCCAATTCTGAAACTTTATGCAACTCAATGATTTTCACGGCGAAGATAAAATGACTTCTTCAAATTATATGAAATATGAGTTGGGAGTTTTAAAAGAATTAAATCAAAGTTCTTTTGAATTTATTTCCAATTTGCAGTTATTTGAGTTTTATTCAAAATATTTTCTCCAAAAACAAATATATGGAAAATAGGGTAACATGATTCCCTACATTAGAAAATTGGAGAAATTAATTTGAAGTCATTTTGGTATTTTAAAAATAATTTTGTTGGATTTTATTGGACTAGAAGCACTCTTTGCTTTATTTAAATTTGTATGTATTTTATTTAACGCTAGAATAATGTTCATCATGTAGGAAATATTTTTCTGAAAATTTTGATATATTATATGCCTATATAATATTTTCATTTTTTCATTTTGTTTTCCTCTCTGTTTGTTATAAAATTTTTGTTGGATTTTATTGGACTAGAAGCACTCTCATTTGCTATAATATATTATATGCCTATATAATATTTTGTTTTCCTCATTTTGTTTTCTCTATATAATATATATATATATATATATATATATATATATATATATATATATATATATATATATATATACATGGCATATGGGCCAAAGGCCCAAGCCGCCACTGCCACCGGCCAAGCCACCATCGCGTGCTTTCAAGGAGCTTGGGGCGCGCTCCTTTTCCTAATACTAGTAGGACTTTTGTCCTACTTCCGTTTATCCGATTTGTTTCTAGATCTTTTCCTTTTGTTTCCTAATCCTAGTCTATTTCTTGTCCCTACCCCAAGCAAAGCCCTCCCTCCCAATATAAATACCCAAGACCCCCCCTCCAACACATCAAACCAACCCCTCTCCTCTCCTCTCCTCTCCTCTCCTTGACAGCAGCAGCAAGCACCACCACCGCCCGCCGCCCTCACCAAGCTTGCCCTTGCCTCGACCTCTCCCGAGGTCTATATGATCTCCTCTCCACCGTCCGTGATCTCCTTTCCTCTAGGAGCAACGCAACATCGGATCCGATCTTCTTCCCCAACTCAAGCGACTACTCGGTGAGATCCACGAAATCCCGTAATTCATTTTTTTCAAAAATAGCAATCTTAGAAAATTCATATCTTTTAGAGTTTTAGTATTTTGAGTGATTCCAATTGCTATGTGTCACAAATTTGCGGAAGTTTCTGTTAGTGTCTCTGGATTTCAAATTTGAGTAGTTTAAATATGAATTTGATAAATTTTGTTCAGATTAGTATTTTGGCCATAACTTGAGTTTAAAATAGGTTTTAATTAATTGTTTTTGCTCCTGGTCACTTGTGATATTTTTCAGCTGTAGGATTTAGTTTGGTAGTTTTGGAGTATTTTAAATTAGATTTTTAGTAAAAACAGTACTGTTTTGCTTATATAGTTGTTTTGGTTATGTAATTATTGTTTTTAATTATTTTAGTTCATTCCTTTTGTAGATTTTCACTTGTTGTTATATGTTTATGTTTAGCTACAGTAGATAAATTTTTGTAGTTATTTATTATTGTTTAGCTACTGTTTTTGTAATTGCTTGTTTAGTTCATAGTGATAGTGGATAAAATAGTTTTATTAGTTTTAAAAGTAATTCTTTTCCACTTCAAGTTATATTGTTTTTGTTTCCGTTATTTGTGAACACATTAGTTGTTATATTTATTTAGTATATTTTATTAATGTTTTAATAAATGATTTGCTGTTATAGTTGTCTTAGTGTTTTGCTAGTTGCTATATTTGTTCTAGTATTCACTAGATGGTTATAGTAGTTTTATATTAGTTCTTTCTGTTAGTTAGTAAATTAGTAATTTATTTTTTGTTATTTTATTAGATTTATATTTTCTTTGCTGTAGAAAAAATATTAGAATAATTTAGTAATGTTATGTTAAGATTTGTGTGAGTTGGTCACCACTAGTTTTTCCTTGAATTTTTCTTTCGAAGTTTTTCCTTTGGTTTCGACTTGGTTTTCTTGTTGCTTTTATTTTGATTGAGTATTGTTATGATTGATAGAATTGATTGCTAGGATGATTGCTTATATGATTATGCATGTAATATAGATTTTCAAAGGGTGACGAATAGTTCTACCAAGTCTTTATTACGAGGCGTTATTATCTTCATCAAGTAATACCGAGCAAGTTCACTTTGACCATGTTTTTCATACCTATGTGTTTTATTGCATCTAGTGTCATCTTAGCAACAAACCCTCCGGTAGTGATATTGAATTCTTGTAGTTGAGTAGTATGCATGAGGTAGGAACCCATCACCCACATTACCAAGCCGGGACGATATTTTATTTTAATGCTACGCTATAGTAGGCGGGGTTTGGTATGAGTGCTCGGGAGTGGTGTGAGAATGGAGGATCTCGTCAATGGCGACAACTCCATGATGGAATCTGCAAGGACTGCATCTTCAAGGCCTCAAGACTTCAAGACTCGAGACAAGAATTCAATACACACTCTTGGGTGAAGGATGGTTGCGGGCACCTGGAGAATCCGGTGGTTGGCGGGATGCATGGAGAAGCACCATGACATCTTGAAAGCTTCACCCGGACTTAAAGAGGCGGAAAATACTTCATGCCGGAAGCTTACATGCAACCGCAAGTCACTATGGGCTCTGGCTTGGTTGACCCTAGTTGTGACTCTGGCTAGGGCGGTGCTAGCGGATGTAGAACTACGGTAGGATTGAATGAGCACCGGACGGTGGTCGGGAACTCTTGGAAGACCATGTTTGATCATCTCGTTCTCAAACACCACGAAATGCGAGAACGTAAAAAGAGGATCGAATCTTGCGGGTAAAGTGTACAAACCTCTGCGGAGGGTTAAAACCTAATCGATTAGCCGTGTCCCGATTCACGGACAATTTGAGCCTCTGGACTTGGATCTATCTGGAACTCTCAACACGGATGATAACTTAATTGTGGGCAACTTATGATGATTTGGGCTATGAGACATCGGTTGGCGGAACCATGTCATGATAGAAAACTCCATAGTACAGACTTCATTTATTCCTTTGATGTAGGGAAAATAAATCAGCTTTTACATAAACCAAACTCAGACCCGAGCCACAAAGCCAAATTGCATATAGTATAGTTTTACCATCTGTTTTCTCATGTTGTGATCTTGCCGGTACATTCAATGTCTTGACCTACACGGCTGCAACGTATCATGTTGCAGGATTTTCTTTAACGAGTAAGAGTTACGATCTGGGGTTACGGTCTACACTCAACTGCCGATGGCGTTGATGGGACTCCACACCCGTTTGATTGTTTCCGCTGAGTATTATGAGGTATATATCATTTTAAGTTATTTATACATGTGATTGCACTTTGATATATACATTGATGTCTTGTGTGTGTGACATCTTGATCCGAGGATGGCACGAAACACGAGGCTTGACCGTCGAGGTCGGGTCACTACATCTAGTGTAGTAGTCGTCATCGACGGTGGCGTCGCTCTGGGCTCCATCGTGCAGTTGCAACAACCAAGCAAAGAAAAGGGGAAAAGGGGAACAAGGCAACCGTGAGTACTCATGCAAAGTACTACTTAAGCAAGGAGCTACACTACATATGCATGGATATATGTGTAAAGGGCCATAGTAAAGGGCCATATCGGTGGGTGAACTGCAGAATGCCGAATAAGAGGGGTAGCTAATCACAGCCGAAGACTACGCCACGCAGCCTCCGTCTTGCAGCATGTAGAAGAGAGTAGACGAAGTCCTCCAAGTAGCATCGCATAGCATAGTCCTACCCGGCGATCCCGTCCTCGTCGCATACATTGAGAGCGATCACCGGGTTGTATCGCACTTGGAAGGGTGTGTTTTATTAAGTATCCGGTTCTAGTTGTCATAAGGTCAAGGTACAACTCAAGTCATCCTGTTACCGAAGATCACGGCTATTGAATAGATTAACTTCCCTCGAGGTGCCCACATAACCCAACACGCTTGATCCCATTTGGCGGGACACACTTTTACGGGTCATGCCCGCCATGAAGATCAACACGTCGCAGCCCCACCTAGGCATAACGAGAGAGGTCAAGACGCGGTCTAAACCTAAGCGCAAAAGTGCAGGCCTTCGCATACGAACACACACCTGCACGTTGCGTCTGTGGCGGAAGCAGACCTAGCCTAGTGGCGTTCGGTCCAATCCGGTAGCAAGGCTTCGATCGTGACGTCACGAAATGCTTGGTGATACCACGACACCGAGTGCCCATATCTTTCCCACGTAGTTGGTTAGTGCGTATAGGCCCGTAGCGGACTCAGATCAAATACCAAGATCTTATTAAGCGTGTTAAGTATCTGCGAGCGCCCGAGCAGGCCAGGCCCACCTCTCTCTAAGCGGTCTCAACCTGCCCTATCGCTCGCCACAAAGATCCACTCATGGTGCTCCACCGGCCGACCCGACTTTAGTCTCCACATGTATCATGTATAAGTATATAGTATATACCGTGATCACCTCCCGAGTGATCACGGCCCGATAGTATAGCACAGCATTTGAGACGGACAATAATGTAGGGCCACAGATGGAAATACTAGCATCCTATACTAAGCAAGTAGGATTGCGGTAAAGGTAACAACATGAGTAGCAAGGACAGGCTATGCATCGGGATAGGTATAACGGAAAGTAGTAACATGCTACACTACTCTAATGCAAGCATATAGAGTAGAATAGGCGATATCTGGTGATCAAGGGGGCTTGCCTGGTTGCTCTGGCAAGAGAGAGGGTCGTCAACTCAGTAGTCGAAGCCGGGCGATGAGCAGCGTCGGTCTTGTAGTCTACCGAGGAGAAGAGGGGAAGAAACAATGAATACCATGCAAACAGATGCATATCGATGCATTACATGACAAGTAACTATGCTAGGGTGCCCTAACGCGGTATGAGGTGATACTGGGGTGAAAGAAGCATCCGGAAAGTATTCGGTGTTTAGCGTTCGAGGCGGAAGGGCGGAGGAAAGTTGCTAGTTTGATAGGTTAGGGGGTGTGGCGGACGAACGGGTTGCGTATCCAGAATCGTCTCGTCGTTCTGAGCAACTTTCATGTTGAAAATATTTTAATCCGAGTTACGGATTAAAAGATATGATTTTCTAAAGATTTTATTAATTTCTAGAATTTAATTAATTACTTAATTAATTTGAAAAACAGATAAATGACATCAGCATGATGTCATGCTGACATCGGCGAGTCAACGAGTTGACTCGGTCAACCTGACGATGGGTCCCACTGGTCGGTGACACATTCTAGTTAAGCGAGTTAATTAAACTAAACACAATTAATTAGAGGGTGGGCCCCTTTGTCATACTAATTAATTAGCTAATTAACATTAGTTAATTAGGTTAATTAATCATCGAGTTAATTAATCTTAATTGGTTAATTTAATCACAATTAATTAAGTTAATTAAGTTAATTAATTATTTTATTATTTATTATTATATTTTTCTAATTCCTTTTTTTAATTTTAGATTCAGGCGGGGGCCCCACCGTCATAGGGCCATAGGGGCCTAACGGATCGAGTGCGCCCGTCGAGGCGGTTTTTGGCTGATTACGGGCATAGACCGAGCAGGCCACCTGCAGCAATGGTGGCGCCGGGTCCGGCTAGGCACCCGGCGAAGGGCCGGCTGCCAACTCCGGCGATGCATTGGAGCGGAGGTTGGGCTCGGCGAGCGCCGCCTCTGCGGGAACACTAGCAAGCGAAGCAGGGGCAGCGACGGGCGGCGGTGGGCGCTCGGTGGTACTTGATGGGGGCGGCCACGATGGGCGCCTGAGGGAGGCGCGTGCTGGCGCGCCAGAGGTGGGCGCGAGAGCGTCGGTCAATCGCGGCCTTGGAGAGGCGCGGCCGCAGGTTGCTTGTCGGATGGGCGGCGCGGCGCCGCGTCTGGCCGCGGGCACGGCGACCGCTGCGGTCGTCGGATCAGCGAGGCACGGCGGATCGTGCTTGCAAAGGCGCGACGAAGTGTCGCCCTGGCGCGTCTGGCGAGGAAGGCGAAGCGCGGTGTGTGGCGTGGCGAACAACCGGTGGGCTCGCTTGGCGCGCCACGGGAGAGAGAGAGGCCAGCGTCGCGTGGCGAAACCTGATCGAAGCGTGGCTGGGCGGTGACCATGGCGGGGACGGAGAGGGACGAGAGGAGGAGGGGCTCACAAGGGGAGTAGGGAGCAGGGCAGCGTGCTCGGGGGCGGTCGGGGGGAGGCGGCAGGGGCAGCGTGCGTGGGGTAGTCCGGCGGGAGGGCGAAGCGATCCGGTGGGGGAGCTCGGGTGCCGGCGTCGGCGTCGGCGACCTCCTCCTCGATCGATCAATCGGGAGAGGAGGAGGAGATATTTTGGGAGGCGGGGAGTCTCGGTGGCGGTTGGTGGACTGAGAGGCGGGGGGGTTAAGGGAGTGGGCGCGGGGTGGGCTGGCGGGCTGGTGGTGGCCAGATTGGGCTGGTCAGTGGGCGAAGCCGGGGCTTCTCTCCTATTTTTTGTCTTTTGTTTTCTGTTTTATCTCTTTTCTTTTATTTATTTTCTTTCACTATTTTTATTCAACTCGGGGCATTTAAGTATTATTTAAATTTGTGTTTTCTTTACTATAATTACCACGGCATTTAAGCGCACCTCGAACATTTTAGTTTAATATTTTGAAACTTTTGCCGTTTGACAATAATTTGAATCTGAATTTCAAGCGGTTTGAACTATGAGGCGTTTAGCAGCGATGTCGGGATGGCGTGGCATGATTAGCGAGGATTCTGTAGCAAGATTATCCGGCGTTACAAATCTCCTCCGATTACAAGAAATCTCGTCCGAGATTTAGGAGGTAGAAGGATACTGATCTTGCGGGTATTCATCACGTAGACTATCCTCGCGTTCCCGGGTGGCCGTCTTGAGTGATTCGACCCTTTGGACCTTGAGGAACTTGATCGCCTTCCGGCGTGTGCGGCGTTCAGCAGTCGAGAATGTGGACGGATGCTCTTTATAGGAGAGGTCCTGCTGCAATTCGAGCACTTCATGATCCTTTGCTCGGATTGGGTCCTTGAAGCAGCGGCGAATTTGGGACACGTGGAACACATCGTGAACACGAAAGGTTCGACGAAGCTCGAGTTGATATGCCACTTTTCCGCCTTTCGGAATAGTGAATGGGCCAATATAGCGAGGAGCCAGCTTGCCCTTGATCCGAAGCGGTGAGCACCCTTCATTGGTGTAGCGAAGATAGGCCTTTTCGCCGAGTTGATAGACCATGTCTTTATGATGTGATCATAATTACTCTTTTAGGCGTGATTGAGCGGTCTTGAGGTTCTCGCGAATAATGCGGACTTGATCCTCGGCATGTTGGATAATATCCGGACCAAAGAGTGGACATTCCCGATTTCGACCGATTCGGAGGGTTCGCACTTTCGACCATATAACACTTGAAGGGGCCATCTTGAGACTAACTGATAGCTATTATTATAAGAGAACTCAGCATACGGGAGGATTCCTCCCATTTCTTGCGAAGGAAATAACACAAGCTCGAAGCATGTTTTCGAGAACTTGGTTGACACGTTCAACTTGCCCTTGTGATGCGGATGAAGCGATCTTGAAAGATAAGTGAGTCCCCATAGCTTCTTGGAAACTTGCCCGGAATCTTGAAGTGAATAAGCTGCCACGGTCGAACCGATAACGGTGGAATACCGTGAAGTGAAACAATTCTGGACATGTAGAGAGTTGCAAGCTGACTAGCGATGATCGTTTCTTTGACCGCCGAAAATGTGTAACTTTAGAAAGCGGTCAATGGCGGCAAGAATAGCATCATTACCTTTCTGCGACTTGGGAAATCCGGTGGTGAAGTCCATTTCAACATGGTCCCATTTCCATTTAGGAATAGAGATAGGTTGCGAGTTCCAGCAGACCTTTGATGTTCTGCTTTGATCTGACGGCAAGCGTCACATTCAACAACATAACGGCGATGTCTTGCTTCATGTTAGACCACGGAATCTTTGTGAATGTCTGGTACATCTTTGTACTACTAGGATGGATACATAGAGGCGTATCATGAGCTTCTTTCATAACTTTCTGCGTCATATCCAGGTTTTCCCTCTTACTCGGAACTACTAAGCGACCTTTGAAGAATAAGGTGCCATCATCGGTGATGAAGAATGAGGGCTTTCCTTCTGCGAAAGCGTTTAATCCTCTCCACTTCATCGTCACATTTACGTATCCATTTGATGGTGTCCACAAGATCTGGTTTACAACCAGGGTATTGAGAGAACCCACAGGAACAACATGGAGGTTCATCTTGCGAAACTCCCTTAGGAGGGCGAGTGCACCGGAGGAACAATATGGAGGTTCACTTTCTGAATTCTTCAGCAGTGAGGGCTGAACTTTGTGAACTGGAGGTGGTTGCGATAAGACTTGCGGCTCAAGGCATCAGCCATTACATTAGCCTTGCACGGTGTATAGGAAATACCCAAGTCAAAGTCTACAACAGTCTCCATCCATCTCTGCTTGCGGAGGTTCAGTGCTGGTGAGTAAGCAGATACTTCAGACTTTGGTGGTCGGTGAAGATCTACAATAGCGATTACCGAGAAGGTAATGTCGCCTTTGTGTCACATCCAGTTAGACCATGCATTAGGGTGTGCATCATGTTTAAATTTCATTTGAATCTAAAATGGGGAAGGCGAAACCCCGACACCCCCCTTGATTCAACTAGGGTTTACTAAAATTATTTCAATGAACCTGAAATGCCCTTCAAAATGCTCATCCTATTTGCTTTGGTTCAGAACCTATGTCAAAGGAGGTGTATCATTTTCTAGGTCAACCAACGGTCCTTGGATTAATTCACAAGTTTTAAACTTGAGCATTTTAAATTATACAAAATGTTTTAAATGTTCAAAAATTGCCAAACCAAAATGTTTCATGTTGGAAATATTCCAACAAGGGACCAGGAGCATTTTGGTGATTTTTAAAACAGCTTTGGTATTTTAGAAAACCCCACAAAGTTGCAGGAAATTAGAAAAGTTTAAAAAACAGAAAAAACTTACGGCGCCCTACCGGCCCACTGCTGCCCAGCCCAACAGCAGCGGTAGCTGCTTGGCTCGGCCAGCGAGCAGCCAGTCTTTCGGCGGGGCACCTATGGGTGCCACGCACCTGGTCGCCGCCTCGCCGCTCCTTCGCCCGGTGCCGGCTGAGGACCGACCTCTCTCTCTCCCGAACCCCTGGACCTCCCTCTCCTCCCGGATCATCTCTCGCTCTCCCCCATCTTGGCCGGCAAGCCGCCGACCACCGCCGTAGTCGTGCTCCCGCCGTCCGTGCTCCTCCGCACCATGTCCGGGAGCTCCGCGCACCCACTACCCCTAGCCAGCCGAGTCGCTCGTTCTAGTGCACGAATCCATTCCACCGACCTCGGCCGAGCTCGCCGTCGCGGAGATCCTTTAAATCGCCGCCGTCGCTCCGGTTCATCCCGACCTCGGCGAAGCTTCTCTGCGACGCCGTGAGCCTACCTAGCTCCCTTCCCTCTCTCTCGCGCCCTCGAGCAGCGTAGCAACCGAGCCACGTTCACCGCACCCGCCGCCGTGGAGCTCGTCGCCGGCGTGCTCCGGTCACTCTCCGGCCACCCATGGTGTCCGTTGCACTCACCGCACCCCAAAGGGTCTACCCATGTACTTCCGCACCTCACCGAGCCCTCTAACCCCAAGCCGTCGTTGGCGAACCCGGCCGCCTGGCTCGTCGCCGGCGCCAACTCCGCCACCCCAACCCCAACTAACTCCACGGTGAGACGCGAGTTGCTCCTAGCTACCGTAGCTACCTTCGCGACTCGTTTGGTGCGCGAAATCGTCAAAAACACTCCCTCCGCCGTGTCGGGCTCGCGGTGACTAGTCGCCGATGCAGCCGGCGTGGGCGTTGACCCTTGTGGGCCTCGTTGACCCGACAGTCAGCGCAGATGGGGCCCAGCCACCGCTAACTAATAGGTTAGTTTTAATTAAACTTTAGTTAAGTTAATTACCACGACATGCGGGACCCGCTGTCGGGTTTGACTGGACGTCCTGTTGACTCGGCGTCATCTTGGCGCATGGTGACGCATTAATTCAATTTCTGGATTTATTACGATATAGTAAATTCAGAATATAATTCAAATTTCAAATGCTTATAACTTTTAATCTATAACTCCAAATGCAAAGATTTATATATGAAAATTATCAGAAAAATCCACTCTATCCATTGGTACAGGTTTCATGCATGTTAAAGCAAGTTAACTATGCTGTTTAACCAGAATAAGATAATGCACCTTTAGGACTAACTCAAATGAGCTATCATTTGAATCCTTGATTCAAATGAGTTCATCCTATTATTTCAGCTTGCATTAGGCCAACACACATCCATATTGCCATGTTATAGCATGCATCATATTGTTGCATATTGTCATGTGTGTTTACTTTGGTGTGCTTTCATGATAGGTTACGCCCCGAGGATAACCACGACTATCCATCTGAAGGCGTTACTCTACCCGATTCCATCGAGCAAGCAACTCATTGATCATTCGATACAAACCCATGTTCTCGCTTACGCTCTCGCATCTGCATTAAGACAACGCGATTCAAACTGTTGTGTCTGTGGTAGTTGAACCCACTTCCTTTGCATGACTGTCATTGCCACGATAACTAGATGAAACCCACTAGTATGTGTAGGAGTTGATTGAGCCATGTTTGTGATTCCTACCATGCTATGCTTGCTATGCTTAGAGTTGTGTCAGTGCGGCTCATCGGGATGATGAAGCTGGAGTGAAAGGTTGTGTTGGTTCGAGAGTGAAAGTGTTGAACACGATTTGGTAAAGGTATCGATGAGAGGCCATGTAGGAGTACATGGTGGGTTGTTTCATTGAAGCCGATCCTAAGAACTGAGATCTGTGTTTGTGATCCATGAATTAGCTACTACCACGCATTGGGCCTGAAACCAATGGACCCTCTAAACTTCTTAACCACCCTTGTTCTTAGTCCGGGAGTTGCAAGTAGTTTACGGTGTTTGTAGCATCTTTGGGGCATGCATAGCGCTGACCTTAGGGGTGGGTTGTGTTGCGGTAGGCACGTGGCCCGGTGTACCGAGTGCCGTTTGGTATCTCGGGAACCCTGCACACATCGTTCGGGGCTGTATGGGAAACCTCGGCGGACTCCTGCGGATGGAACCGAATAGGCGATAAACTGGACTAGGGACTTGAGTGTTTAGGTAGGCTGTGGCCGACACCCACGTTGGGCTTCGCTTGAAGGTTGCAGTACATGTCGTATGGCGGCGATAAGTGGTGAGCGTGTGAAGAAGTACACCCCTCGAGGTTAAATATGATCTATTGAATAGCCGTGTCCACGGAGAAGGACTTCTGGGTTACCTATATCGGTTCATAGACAAGTAAATGGATACTACTAAAAGCCTCAAGATAAGTGTGAGTATCGTGGATGGCCCTCTCGTGGGATGACGAGAGAGGATCCACAGTGGAGTATTGTGATGGTGTTTAATGGACTCGTGTACGACAAATGCTTTACAAAGTGGTGTCACGTGGGATAGCTTAGCCAAGAGTCAAAGCTGGCTTCTGCAAATAACTCCACCTCCTTTCTTGAGAATGTGCATGTATGATAGGATTACGTGGTAAGACTTCTTTGAGTACCTTTGTACTCATGTTTGTAATTAATGTTTTTAGAGGACAATACTACCCCTCCGACGGATTCTATGTAGATATTGACTTGACGAGTCAACTAGCCACCCGGTGGCGATCTAAGACTTGTGAAGGGCCATTGTAGATAGAAAGGCTCCAACAAGCTTTCTTTCTTTCTAGAGTCGTACTCGAGACTAGTTTGCTTCCGCATGTGCTTGTATGATTGTATGACTTGAGTGGTGGGTCATGTGACCCCTACTGTATGACTATGTTATGTATGGCTCCTCGGGCCTCTTAAATAAAATACTTGAGTTGTAGAGTTTTGTTGTGATGCCTTGTTGTATTTACTCATATCGGGCATATTGCGTGTATGATTGAAATGCTTGGTATGAGTGGGATCCGACAAACTAGTTGTTTATCCTTGGCAGCCTCTCTTATGGGGAAATGTAGTCTCGTGCTTACGGCGATAGTAGTCCGCTTCTGACCGGTTCACGAGTCCTGCTAGCCCAAACACTACTGCTTGGACACTTGGTGGCGGCATGTGATTCATTTCGTTCCTATATACATCCCTTGAAATGTCACAGCGGTGGTACTCGAGTCCTGCCTAGCCTGCTACAGCCGGGATACGGAGTCTGTTAGCCAGTGCTACAGCCGAGTTCATCGTTGATGACCGACATGCTCGAAGTGATTCATGTATGCTGTCCCCATAGGTTAGTGCCGCTTTGGGTTCACGACTAGCCATGTCGGCCGGGTTCTTTGTCATGTGGATGCTAGCGACACTATCATATCGTGAGCCAAAAGGCATAAGCGGTCCCGGGCCATGGTAAGCGACACCCATGGGAATACCGTGCGTGAGGCCACAAAGTGATATGAGGTGTTACCAGCTAGGTCGATGTGACTTGGAATCGGGGTCTGACAGCGTTGGCATCGAGAGGGCTGCTGTGAGGTTCGCTAAGCCAAACTGGTGAAGTTGGGTCTAGAAATGCTTTAGTTATATGTAGGGGAATTGATTGTGGGAGGAGCGTAAGGCTCTTTTACTCCTTTACCTTATGCCCTCGATCCGAGTCATCCTCTTCTCATTCGGCGTGGGTATAGGACTAGGCTCTCTTCTCTCTATCAAGTTCACGTGTTACTAATCCGTAGTAACTTATAGGATTGTTGGTTACATCCTCGATTCGGTGCTACTAAATTTTAGTATGCTATCAGTTGAACGAGAACCTTGATATGATGTTGTTGAGTGGTTTTGCAATCTGATTTTGAATGTCTCAAATCTGATTTTGAGCATTCTGAGATGTTATGCTGCCCGATTTTCCTAGAAATTCTAATGCCTTTGCATTGTGGCTGTGCTTCGGATGGCCACCGTCCCCAGAACCAAGTGGTTCGCTGACCCGTTGCATTGGTGTGTGTGGTCACACGGCAATGCTGGTTAGTGATGATTGAGTCTGGTTATCAATGGTATCCTGAATATACCGTCGAGGAGCGGTTTAGGGATTTCAATCAAAGCCAATATCTATGCACGGTCGGTTTATCCATCTTATCCGGACTCTTGAGCCACTTCCTTTGTTCTTATGGGCTCGGAATCACTATTGGAATGTCGTGCAAGATGCAGCCTATTCCATGATGACTATTATTCGAGCGAAGCGCCTTCTTTGGGCAACACGATTTTTGCTACATGCGGCATCCCTCCACAGGGCGCATGGCTACCTTGAGGTTTGTACAGCGATGCATCCCATGAGGACTCACTCCTTCGCACTACTCTTGAGATCTTTGGAGGACAAGGACCGTGAGAATCGGGCCTTGCGTATGGAGCTTTTAATGCCCGTTCGACCCTGGGCTACTCGACTAGGTTTGCACTGCCGTGCAAGCGGATATATGGACATGAGGGACTTGTACCTGTGCGGGCGAGTCTGCCGGACTTTATGGAGTGGCGTGAGGTTGGAGGCATCACTCCTCCTCGTGGGCCTCGTCGCCACCGTTTGTTGGACCACGGCCACATCCGAGTCCTTATGGTCCACAGGCCCCACAGATTATCATTTCCGGACGATCATGTTCCACTTCGAGCTTGGGTGGTGACTTCTATGAGGACTACTATGGAGCTGCACGAGATAGTAGTAGTATTCCTAGTGTGGTAATAGTTGTGTTTCCACCGTCCTGCGTGACTCGTGGAATACGACTTAGTGTGTATCGTTCCGGAAGTGTAGAAAAATAATGTATAGAAGTTGGGATGCTTCCGATGAGATGTAACGCCTTTCCTTATAGTTGTACTCCGTCAGGCTTGTACTAAACTATGAATGGTGTGTATGACCGTTGGTATATATATGGCAGTTTTATATTACCATTGTCATACGGATGAACATCTTTGCATTCCATGCTATCCATTACCTTCCGCACTTCCTTGTTAAATTCTGCCATCCTGGTTTAAACCTTTGCTTTGTCTCCTAGGATGGTCAACACCATAACACTCCTGCTGCTCGGAGCGGGGAGAAGCTAGTGCAGCCGAAATGTGAATCTGCCGCAACCGCCATCTTTGGCGAGGTTATCTTTGGAAGCGAGCATAATAAGCGTGAAACCAATCGCTTCTTGGGCGGATCGAACAAAACACGCACGCCAGCCAAGAAATGATTCGGTTTCACTCAATGACTTCGTCAAGCTGTATCCCCAAAGTTCAAATATTTCGTCGAGCCTCTCGACGCGGATGATTGGCCCGGAGCATCCACCACAAGTTGCGTTCATAGCGTGGCTGAGGCTGACAAGGTCACCTTTGCGCTTATCATCTTGAAGGCCCTGCTAGCCTCGGTGGGAGAATTATGAGGCTATCGTCCGGTTGGACAAGTTACAACTTGGGCTGAATTCAGTGCCGCCTTAGTGAGCATCATATTCCGAAGGTCTTATGGACCACAAGCGGGAGGAATTCTGCAGTTTCACCCAAGGTAGGTGACGGTGGATGCCTACGGCCGTGAATTTGGGAGGTTAGCACGTTATGCTCCGAAGAAGTTTCTACCGATGCCAAGAAGCGAGGCAAGGTTCCGCAAGGGACTTAGCCACGAGCTACGCCGAGATCTCCGTCTGCATGAGTGTACCTCTTTCCGAAGCTAGTCAATAAGGCTATCGGTATGGCCAGGCAGACTGATTTTGAGGCTTCAGCAAGCACATCCGTGATTCTGGATCTTCATCCGGTGTGGATCCCGAAGCGCGGGTTTGGGTTCAAATCTGCTCTACCACCAGAGTTCACCCGAGGCCATCCTTTGAGGCGCCTCGCCCCAACCAGCGATATCTTCCGCCCAAGACTTATGGAGGCCCCCTGCTAATGCTGCTCCACGCCCAAATGTGATAACTTGCTTCAAGTGTGGAGAGGCAGGCCACTATATCCGAGAGTGTCCCAGAACAACCCCAATCAAGTTGGAAAGTCATTGGCGCGGCAAGCCAGCGAGGAAAGGTGCCCTATGCTAAACCGGTTGCCACCGCTCATGGCCATGTCAATTATGTTTCTTTGAAGAGACCTATGAGGATCCCAACGTCGTCCTCGATGCGCTTCTTGTTAATTGCCATCCGGCAACCGTTCTTTGATCTTGGAGCATCTCATTCATTTATTTAAGAGCTATGCTCGATTGCACAACACCACATTACGTGACATGCCTACCTCCATGGAAATTCAAACTCCACGGTTCTAGATGGCAAACCTCTAGAATAAGTCATGGGAATGAAATTCTTGTCGATGATTAGTCTTTCTTGCATCTCTAATAGCTCTTAAGTCCTCGGACATAAACATCATCTTGGGTATGGACTGGATGTCAGCCCATTATGCTAAGATTGATTGCTCTACTAGAACATTCAACTTACCCATCCTTGGGCAAGGCGGTGAATGTTTTAACCCGAGTGTCTAAGCGCCGACTTTACCCTTAAATGCCAACCCCTTCCGGACCTCGAAGATATTCCGGTAGTATGTGATTTTCCGGATGTCTTTCGGAGGAACTGCCGGTGTTCCACGGCGGGGATGTCGAGTTCGTGATAGATCTTGTTCCGGAACCGTCCCAATCTCTAGAAGACCTTATAAGATGGCACCCTAGAACTAGCTGAACTTAAGAAACAACTCGATGAGTCCTTGCAAAAGGTTTCATCCGTCCTAGTTCATCTCCATGGGCTTGCCCTTCCTCTTCGTCAAGAAGAAGGATGATGCGGATCGGATGGTTGTAGATTACCGACACATCAATTTGGTCACTATCAAGAACAAGTATCCGCTCCCGGGATCAACGATCGTATGATCAGCTCGCTGGATCCTCGATCTTTTCAAGATGGATTTGAGGTTGGGCTACCATCAAATCAAAATCAAAACGGGACATTCCCAAAAGCGGCCTTTGTCACTCGTTATGGCCAATCTGAGTACACCGTCATGTCCTTCGGATTAACCAATGCTCCAGCCACCTTCTCTCGGTTAATGAACTCAATCTTCATGGAGTATTTGGATAAATTAGTAGTGGTATACCTCGATGATATACTCATCTACTCCAAGAATGAGGAAGAACATGCGAACATCTAAGGCTAGTATTGATGAAACTTGAGAGCACCGCCTTTATGCCAAATTCTCTAAGTGTGAATTTTGGTTACGAAGTGACCTATCTAGGACATGTAATTTCGGTAAGGGCATTGCTGTCAATCGAGCGAGTTCAAGCCGTCCTTGATTGGACTCCACCGAATCGGTCAAGCAAGTTCGGAGTTTCCTCGGTTTAGCGAGCTATTGCCGCCGCCGTCGAGAATTTCTCTAAAGTTGCTAAACCTCTAACGAACTCCTCAAGAAAGATAAAAGTTGAATGGGCGCCACGGTGCGAGTTCAGCTTTCAGAGGCTGAAAAGGCGCTGACATCTGCTCCGTACTTGTTCCACCAGATTTCTCTAAGGACTTTATTATCTATTGCGGCGCCTCGCGACAAGGACTAGGTTGCATACTCATGCAAGATCGTCATGTGATTGCCTACGCTTCTCGGCGATTCGTCCACATGAGGATAACTACCCACACATGATCTAGAGCTTGCAGCGATGGTTCATGCACTCAAAACCGGCGACATTACCTTACGGGTAATCGTTGCGAAATCTACTGATCACCAAAGTCTGAAATATATCTTCACCCAACGGTTTGAATCTCGGGCAAAGGCGTTGGGTCGAGTTGATACAGATTTCGACTTAGGAATATCTTACACCCGAGCAAGGCCAATGTCATGGTGGCGCACTAAATCATAAATCTTGTTGTAACAATCTGATGTTACAACAAAGTCAACCATTTCTCCACGAGGAATTTCGTAAGCTTAATCTTCACATTGTTCCTCGAGGATTCCTTTCCACCACGGTGGCGAAACCTACCCTTACGGATCAGATCATCAAAGCATGAAGGTAGATCAGGGAATCTCCGTGTCGGGAGAAACATCAAGAAAGGAGTCATGATTGTTTCTCCATTGATGAACAAGGTGTCGTGTTCTTTGGAGACCGTCTAGTGGTTCCCAAGGTGCGCAAACTGAGGCGATTGATCCTTAAGGAAGCTCATGACTCTCCTCTCACCATTCATCTGGTAGTACTAAAATGTATCAAGACCTATGCGGAGGTTTTGGTGGACTAGGATGAAGAGAGAAATCGCTCAATACATTGCTAATTGCGGCGTCGTCGTCGAGTTAAGCGAGCATCAACGGCCTCTTGGTACCCTTCAACCTTTGGAAATTCCTGAATGGAAATGGGATAAAATCGGTATGGATTTCATTACGGGTTTCCAGGACCAAGAGAGGAATAATGCTATCTTCGTTGTCGTCGATCGTCTTTCCAAAGTAGCCCACTTCCTACCGTTCGTGAGAGTATAACCGCTAGCCAGCTAGCTGATTTGTACATCTCTCGAATAGTGTCTCTTCATGGTGTTCCATTAGAGATTAACTCAGACCGTGGAAGTCTCTTCACCTCTCGATTTTGGGAAAGTTTCCAAAGCGCTATGGGAACTCGTCTCTCCTTTAGCACCGCTTTCCATCCCCAATCAAGTGGTCAAGTAGAGCGAGTCAATCAAATCCTAGAGGATATGCTTGAGCTTATGTCATCTCTTCGGCATGAATTGGGAGAAATGCCTTCCATTCGCCGAGTTAAGCTTATAACAATAGTTATCAAGCCAGCTGGGCAAAGCCCTTTCGAAGTTCTTTATGGGCGGAAATGTGAGCGCCTCTTAGCTGGTGAAAGCAGGAGAGACAACTCTTTGGCGGATATGATTCAGGAAGCGAAGAGCAGGTTTGCGTTGTTCGTGAAATTTGAAAACAGCCCAATCTCGTCAAAAGAGCCAATATGACCGCAAGCATAAGCCTATGACTTATGAAATTGGCGAGAAGCTTACCTTGAGTTACTCCTTTGAAGGAACCCATCGATTGATATCAAAGGCAAGTTGGCTCCTCGTTACATTGGACCCTTTCGCATTCTTGCCAAGCGAGGAGAAGTTGCCTACCAATTGGAACTACCTCCGCATCTTTCGAGTCCATGATGTCTTCCCGTTTCCCAACTCAGGCGTTGCTTCTCGGATCCTATCCGTGGAGTGGACCACTAAAGCGCTTGATCTCCAAGATAACCTCACCTATCGAGAATATCCCGTTCGTATCCTCGATCAAGCCGAGCGTACCACTCGGCGTCGAATATCAAGTTTCTAAAGGTTCAATGGTCAAACCATCCGAGCAAGAAGCAACTTGGGAAAGGAGGATCGTCTTGACTTGAGTATCCCACCTTTTTACTAGCAGATCCTAAATCTCGGGACGAGATTCTTTTGAGTGGGGTGAGTTGTCACATCCCAGTTAGACCATGCATTAGGGTGTGCATCATGTTTAAATTTCATTTGAATTTGAAATGGGAAGGCGAAACCCCGAACACCCCCTTAATTCAACTAGGGTTTACTAAAATTATTTCAATGAACTGAAATGCCCTTCAAAATGCTCATCCTCTTTGCTTTGGTTCAAAACCTATGTCAAAGGAGGTGTATCATTTTCTAGGTCAACCAAAGGTCCTTGGATTAATTCACAAGTTTTAAACTTGAGCATTTTAAATTATACAAAATATTTTAAATGTTCAAAATTGCCAAACCAAAATGTTTCATGTTGGAAATATTCCAACAAGGGACCAGGAGCATTTTGGTGATTTTAAAACAGTTTTGGTATTTTAGAAAACCCCACAAAGTTGCAGGAAATTAGAAAAGTTTAAAAACAGAAAAAAACTTACGGCGCCCTACCGGCCCACCTGGCCCAGCCAGCCAACGCATGGTAGCTGCTTGGCTCGCCAGCGAGCAGCAACCAGTCTTTCGGTGGCGGGCACCGCATGGGTGCCACGCACCTGGTCGCCGCCTCGCCGCTCCTTCGCTTGCTACTTGCCCGAGGACCGACTCTCTCTCTCCCCAAACCCCTGGACCTCCCTCTCCTCCCGGATCATCTCTCGCTCTCCCCATCTTGGCCGCCCGCGTCGCCGCCCTTTCCACCGCCGTGGTCGTGCTCCCGCCGTCCGTGCTCCTCCGCACCATGTCCGGGAGCTCCGCCGCCTCCACTACCCCTAGCCGGCCGAGTCCGCTCGTCCTAGTGCCGAATCCATTCCACCGACCTCGTCGAGCTCGCCGTCGCGCGGAGATCCCTTCGTCGCCGCCGTCGCTCCGGTTCATCCCGACCTCGGCAAGCTTCTCTGCGGCGCCGTGAGCCTACCTAGCTCCCTTCCCTCTCTCGCGCCCTCGAGCAGCGTAGCAACCGAGCCACGTTCACCCGCACCCGCCGCCGTGGAGCTCGTCGCCGACGTGCTCCGGTCACTCTCCGCCACCCCATGGTGTCCGTTGCACTCACCGCACCCCAAGGGTCTACCCATGTACTTCCCGCACCTCACGAGCCCTCTAACCCCAAGCCCGTCGTTGGCGAACCCGGCCGCCTGGCTCGTCGCGGAGCCAACTCCGCCACCCGACCCCAACTAACTCCACCAATGAGACGCGGGTTGCTCCTAGCTACCGTAGCTACCTTCTGCGACTCGTTTGGTGCGGAAAATCAAAAACACTCCCTCCGCCGTGTCGGGCTCGCGGCGTGACTAGTCGCAGTGCAGCCGGCGTGGGCGTTGACCATTGTGGGCCCTCGTTGACCCCGACGAGTCAGCGGCGAGATGGGGCCCAGCCCTGCTAACTAATAGGTTAGTTTTAATTAAACTTTAGTTAAGTTAATTACCACGACATGCGGGACCCACTGTCGGGTTTGACCTGGACGTCCTCGTTGACTCGGCGTCATCTTGACGCATGGTGACGCATTAATTCAATTTCTGGATTTATTCGATATAGTAAATTCAGAATATAATTCAAATTTCAAATGCTTATAACTTTTAATCTATAACTCCAAATGCAAAGATTTATATATGAAAATTATCAGAAAAATCCACTCTATCCATTGGTACAGGTTTCATGCATGTTAAAGCAAGTTAACTATGCTGTTTAACCAGAATAAGATAATGCACCTTTAGGACTAACTCAAATGAGCTATCATTTGAATCCTTGATTCAAATGAGTTCATCCCTATTATTTCAGCTTGCATTAGGCCAACACACATCCATATTGCCATGTCATAGCATGCATCATATTGTTGCATATTGTCATGTGTGTTTACTTTCGGTGTGCTTTCATGATAGGTTACGCCCCAGGATAACCTCGACTATCCATCGAAGGCGATACTCTACCCCATTCCATCGGGCAAGCAACTCATTGATCATTCGATACAAACCCATGTTCTCGCAACTGCTCTCGTTTACTGCATTAAGACAACGCGATTCAAACTGTTGTGTGCTGCGGTAGTTGAACCCACTTCCTTTGCATGACTGTCATTGCCACGATAACTAGATGAAACCCACTAGTATGTGTAGGAGTTGATTGAGCCATGTTTGTGATTCCTACCATGCTATGCTTGCTATGCTTAGAGTTGTGTCAGTCCGGCTCATCGGGATGATGAGCTGGAGTGAAAGGTTGTGTTGGTTCGAGTGAAAGTGTTGAACACGATTTGGTAAAGGTATCGATGAGAGGCCATGTAGGAGTACATGGTGGGTTGTTTCATTGAAGCCGATCCTAGGCTGAGATCTGTGTTTGTGATCCATGAATTAGCTACTACCACGCATTGGGCCTGAAACCAATGGACCCTCTCGACTTCTTAACCACCCTTGTTCTTAGTCAGGGAGTTGCAAGTAGTTTACGGTGTTTGTAGCATCTTTGGGGGCGCCTTGCGCTGACCTTAGGGGTGGGTTGTGTTGCGGTAGGCACGTGGCCGGTGTCTGAGTGCCGTTTGGTATCTCGGGAACCCTGCACACATCGTTCGGGGCTGTATGGGAAACCTCGGCGGACTCCTGCGGATGGAACCGAATAGGCGATAAACTGGACTAGGGACTTGAGTGTTTAGGTAGGCTGTGGCCGACACCCACGTTGGGCTTCGCTTGAAGGTTGCCGAGTACATGTCGTAAGCGGCGATAAGTGGTGAGCGTGTGTGAAGAAGTACACCCTGCAGGGTTAAATATGATCTATTGAATAGCCGTGTCCACGGAGAAGGACTTCTAGGTTACCTATATCAGTTCATAGACAAGTAAATGGATACTACTAAAAGCCTCAAGATAAGTGTGAGTATCGTGGATGGCCCTCTCGTGGGATGACGAGAGAGGATCCACAGTGGAGTATTGTGATGGTGATTAGTGGACTGGTATGCGACAAATGCTTTACAAAGTGGTGTCACGTGGGATAGCTTAGCCAAGAGTCAAAGCTGGCTTCTGCAAATAACTCCACCTCCTTTCTTGAGAATGTGCATGTATGATAGGATTACGTGGTAAGACTTCTTTGAGTACCTTTGTACTCATGTTTGTAATTAATGTTTTTGAGAGGACAATACTACCCTCAAGCGGAGTTCTATGTAGATATTGACTTGACGAGTGAACTAGCCACCCGGTGGCGATCTAAGACTTGTGAAGGGCCATTGTAGATAGAAAGGCTCCAACAAGCTTTCTTTCTTTCTAGAGTCGTACTCGAGACTAGTTTGCTTTCGCATGTGCTTGTATGATTGTATGACTTGAGTGTTGGGTCATGTGACCCCTACCTGTATGACTATGTTATGTATGGCTCCTCGGAGCCTCTTAAATAAAGTACTTGAGTTGTAGAGTTTTGTTGTGATGCCTTGTTGTATTTACTCATATCGGGCATATTGCGTGTATGATTGAAATGCTTGGTATGAGTGGGATCCGACAAACTAGTTGTTTATCCTTGGCAGCCTCTCTTATGGGGAAATGTAGTCTCGTGCTTACGGCGATAGTAGTCCGCTTCTGCCGGTTCACCGAGTCCCGCTAGCCAGCACTCTGCTTGGACACTTGGTGGCGGCATGTGATTCATTTCGTTCCTATGTACATCCCTTGAAATGTCACAGCGGTGGTACTCGAGTCCTGCCTAGCTGCTACAGCCGGGATACGGAGTCCTGTTAGCCAGTGCTACAGCCCGAGTTCATACGTTGATGACCGACATGCTCGAAGTGATTCATGTATGCTGTCCCCATAGGTTAGTGCGCTTTGGGTTCACGACTAGCCATGTCGGCCGGGTTCTTTGTCATGTGGATGCTAGCGACACTATCATATCGTGAGCCAAAAGCGCTAAGCGGTCCGGGCCATGGTAAGCGACACCCGTGGGAATACCGTGCGTGAGGCCACAAAGTGATATGAGGTGTTACCAGCTAGGTCGATG